>VWZL01003874.1:218-78059 GCA_013396915.1 Stercorarius parasiticus | reverse complement strand
TCATCCAGGTCATTGATGAATATATTGAAGAGGACTGGACCCAGTGCTGACCCCTGGGGAACACCACTTGTTACTGACCTCCAACTAGACTCTGTGCCCCTAATCATGACCCTCTGAGCTGTCTTTCAACCAGTTATCTATCTACCTTACTGTCCATTCATCTAACTCACTCTTCCTAAGCTTCCCTATAAGGATGCTGTGGGAGACCATGTCAAACGCCTTGCTTAAGTCAAGGTAGACCACATCTACTGCCCTCCCCTCATCTATCCATCCAGTCATGCCATCACAGAAGGCTATCAGATTAGTCAGACATGATCTCCCCTTGGTGAATCCATGTTGAGTACTTCTGATAGCTTTCTTTTCCTCTGCATGCCTTGAGATGATGCCCAGAACGAGCTGTTCCATCATCTTTCCAGGGGTGGAGGTGAGGCTGACCGGCCTGTAGTTCCCCGGGTCTTCCTTCTTGCCTTTTTTGAAGACTGGAGGCTTTCCTCCAGTCCTCAGGCACCTCGCCTGTTCTCCAGGACCTTTCAAAGATGATGGAGAGCGGCCCAGCAATGATATCCGCCAGCTCCCTCAGCACTCTCGGGTGCATCCCATCGGGATCCATGGACTTGTGAATATCTAATTGATCTAATTGATCCCTCACTCGACCTTCCGCTTGCCAGAAGTGGTCCCACTGGTTAAAAAAATTTAAAAATTAAAATTCTAGTTTAATTTACACCTATCTTTCCTTTTTATCTCTTTCACTAGAATGTTACAGGCAGTCACTAGAATGTTATAGGCACTTGCTCTAAGCAAGTACATTCTTTGAACATAGTCTTTCCCACACTTTTCTTTGGAAGCTCTTATCTTTCTTCTTTTTTTTTTGCCTCCTACCAATTGGTGTTCTCTGGTCCCTTAACTCCAAGCAAACAAAAGCAGATTATGTCCCACATGATAGGATGATATCTTTAGGGAAGAATTTGGCTCCTATGTATTCCTAACCTACTACTTTAATTCTTCTCTTTATAGGTTTCCCCTATGCCAATTCCTCATCTGTTATTCCTCCTCTCGTTCACTTCTTATTCCCTTTATGGATCAGAGTCTTTCCTATATCTGCTACAGACTTCTTAAGGTGTCTGTGTATGGTTAAAGGGTCCTATTAACAACAGGGATTGTTTGTACGACCTAATTAGATTTCCACAGAGACAGCCTTAATAGGCCCTTTTGGTTTTTTGGATTGTCCACAAAGTAATAGTGCAATGGCAGTGTTCATTTTGCTTGGCTGTATCAGGCCATATATCACATCCTTTTTCTTCCAGTCCTTCAAATAAGCTTGTCTCATTCTTATTTTGGTTTCAAATTATAGATTATAAATTTCACTTCTCTCCACTTTTGTCTATAATTTGACCCCCAGCTGTTGAAACTACTTCAAGTGATTCCCCCTGCCCACCGTCCACCCCCATTGCTAATGGTTTCATATGAAAGACAGCCCTCGCTTTAGGAACAAATGACGTCCCTCAGACCAGCTGTGTCTAATAAAAACCCAACTTCCAACTCTCACTTCCCTTCCTCAAAAGGATAAAATTGATTTGAAAGTGCTGACGATAAGATACATGGGAATACAAAACCTCCTTCAGTCAACAGACCATAAGCTGTGCTCTGTGACATCATTGTATCCAAAAGAAATGATGCTGTCAGTTCCTCCACTGCCCTGTTAACTGAGTTATTACGCTTGTCCTATAGAAGAGATATTTGTTCATTTAATTTAGCCTTGTTTAGTCTGGCTAGAGCTATTTTCATTCCTGAAGTGCCATAACGAACACTAGAAAATACAGGTTCCCCTCTAGGCTCCATTAGAGTCAATCGACGTTGTGGAAAAGACTTACTAGTATTGGAGGATCACTTGAAACGATTTTACAGTAACGCTCCAGAGTACCTAAATGGGGAAAATATGGCATTCCACTAGAAATGACCCTACAGTGCCTGTTGTAGTACAGACAGGACTGGTAGGTGGCATGAGCCTGTACTACTTACTCTCACATGCTGGATGTCCTGGAAGGTAGACTGACGGTTGCCTACATGACTGAATACAACTGTATCAGAGAGCAGATGAGGTTTCAAATCACTCCATTGCCTGGGCAACCTAAAAAGAGAGCAGAGATGATCCCTACATCTGAGTATTTGAAAATCTTCTGTTTCCCTGTTTTTCCTATCATCAGCCAAAGCAGAATATTTCTGTAATAATTAGTGCTGCAGGCAAAACCAATAACTTGGATCTTTGGGTGGCATTTTTTTTTCCCACTGCCTACTGGAGATTTATTCTGTTCAGCATCTCCAAACATCTTCAAAAACTCCATCCCTCCATCTCTTCACTCTTTTCTCTATTCTACTTGGACAGCTTTGGATATTTCTCTAGAAATGTTTGATTGAGAACATTTTCTGGAACTCTCATGCATATGACATTATTTTAATGAAATTTCTAGTATATCTAGGTCTCGGTCAATTTAGAGATGCCACTCTCTGGTTTTTAGTTCCATTTCATCCTTCAGTTCCCAAATGAAACCAGCAGATACAGGACAGTTACAAATGATTTGAGAAAAATAGTCCAGAATCTTTTTAAAGTTCAGAAGAAGTTTCTTGGCTTAGCAAGTCACAGAAATCCTGGAGAGAGAGTATCAGCTTGTTTTTGTCCTGAAACCACTGCCTGCAGAATATTTTGTACAATGTAATTACAAATGACTGTAATAATAGGGTCTCTTTGAGTTCCATTGGAAGACAGTTTCACTATCTAAAAGATCTCATCATTCAGAAATGTTTCTGTTGCTCAGTTAAAATGTAGTAATATCCTCTCGTTAATTGGAACTGCAGTCTTGCTTTAGCTTGTTGTGTCATTCTACATGACTCTGTTCTTTGGAGGATACAAATCTGCAGCGACGTAGAATAACACACCCTGTGGTGAGGAAAGCAATACTGTACATACTAAAAGAAATAAGGTACACAGACTGGGAAGCGTGCTGTATAAGTGCTATTATTTGTAGCCAGCATTGAAAATCTGCAGAAATATGTAACTTCTGTAGATAACTGGATAACTGCAAAAACAGACACATGGACAAAACAGTTCCCTATCTTCTGTTCTAGTGCCTAATACATCTCTTTCCCCCTCATTGCCTCAGAAAGCCCTCTCTTTATTGCACGAAGGCTGAAATCAACCTCCTGGATCCGTCAGGGAATTCCTTCCAACCTGAAGAGGACCACTCACAACTGAAGAGGTTTCTGAAATTAGCCTCTGCTTTGTGGTAGATTTAGCGAAGTACAATGACTTGATATTATGATACAGAAACTGAAATGTGTGAAGTTGTTCTTTGCAACAGATCCTTCCACTGATGAAGTCCTAGGGTTAATCCTATATAGCTAAGATAGCAAAACAATTACATTTCAACTGATAGGTAGTATTATTCTGCTACTGCGTAGAGGCAGCTTCTTGAGCCCCTATAAGGATTTTTGTTTGATAAAATTGAGAACAGTTCATAATGTAATTGGCTTATTTCCAAATATTTGCAAGTCCCAATACCTCAAACAGGACAGTAGTCTGCAATGCATGTGTAATCTTCTGGACCTCAAAACATAGGTATCTCAACTGTTTCCAAAGGCAGCCACTTTGCATTTCTGTCTTCCTTGAAAACTTCGCACAGAAGTCTCCTCTTAGTCATCCTCTCTGTTCTACATCAACTCATCCAGATCTGTGGCTGGAACACTAAACTTAGTACCAACTTGCTTTCAAACAGTTCATCAGTACCACATAGGAATCTCAGGTTTCAAACATCAGAGAAAGAAAATGTTCTACTCCACAATATCTAAATAAATCCCTTGGTTTCGGCACTGCACAGAACCTTTATCTTTTCCTAGGGGATTCATCCTGACTGCTTATGTATCAGTGATGTCTACCATGCCAGACACCAGCACATTCTAGCACAATGTTAAATATGGTAAAGATTTTTGGAATTTCTCAAGAGAGAATCTCTAAACCTTTTGATGATCACACCCTGCAACACCCAGGAGCTCAGTATCACTGATCAATGGACAACGACTTGATTAAACACGGAGTCTAGAGCAAGACACATGAGAATAAATTTCAGGAAAATGAGAACCCCAGGGAGAATTTTTTAAATTTCAGGAAATTGCCTCTGTTACCTATTGTGTTTTTCCTTTATTTCAACAAACATGACAGTATACAGTAAAAGCTGATTTTAGTAATACAAAACTATTTTATGTGGAATCATCTTGATTCTTTTTTTTCTCCCCCTCAGTTTCTGTCTTTACTGTTTTCTGACTGTTTAAGTCTTGCCGTTGCCAGTGTAGACCAGGAGGAACTCCACTCAAGCCCACACAATGGGAAAAGAAACCAGGCCCTTTTTGTCTGCTTCATGGTGACAAAATTATTTGGATCACTCAGTAAGCCTGGAATGAGCTTAAGAGAATACCATGAAGCTGGGTTTGCTTTTTGGGAATTAATTGTCCCTATTAATTGTCCCACGCTGGACAGTGTGGGAGTTGTCAGTAATGTGCTGTTGCTGGCTTCGAGATCCGTCTTTGGCAGCCTACAGCAGTCGGATACGTTAGCCCACTGCTAGGGCATGATCGAGAGCTATCCTCATCTCCTAGCTGAGGATCATCCAATATTCTTCTTTTACATAGTCCCAATGCTATCAATCAGCAGAAACCCACAGATCACCTTTGGGGTTTTCCCTGCGTCACACAACAGCACCTACACAACCCCCCTGCCCTGTTGGCTTGGCGCTTCCTCCCCTCCCAGCATGGAGGCCTGCATGGAGCCAGGCACAATGCTACACTGCAGCATTTCCTCCTCATTCTGACAGGACAACCCTCCCCGGGTGCAAACCTCCACCTGCCTGGCACTGAATCGGGCACTGAGGAGCTCCTCGCAGCACAGGGATGACAAGTACCTGCTGAAGCAGCAGCGAGCCTGCCTTGAGCTGCTCGGGTTTGCTCCTCTCAGCGGGGGACGGGTGAAATGCCTCTCCGCTGCCGGGTCGAGCCCCTCTGCCTCTGCGGGGCCGCTGAGGAGCCGGCCCGCGGCGGGACGCTGAAGGAGTTAAGCGGGCCTGAGGTGCGCAGCGCCACGCGAAGCCCCTGAGGTGCGGAGGGGTACTGAGGCATCGAATAGCGGTGGGTCGGCCCGGAGGCGCGCAGTGGCACGCGCGAGCCGCCGAAGTTCACGAAGCCTTGAGGCGCGGAGGGGTACGGAGGCGCCCAATAGCGGTAAAGCGAACCTGAGGCGGGGCGCTGGACCAGGCCAGGCCGGGCAGCGGTACGCCGTCGGGGGCGCTGAGTAGCGGTGAGGTGTAGGCAAGGGTGTTCGCGGCGCAGGGTGGAAGCCTTCGAGGGCTGAGGGTCTTGGTGAGAAGTGGCATCTGGCGGGTAAGGGCTGGAGGCTGAATTAGTAAGTTCAAAGCAAATGTGGTTTTCGTGTGTTTGTTCTTTGTGAAGTGTGTTATAAAGGACCTGAAGCTTTTGATTGTACCATTTCAGAATCAAAAAGCAATTTAATGTTAATTCCAATGGAAAGCCTGAAGTTTTTTTCTATAATCTGTATTTCTAATATTATGTTAATTTTTGCATATAAAGATGGACGTTTTTCATCAAAATGTTTGTTTTCTTTGAAATGTATTCAGCAGGTCATGTGTTTTGCTCCCTAATTTTCCCCTGTGCCTTCTACGTCCTGGAACAAAATCATTTCAGGGCTGGGGCCTTTGGTGGCATAGATATGCTTCCCTCAGTGAAACAGGAGTGGCTTGTCCAGGAAGCCTGTGACTATGTACAGTCATAAATATGTTCTTAGTACAGTTGTTTAGTAATAACTCCCATTATTTGTAGTGTTCTACAGTGATAGAGCAAGGCTCCAAGGCGCTCGATGTCTGTGAGACCTGGACTAAAAATGAATATTTTACATGATGAAACATTAAACAGTGGAAGCCAGATGAGAGATGCAGAGTACTGATGAGAAGATGGAGGAGTTGGACAAGCCAGGTGTGAGTGAACAAATTTATTTATAGGAAAAGCCCAACACTTGTATCACATAACCTTTTTGAATTCTAGTTGAAGTAACATCATCCCTTATATCTAAATTACCTACCATTTCAACTGCAAATGAAGTTTTGGTGGGTATTTATGCACTAACTATAAAGGATTTGCTGCTATAAATAAGGTGATAGAGCTATAACCCTGAATGTTCTGACTGGAGCCACAGCTTCTGTTTTAAAAGAACTGTGAACATAGTTTATATGAATTTTCTGCTCCCCAAGATAAACTCTGTAAGGAAATTGAATGTTGGTTGATTGTTTTGGGGTTTTTTTACCCCATTTTAAATGCATCCGTATTACGGTTACTGGGGTAACTGTCTCTATACCTAGCCAATGCCAATATTCCGATGCAACTTTTAAGTGTAGGCAAGGTCTTAGTTTTCCATCCTAAACTATCATTGTGTTCCTGTGCAAGCTATGCAGTTAGTCAAAACACATTGTTTTAGAAAGCTAAATAAACCTCCTTTTGATGGAAATTGAAATTTTTGACAGAATTGTATGATAATGCAATTTGCAATTGCAAGCTATCGTAAGAAAATGTATTTTAAAAAAAAAAAGGAAAATAATTGAAAGCTGAAATCCCAGTGTTTCTTGTGGTTTCCCAAACAAATGTGCTTTTGTTAGGTGTTTTTTAGTTAAAAGAGCTGTTAGAAAAGGAACAAAAGTTCTACATGGAGATTGTTACAGTTCTCTCTCTTGCTTTAACATTTGGTAAATATTTCTTCAAGTTGTTTGAATTTAAACTATCCAGATATGTCAACTGAAATTCATTTAAACTCTGATTCAGACATAGTTGTAAGCTGTATGAGTTGCTTTAAAGAAAGGCTTAAAAAGATAGTGTAAGTGGGCCCAAACATTAGCCATTCTATAGCTAGTATTCCTGCTTTATTCTGATTCTTCAGGTGGGAAATGCCAGGGAAATAAGTACTCGATTACTGCACATGGTATGAACAGCACTAAGAACAGCCCTTGTTTACATCATGGTTGCCCCCACTGTGAATTGTTCCAACCAAAATGATAACACAAATGGTTGCCAACGCTTGAATGGCATCTACAAATGAAGGGCATCTCATCTCTCAATAGGGAAGTGCCTGGCGGTTTTAGCTTAGTCTTAGTCTGTAGCTGAGCATGATGATTGCATCCTGGTGATCTCTGCTGGAAGAGCTTGATGTTGACATAGGCTAGTGCCACATGGTTCTTGCTGTGAACCATGTGGCTGTCAACTCATTCAGAGACAGAGCTTTAGTACTGTCTTGCACCATATCTCCTGCTACAAGTGCCTCAGAGTAGAATAGGTCCTGTGTGCTCCCTAGCAGGCACTGCTGCTGTGCAGAGGCAACCACAGTGCCCTACAGAGTCTCACATGTTCTACTGATTATCCAGCACACTTAAACTTTGAGTTATAAGGGTGACCCCAGCCAGTTGGCTGAAAAAATATATTTGACATCATTGAAAATGTATGCTGCTGCTGAAGCATGGATTTTAATTTGAGGAAAATGTCGGCCATAATCTAGCATACATTAAAAAATATATCTTTTTATTTCCATATGGGTCATGTTAAGGAAAATATTAAAAAAAAAAAAAGCCAACCCCATTATATGAAGTCTCATTAAAACAGCCTGGAAAAGTTTAGCCAATTTACAGGCTATACATCTTAATCTCCCCAAATTACAGGAACGATAGAAAAACGGGTGGTTGAGAGGAAAAGCGGGACCAGCAGAACCTGGCTGGGGGCCAAACAATGGATCAAGTAGCCCTTGCGTTCACTTGACTGCTACCCCTTGTTTTTTAAAGAAAAGAAAGGATTTTCAAAGAAAGGCCTGGAAATGGCAAAGTATGGAAGGTACTTCCTTCTCCAGACGAAAACTAAGACCAAAGCTTGGTTATTTTAATATGGTGCCTTGCCCCAGCTCTCTAGTATCTAGAAAGAGAGACTTGTGAGAGAAAAGAAACTGTCTGCAATTCTGATCTTTCTGTTGTAGGGTAGAATGGGGGCAGGAGGGGCAGCATGGCTTATGATGGGAATGGGACCTGTGCATTAGCAATAAACCAGAGAATGTCTTTCTTGCAGCTCAAAGAGAGAAGGTAATAACCGTTTGGCTACATATTCATGAAACTTTTTTTTCTTCTATGGCTGTTAGCAGGCAGGTGTTTTAAGTACTGACTATACCATCTTGGACACTGTCCGCAGGGATGCCAAGGGTGGAATGGGTATAGAAATGCCAAAGAATGCAGAGACAAAATAGCCAGAGGCAAAAGGAAGGAAGCAGTCAGATATGAAATGGCAGAGGTAATTGTCACGACTAAATTCAGTGCTGTATGTGTGAAACATTACCTTGTTACTGCTTTTGCTGCTGTTGCACTATGTTGCAGGGCTCTACTCCAAGGGCAAAAGAGTCTGTGTGAAGGAAGCATGGAGACGTTGGGGAAAGTCATTGCTGCCTCTTGCATTGGTCTAACAGCCCAGACACTGCAGAAAGCATTAAAAGGAGATGAAGTGTCCTGATGTGAATTAGTGGATATGTTAAGAGCCATCAAGGGGAACAAACCTGGTTAGCAGAAAGATAAGGAGAGAAGCTACAAGATCTTGAGTGTTTGCAAATGAGTCTGCTCTTAGCTAAAGCGAAGGCTGGCTTATTGCACGCATCTGTGAAGAGAGTAGGGTAGAGTAGGAATACAACTGCTGGAAAGGTACTAAGTTGGTCTAAAAGAAACATTTTGTTTCTGTAGTATTTTCAGTGAATAAGAACTTGAAACTGCAGCTTGGACCAAAAATATATGGCAGAAATCAATGGTGTTTTTCCCCTTGTAGGTCTGATTACAGTTGACCAACCTCATCTTCTCTTTCTGTGGTACCTGGAAAGCACGCTAGGCAAACTGGCTGGCTACCTCGATGGACAGACGTGCTCACTGCTTACCTCTCTGCCCTTTCAAGATGAATTTGTCTATGCCAATATTAACCTGCAGTGCATTTATGTATTTATTAAGCAAATTACAGATGATTGACAAAGCAGTTCTATACTTTTTTGGGAACACTTTGCCTTGCTGAACCATCTATTTTACACTTTTAGATCAGGGTATCCACTGCAGGGGAAGTAGCTGGAGGTAAGTATTTTCCTGTGCTCTGGTACACAGTCTTTCACTATGGTATTCCATGAGCTGGATCTTAAAATCTTCTGTTACTGCCTTCCTATTCCTCAAGCCCTCTGGCCAGGGATTGCCCCATTATCAATGTAACAACCAAAGGGAGGGGTTACACTTTTGTGTGGCCAGCTGTGGCTTGTTTGAGGAGTTTCCTGCTGACTTGTTTGCTGGAGGAAACTTACAGCTTGGCGAATGGGTTGGTTGCATAGCCTGCTTTCTTGTATATTTGAGAGTGTTTTTTGCATGTGTGTATGTCTGTGTTTGCCATGCCCTACCTATTTCTTCTTTTGCATAGTACTTTGAAACATTGCCCGTAGGGGCTACGGCATTTTGTGTGCCTTTGGTGTGAAATGGCTCTTACAGTATGTGCATGTGGTAATGTTAATATGGGTGTGTCTTGGAGGCAAGTTTATTAATACAACTAGAGATAATGGCCTTGGCAATATCTTGAAGCATCATACTCTCTTAAATTATAGACTCTGTGGAGACAAAGAGATTAGGGAGAGCAAGGAAGATTATTTCACAGAAAAAAAAAATCATCATAATTTGCTAGTCTTAAAAACTCTGCAGATATCAGTGGGAAAAACTGGAGGCCTTAAGTATGATGAAGTTCCTACAGCTAGACTTGAAGAATGAATGGCTCCACCTTACCAGTGTCCAAGAATACACAAGGCAATGTATGTTTGTACTGTCATTGTTAAAAATACTAGTAAGTGATCAGTGGGACATTTGGAAATAACACAATTCTTGTCTTTGTAGAGGTCTGCTAGGATTAGTAATAGTGCATATTTTCTCCTGAGGAATTTAATTTTTTCCATCCCTGTTTTTGTTCATGGCTTGTCTGCAAACAGACCATAGAATATCCTAAGTATTCAACATTTTTTAATTCCTTTTATCATCTTAAATGCAAATACTTCAAGGCAGGGGCCGTGACTTCTGGTATGTTCCTACCGTGCTTAGTACAGTGACATCTCAGTCTGGACTGAGTTTGGTTGTCTGGGTAATGCTTTTCCTGGGTATAGTAATTTATTTTCTGTAGAGTTTTTTGGGCCATTTTACCTGTTCATTGTGTAATCTGTCTTTTGACACTTTTTTTTGTTGGTGTAAATGTCTTAAGATGTACCCAGCATTTCCACTGAATTTTTGTGGCTGCTCTCCAGTTCCTCCAGCCGTTCATATTCACATTATACAACTCTATGAGCTTAGTGACTTTCATTTGAACCTAGCTCCTAACACCTCCTCTCAGGTAGGCTAACAGACATCATAGATTCCTACTGATTTAATTTGCTTTTAATAGGTAATTTTACTTCCTATTACCATTCCTCCAGGTGTGTTTGAATATCTGATATATGCATGTGTCTGGTCAAGGTCTTCTGACAGAAGGAAAAAATGTCCTTGTTTGTTAGCATCTGTACTGAAAAGCTAATACTTCTGTGATGTATTTCTCTGGGCCACCAGGAAGAGATGTGACACTACTTATCTTTCATGCGCTTTTTTTAACTTTCTTTTGCTGTTTTGTGATTTTTATTTTCTTTTCTTAAAAGCATTCTTAGCCTGCAATTGAGTGGGTAGATGGTTGAGAGAGCTGATAGGGAATACAAAGTCACTGCAATTACCCATTAAACACCTTAAGTCCACTCTCAGATACGGAGCTTCTGGGTGCAGCCTTCCTTCAGTGTGATTTGAGTGAGGTGGTCACCAATCCAGAGCTTCTGCTATCCAGATTTGAAATCTCAGTGAATGCAGCCGTATGAACTGGCAGATGTCATTGTCAGTTTCAGAATAAATCCCCATATAGGCTTCACTGTACTATCTCTGGTATTTATGGCAGTGTGAGATCTTACGCCTTTTTTGTAATTATGACTTACAACGTTTGTCCTGTCTAATATTTGAGTAATTGTGCACTGCAGCTTGTTGACTTATGGTGTCTGTCTATACTTCTGAGTGGGAAGTTCAGGTAGTACTTCAGCTGTCTATGCTGTCCCCTGGGTTTCAGGGAAAGTTGCTTTCCCAAGCATGAAAGATTCCCTAGAACGTGCATGCCAGGATTTTACGAATAAGCCACAAGGTCTGAAGTGCTGATCATCCACTGAAAATCAGTGTGAGCTGGATAGCTGTCATACTGGTTTTTGAAAGATTACAGTCATGAGTCAGATTAAGGAAGAATCGGGTCAACGCTATCTGCACAGCAATCAGAGTTCTCAGAGGAACTGAGAAAACAGAATGGGGGCTTGAGTGGTACTGCTTGTACCATCCCTGGAGGTATTTAAAGGATGGGTAGACATAGTGCTTAGAGATATAGTTTAGTGATGGTTTTTGTCAGAGTTAGGTTGATGGTTGTACTAGATGATCTGAAAGGTCCCTTCCAACCTAGGCGATTCTATGACTTCTGTTAACCCTTTGAGCCTGCTTCTAGAATCTGCATATACACATTCAAAAAAACATTACGGATTCCACCACCACCCCTTTTTTTTTTTTTTTAAATCCTTTCGTTGAAACAAACTCCACTCAAGGAATGTGGAAGAGCAGTATCTCAAGTTTGTAGTTATTTTATTAAATTCTTTACCCTCTGTAGATTAGCTTTCACTTCAAAATATAGCCGCAGGAGGAGGAAAGTGATGGAAAAAGAAGGAAACACACACACACTAGATGGTATTACATTGATTGTTGTATAACAGCAGATTTGAAGGGATGAGTTCAAGCTTGGGACTTAGGAGGCATGGTATCTGATCCTGCCTGGCTACCTGGTCCTTATATGGCATGGTACAAGTTCCTTTACTTTTTACTTTCTGTTCTTCAAGCACTGGAATAGACATACTTTCCAAAGCAGTATCTGGTCATTCAAAGAAAACAGCAGATAAATTCTTGGTGCTTTAAACTCCCTATATTCCTTTTTTGGAAGACATGGGGCCTTTAAAGCTCTTTGGCTGTATTGTGAAGCTCTTGGTGTACATGAATCTTTGAAGAGCAGCTAATATTGCTGGTGTTCTTTGTTCACTTCATAAGCATCTAATGGTACGCCCGTCATGGAGCAGCGTGGGATTGTAAGAATGCACAGACTAGCTGTAACAAAGCATTTTAGTTTTCTCGTTGTACTTCATTACTATAAATGGAACCCTTCATTACAGAACATTGGTCCTTACCGGTACAGCACTCTCATTTTATCTTATTTGGAGTTCCTGAAGTCTTCTGTCATACTGATACTAACTGTACTCTCTTTCCCATATTAAACATCATAGCAAGCCATTCTAGACTACACCTATACTTCTGATTGAGTATTTGGGAAACAAGGACTGTGAAAGCTGATGTTGTATATATTTGGTGTGTGTGCATAATATAAAAGGTGAAGTTTTGAAGTCTTAGAATTCTTTCTTGTATATGTTATATTAGCTACTAACTAGAGATAAATTTATTGTGCTCTGCTTGAAACTCTAAACACTGTTTAATGGGAATCTTGATTGTTCCCTGCAACCGAAAGTTGAAAGGGAAAGAATGCTTGCTTAACCTGCTATTTGAATGCTGAACCCATTTCTTGGGGCGACGTTTCCCTAAGGAGGAAGGTTGAAAGATCTTGCTGATTGACCACAGCTAGAAGAACTGGCATGCTCTCCTGAGGCAACTCTGCCTTTTGTGTGTGAAGGAAGTTCATCGGTTAGCTAAGATGGGCCTGTGTCTTTTACAGTACAAATATAGATAATACCACAGCATGGCTGTGCTTATAACTGATGTTGTTTTTCTCTACAATGGAGATTAATTTGGGCACAGCCCAGGAGCATATTCAGGCAGGAACAAAGTAGGTAAGCATTTGTCTGTTCTTGTATCTTTACCTCTATCATAGAGATACCACAGACAAGCGGAGAGGGTTTAAGGCTGGTATCTCAGTAAAAATCTAATCTAATTTCCACTCTTATGCAGATCCACGTCTTTGTATTGTTCACAGTCCTCATGATTCTATCTTTGCTGCTATGTAGACCACTGTGATTGTTGATCAAGTAGCATATGTGTAGGATGCTAGAGTGGCGTGGCCATCTCTGTTTCTGTCTGACAAGAGTGAATCGCAGTCCCTGGGCCCTTCTTCCACAAACTGATAATACCTGAAAATATAAAGTTTTAAATGAGCCTGGCCTTGAAAGCTCTAGAGCTACCCATCTTTGTATTTCCATCTTTGTATACATGATAATTAAAATAAAAAAACCACAATTCTGAAAAATGTTGTATATTCTGCTGTGAGGAAGCCCCTTTGATGCTAAAAATGTGATGTGGTTTCAAGAACAAAGAATTTTCGTATCGCACTTTCAGTTGTCTGGTTTTGAAGAACTTATCTTGTCTCTTTTACAAATGATCGTTATTTATTAAAAATGATTAATAGGGTAAAAATTAAATTCAGAATTCTAAGTGTCTTCCCATGGACTTTTATATGCCTTAAACATGTGGACGCTTTTGAAAATTCGACCCTGTCAATTCATCCTACGTCCTTCTCTGAACCTCTGCCTTGCTTCTCTAGAATGTAAAGTGCTCTGGGGGCAGAAGCTACCACTATATATGCACAGTGTCCAGCAATACCAGACTGTCTTCTTCAGAGCTCTTGAATGTTTCAGTTATGTTGCTATACAGTACTTTTATGAACTAAACATTTACCAGATCTGAGATACACTGCATAGGCACCAAGTCTGTGCAGAGCAAGCATGTTCTGAAGTGGTTGTATAGGCCTTCCACTGTACATAAATTGGCAGGGCTTCTGGGAGCAGCATTAAATAGAGACAAAAGCAACTCTATCTGTCATGTGGAGCAATGGAATAACCTTAGCTAGTGCTGCAAGAAAGCAGGTAGAGAACGTCTTTGTGCTGTGCTAATACTGGGAAGTTAGCAAAGGAGTCAGGCATACAGCTCCTGAGAGCTTCTGGAAAGCAAGAGAAGTGAGTTTGCTTTCTTCCTTTTTTTCTTTTTTGTCAAAGTTTAAGTTGATTCTCTCTTCTACTCTATTGCCCCCCTTCCCCCTCTGCTCCCTAAGCCTGCTTTTGATTTGGTTTTATTGGCTAGTGAAAGGAATCATTTACTAGTCAAGGGCCAAGCAGTGACAAAGGAATGCAGGTAAATTAGTTTCAGTTCCTATTTCTCCCCGTCTTCCTCCTTTGGAATTTGAGCTTTAGAAAATAAAGTCTTTTTACCCATACCGCCCCCCTGCCCCCCCGCCTTTTTCTAAAAGGATTTCCCCCCCAGACCTTTCTTTCAAGAACTTCGGGTTTGTAACTAAGAAAACCCCCATTAAAGTACCTAAAATGTCAAGGTGTACAACACATGAAATCCAACTGAAATGCCTTTTTGGGAAAAAAAAAAAAAAGCTTTCTGCATGCACCTTAAAAATGCAGAAATAAACTGCGAGTGCCATAAAGCTTGTTTTAATGAATAACTATGTACACACTGGGAAGTTTTACATGCACATATGTCATGCTTCAAATGCTAAAATATAGTTAAAGTTTAAACAATTTGCTGAAGAAAATATGCAAAAGAACTTGCAGAGAATCAACGTGGAGAAAACCTGTATGTTCAGTCTTTCATCACTCAGTATTATTGGAGTATTAGCACTAAACTAATAGTGGTAGCATTCAAACTGTCCATTCCCTTTTTCTTTTTTGCTTTTTTCCCTTTGTAGCTTGCTTTCTTTTGGACAGAATGCTTCAAATTTACCTGGATGTTCCACCAACTGTACTCTTATGCAAAAATCTTGAGAGAATTGAGGCCACATTTTTTGCATTGCATTGATGCCCTTGGTAAATAATGTAATCCAAAATGCTATGTGATGTTAAATAGTACAGGGCATTGTGTAGCGTTAATGACAGAAAACCGTCTGTTTCTGTTTGGTAGCTATTCCTGTTAGTTATTTCCACATTCTTAACATAGAAGTGAAACCATGATCTATCTTTTTTTAATGCACCAAAAAGTTGCGTATTCAATCTTTTAGTTGTGTTCGTAATTATATACATTTTGTGTTCATGCATGCACAACACAAACTTGAAATACAAAGGAACCCAGTTATGCCTAAACAACAATAAGGTTTTGGACACCAGCTGGAAGAAGCCAGGAAATGTAAGTTAAGACTGATATTCCCTACTTGCCTCACACTATTGTAAGTATGTTTTGTGGGGAAAAAGCACAATGATGAGAGAGGTAAGAACACAGCGTCAGTCCTAACACTGCATTTCCTGGCTTTTGTTGGTTTGTGTCACAACCTTAAAAAAATGTCTTTAATTTCCTCAAAAAGGGGGCAAATATATTTTCCAGAATGTTGTCATATATACAAACGTAATTTATCTGCGCAGCCAGAACATCAGCTATTGGGGAAGTAGAATATGAATTTGAGAAGAATTTCTTAGAAAACTCTCCTCCTGTATTTTCCAACCATGTTTACGTAAAGCTAATTCAGTTTGTAACTTACAACTGGCATTTAAATGACTGTTGGAGACCAAAGAATTCCTCCTCCCAATGGAGCAGTATCTTTCATTCAGGCATATGCTAAATGTATTTTTTAGAAATGATTTCTAAGTTTCAGCTTTCAGTCTGCTTCTAAACAACCACTGAGACAGTTTCTGATTTAGAGCCACTGAGTCAGTTTCTTGTCTTGTGACAGATTTAGGAAATACAAAACTTGCTTGAAAGTTGCATAGTCAGATAGTATAAATGAGGGAATTTGATCAGAGTAAGACCTGTTGTCTCCCTACCAGAACAATGATTAGGTTAGATCCAGCTGCCGTTGTAGTCATTTGGAAGATGTGTGTAAGAAATGGAGGTCTCTACTTGTGTAAGAACTCAAGGACAGGACACTTGTTCCTTCCTTGGTGTGAAAGAAGAATGTAGATCGTACTCTCAAGATGATTAACATTTGTGTATATGCATACCTACATGATTGACAAATTGTAGTGGCTTTTATCTGACATAGTTGGGTTTTTTCTACTTCATAATTTAGTCAGCAGAATTTGAAATACTTTTACGTGTGCATATCTTTCTACATTTTTAACTTTTCAGATAGCTTACAAGGCAGACGTCTCCATTGATTATATATTAAACCTCATTTAAAGTTCTACAAGTTCTTTAAAAAGCGTTACTGTAAGTGCAAATTGATGTTTTCACTGAGCTGTCCTGTATAGCAAGATAGTATCAAGGATGTACAATACTTATATGGATTCCCATTCTGAGACATTATTATCATTATGCAGACGAGTTTGGTACACAAGCATTTCAAAATACCAAATTTAAAAATAGTAGATTTATTTAATGCATTTTTAAATTTTCTTTAAGTATATATGATAGAGGAAAAAAATTATCAGAATATCAATATCACATGAAATATCCAAGTGGTTTAAGAATTCTTCAGCCTAGTATTGTCTTTATCATTTAAAATAAACTTAAACAGTCACATTTCCTGCTGCAGTGAACTTCTGTCTAGTTTCACCCAAAAGATTGGTTTGTGTAATAACAGTGGAATCGTCTAACAGCAAAAACTGTGGGATATATTGACCCAAATTTGTGATTAATTATACATCTTAAAATGTTACAACATTATAATGAAACTTCTGTCTCTATAGCAATTTTTATCAGATAAACAAAAAGACTTGGGATGAACAGATCTTCATGTCTCAAAAATATGAGTATTAATTTTCTGTTTTGCACCCCTGAAGATATTTTGCATAGTGAATTATGTCTTAATGAAGCAATAAACTGTATTCTTAGTCTACCACACTTTAGATATATTTTGCATAGTGAGTTACGTCTTAATGAAGCAAGAAACTGAATTCTTATGGTCTACCACAGTTTAGATATATTTATTATACAAAAAAGTAACTAAATTTCATGACTTTGAAACCAAGCTGAAATTTGCAGTCTTGTAATGAAGATAGTTAGATCAGTATATGACTACCAGGTTTTTACTCACTAGATTTTGTAAATTGATTATGTACAAATGTGCCAGACTTTTCTTTACATGGTGAATGCTTTCCCCTCTTGAGTATGATACCATTAAATATAAGAGTCTAAAAAAATCATGGGAAGCCTGTAATAATGATGGTTAAACTATCAGGAAAAAAACCAGTTTGTTCATGAAGACTTTAAATAATTCTGAGCAGTTCTTCATGCATGCTCACACTGTAGCAGTCTAGACCTGTAGAAGATTAAAATCTTTTGGAAAAAATCCAAGGTCAGACCCCAACTCAAGTGGGTTTAGAGGGGAAGAAGTGGAAGAATTAGTGTTTTTTTAACTATTTGAAATAACTAGGGAGTTATTCTTGCACTCTGCTCTTCCCAGCCCAGCTCTGAGCAGGAAAAGTCCTGAGAAGTGTTGGAAAATCCCCCGTTCCTCTGGCCGAGCGCCGCAGGAAAAGCCAGGTAAAGGAGGGCGAGGGCTGGGGAGGGCGAGCTGTGCCCTCCCGTCTCCAGGGGGCACTGTGACACCACAAACTCCTGCAAACCTGGGGCTGCTTTAAGTAGTCGTTTAAACAACAAAAAAAATCGAACTTTGAAATCCTTTTTTGTCTTCAGATGTTCCCAACCAGTATTCCAGCAAAGGAAATGAAAAAGGGAAACTAAACGAGCTGCTCTCCCACCCCTCCAACCCCCCCTTTCTGGTTTCTATTTGTAATACTTTATTTCTACAACAAGCACAAACCACTAGAAAGGCAGAAAACAAAATATCATTTTTTCCTTCTTCTTTCCACTGTAAACCTCTGTAAAAACAATAAAAAAAATTCTGGACTATATTAGATGGCCTGTTTCTTGTTTCTTCATATTTCTGTCTTTTTTTTTCCTTTCTCTCTTTTTCTTTCTGTTATGTTCACTGAGCTGTTTGCATTTTAATTTTTGAGGAGGAGGAAAAGAGGAAATAATGTTTTGTAGAAATACACAGTAATTACCAGTTGGACTAAACTAGAGGCAGCAATTGATGGCATAAAATGGTTATGTTTTATGTCAAAATACTTCCAAACAGGGCAGAAAGGTGTAGTGGGTTTAGTAGTAAGAAGCAGCATGTATCAGAGATGATAGATTTCTGAAGAAGAGAGTGTAACGTTCTAAAGAAAAATAAAATTTGATCTATGATAAAGATTTAATTTTAAGTCTCCATCAAACATTATCTTAGATTCTGAAAACAAATAATAAATGAAATAAAAGAACTATAGTTGATGGATACATTTAATTAGGGTTTATTTACCATGGGCTATATAAACACTTTTGTTTCTATAAGGGGAAGGATTTGTATCTGCAAGTTCTGCCTTGAACATTTCAAGTTAAAAACAAATGTTTTAAGAAAAGAAACTAACATAAAACAGCCCAGTGTTGGCTTTTGTGTCTTTGTAAATGTCTGTGGCGGTTTCTTCTTGTCTGAGGGAAAGAGCCATTCATTAAATTAAAAGCGAACCAGTTAAACTGGACCTTTCATTGAAGAAAGTCTCCCAGTGATCCGTGCTTTATTTGGTGGATTGTCTTACAACACAAATAAACTAAGGGTTTTTTTATCTTGGGATCTAAAAATACTAGAAAGAAAGGAAATCCAAGCAAGGCAGAAAATACTAGGAAATAATTTCCTATTAAACAGACCCTCTGCCTCCATATATCTCAAATCATGAAAGTACAGAAGAGAGAAGGGCTCATATTCCTTTCTCTCTCAGGTTAAAAGCGAGTGACAGAGGAAATCGAATTCAAAGGTATTGTCAATGTTTGCAGTGTTCAAAAATAGATAGAAAGGAATATACACTAAAAATCCATCACAACTGTTTGCTGGCAGCTAACTACTAAATGCAGATGATGTTGCAGTCTCTAAAGACAATTGAAACAAGATAGGATCCTATGTGCATAAATATAATTTAAAAACGCATACATATTTAGGGCAAGTTCAAAGGACTGTTTTCTGAACAAAATGCTTCAGCATTTATTTAGATATCTAGTGTTGCTGACTTAAAACACAATTGCACTTTGCATTCTCTTTTTTCTTTTCAAGTATTATGCATAACTGTTCAAATCCTGCTTAGGAGCATTGTGTGATAATAGGCAGCAAAGCAAACAGTATAGTTTGGAAGAACAGTCACTATAAAAGCAGCAAAACAGTTTGAGAAATATTTTTTCTTACGGTTTTTTTTTTCAATTGAAGTCTAGGTGATTTTATTTATATTTTTGTGAGACATACACATGGGGTATTTCCAAGATTAAACTGTTTTTTATCATTGTATACTTGATGAAAAATGAGTAATGTACTCTGAGAAGCAGGACTGAAATTCAGAATAAAATGGAGTCTTACACACTGAAATTGCATGAATGCATAGCTGATTAAATTTTGGAAGGCTGCTAGTGGCTTGACATAATTTGTATTTTTGGACAGTGAAACTCGGATGCTACAAAGGACTCCAGAACTGTCCTGAAAAGTCTCTTGGTGATAATGCTGATCAGCACCCAAAAGGCTACTAGTTCCTTCCACAAGTTGTATACAGGCAAGTATATTCATGTATATGTACATTCACAATTTTTATCTTCTGTGAGCACTAAAAATAGCGTTGCCTTTTATCTTTGCTTGTCAGCAGAGTGCACATGTAAATGGAGCACACCTCATAAAGTCTCTTTTTGTGCCCACAATGAGCCTCTAATTAATACTGCATATAATTCCATAACATTTATTATTAATAAGTATTAATACAACTTTAAAAAAAAAAATAGAACCGTTCTCAGGATTATGATTCTGACTTAGCGTGTCTGGGATGAAAAAATGTAGAGAGACAATAACTGCATTTCTTGTTTTCTTGGCGTAAAAATCAAACAAAACTAAATGAAATTAAACAAATCAACACCATGACATTTTAATAACCATATCACTTCCCTGTGTATGAGATTCTTTTTAAAAGTTGCACAGGCATGATTATACTGATGGTGCAAAAAAAATGTTGCCAGTGCAACCTACCGTTATGAGTAGTGCATATAAATTAAAAAAAATAAATACCTGCATCTATTCATATGCACTTGTGCTAGAAAGTATTTGCAAGTTTAATCCCTGTAGTTTCATGGACCTTTCTCTTAGGCAATGCAAAGGGGAGCCAGCCAGGACAGAAAGGGCTATCAGACTGGTGAGTGAGAGGAAGCACGGTGGGCCTAGGAACAGTGGAAGTCTCTCTTTGTGAGAAGTTAGTGATAAAAACTAAAGGGCACAGATGGGGAAGAGGGAAAATGTCTGTTCTCTTTTTCTCATCTTCCCAGAATTCTGCTGGAAGTCTCTGATGTTTAATGCTGGGAGCACTAGTGGGAATTTTCTTGTATCAGTAGGTCTTCTTGGAATGAAAAGGGTATGGAGCTCTGCAGCTTTCTGCTCACAGCTGTTCAGCCATCGTGGGTGTACCGTAGCCACTCTTACAGGATTGGATTATCTAAGATACCTTCTATCATTTCACTAATAAATGCAGCTACATCTAGGATAAAACATAGTAGTTACCACTGAACTGGAAGAATACGTAATGGCTCAAAGGCTTATTTCTCAATCCTTTACCTTTTATGGGACTTGCAATGCAATTCAATGCTAGAAGTTGAAATGAAGTGGGAAAAGATAATCTCTGCTAATAATCAATTTATAAAATGGGTTTATACTGATGACTTACATTGAAAATTCTGGTCCAGTAGAAGCTGAACTAAAACTAACCAGACCTATTTAGAGGGATTTGGTTTGTCTTACACCAAAATAAAGTGCACTTCTGACTGCCATCGATGTTAGGAGAGCAGATTTTTCTGAAGGCTTCAGTTCTCACCTAGGCAAATAAATAAGAATTCAAAATATTTTCTCCATCCAGGATGCATCAGATGGATTTAGCACATTCCAAAAATTTGTCTAATCACTCTGGAGCCTAAATGACAGCTTAGCCGTTCTGAAAATCTGGCCATTTGTGCAAATTGGAGCAGAATGCAAGTAGGTTTACTTTTGACAAAACAGTGCTGTTCACGAGGGCCATTTAGTCCTGGGTTGCCAAATACTTCTTTGTTCAAAGTGGTGATCGTTTGTAACCTGTGGCTTGTAACTGTAAGTGTGGGCTACCGTATATCTGATTTGTCTAGAAAATTTGTTTATAAATAGCACGGAACTTTGTGATTTGCCTGTTTGCCCAGGATTTCCTGACATTCACCAGCCTTGCTGGAATTCAAGTTTTGCTGTGGTTGCTGAGTGTTCACAGGTATCAGATATGATGCTGCTGCTGTGTTGTACTCACGTCTAGGGTGTACTATACTGTACAGTTGATCGGAGCAGACACAGCAAGCCTAAAATTCTAGGCATGCTAGACTGACCACGCATGCTTGCAATTGATTGTGGAGCACACTCAGATTCGTTGCAGAGTCACTCTGCATGTAAGTGCACATTGCTGTCTAGAACCCCTTTCTGTCCAACAGACATTACTGTGAACAGTTTACAGCATTAGTAAGGAAAATTTCCAAATGCTTTTGCAAGCTTGAACTTCAGACAGTTTTCTCATCCTAACTAAAGTTGGTGAGTGGGAGTGCACCAATCCTCTTCTGGTGTGTCTGTATTATTTTCTGACAGATAGAAATGAGAAGGGTTTGGTGTAGCTTAATAATAGTTGTGCTTGGAAGAAATGTTTGGTTTATACAGTTAAAAAGGAGAAATTTTTTGGTGTTGTAAAGGCCTAAACAGCATAATCTGTACTATCTGATCCATTTGCGTTAGGAGCTACTACATTGAAGCACAAAACAGCCACTTGATTTCTTAAGCACCTGAAGAGGAGGAGAGACAGGAGGCTTGAGGGTGGAGAAGAGGGGAGCAAACAAACCTTGGCCAAAGCTTTCACAACAGAAGTTTCATTGTTTTAATTTAGAAACAGTCGCACGTGTAAAAGTTGCAATTTTTTTCCAGCATTTCCATTAGCACATTTGAATTGCAGGTTTTGGAAATCTTGTTGCAGGTAAGAATGTACTTTTCATAAGATTCCAGAGAACAGAGAGGGAAGCAAAATAAGAAACAAAAACCTTTTTCCCTGATTTTCCCCCCTCCCGCAAAGTCACCTAAAAATGAGGGGATTAACTATTATGAATCAATAGGAGGCACTTTTGAAAGAGGAAGCTTTGCCATCCAGATTTGAGGGAAATGAAGCGTTTACTGGAACAAAAATACGCCCTTTGTTCAAATGTTACTTCATTGAATTGTGTATTCCCTTCTGAAGAGCATGAAAAGCAATTGAAGAAAATGTTTTATGCCACTCTTCCTTTCTTTTACCACTCATGTCTTTTTCTTTATGTCTTCCTGTTTTACCTTCTTTTCTGTGTGTCCATCTTTCTCATTAAATTACTAACCAATGCTTTTCTAATTAATGCCAGTTTAATTTAATGTTTAATGAAGCTGTGTCTGTATGGGGCATTTGATTTCTTTTTGCTATTCTGGCCTGACAATTGAGATCAGCAGCATCTGTACAAAGCTGCAAAGTCCCTTGGGGCACTGAGCAACAGTTCAAAATCCCTTTTTTACAAAATGAAAGTGGCCGGCATGTAGGATTAGTAGAAAGTATCCTCTTCATAAAACTGACTGTAACTGTTTACCTGGCAGCTTTTTGAATCAGTTGATATTTGTTCGCTTTCTTCTACATTATTGAAGATGATGGAGTTAGATACAAGATTATTGTAATACAGCTGCAAATGGAGCTGGAAGAAATATTTTTAAGAAAAATCATAACATAATGCTGGTGAATTTTGTCTATAAATATTCCATAAGCATTTATATAATTATACCCGTCACTGGGAAATAAAAAAAACAAGTTTCGTATTAATATATTTCAGCTTGCATATTGTTCACAGTTATCAGAGACTTTTTTTCCTTGAGTACTCGCAATTTTTTATGCAGTTGGTCATCTAGATCATATGATGCTATTTCTGTTCCATTTCAGTTATGTAGCTTACAGTGTCAGAAAAGCCTTATCAGTAAGGCTACATGTACGCTGATAGAACAGACAGTTGTACAGAGGTATAGAAGCACAACTCTTCATAACATTTTCTTTACCCACAAACACAGTTTTTCTAGTGGAAAATGTGTTTGTGGAGAGAGGACCAATATGGTAGTAATTACTGATTAAATGACTTTGTGATTGGTTCTTTTCTGGGGATCAGCATATACTGGTGTTCCCTAAGAAGCATTGCTGGTCAGAGTGGTCTTATGAACTGTTCATCCTGTTTTTCAGGAGCACTAGGAAGCATAATCCTCAGTTTAAGGTGACAATGAGGGGCATATTCCATGAAATCTTGGGACGCTTGTGTGAATTAGTCTCAAAATAACAGTGTTCTGCAAAGTCTTCCTGAACAGCATTTAGCAGCAGGCTGCAGTGTGGTTCCTGGTACTTGCAGAAGGCAGTGAAGGAGTGGTGATTAGCAAGACAGTTTTTAAATGTCAACGCTGAAACGGTTGGCATTACCAGATCTGTTCAGAGGAGTTGGGCTATGGTGAGTCAATATCTGAAACAACCAAGTGATTTTGTCCGCAAAGCAAATCCAAGCACTCTTATGATAGCTAAAATGAGCGATGGCATGGATCTTGGTGTTGTCTCGTAAACATGCTCTTACTGGTATGAGTTAGGCATGGGTGTTTGCTGTTTCCATTCATATTATTCCTTTCTTGTGTATTTGTTTTTCCAGTGGGATTGGAAAGACCATGTCACTTTCAGATGTGTGATGATCTCTGTCTGTCATAATCTAGCTCTTAATGACTTTATGGCTCCTCCTGTCACGGTAATTAAGTTTATCCTCTGCTGGCACCATCCCGCATCATTTAGATGAAGACAGAACATTATTAAGGAGCATCATCATAGTTTTCCTGAGAGACTGTGCATTGAAGCAGAAAGTATTTAGGACACAGTTTAGTTTTGAGGTTTGTTTTTATTTCAGGAGAAAGATTTGCAACATGATTATGTACAGAAAATGTACATACTTTGAGACACGTTACATGACTCTCACCCATTGCTTCATACAACCACTATTTACATTTGGAGCTAGTGGTTTCTTAAATGCTCAGAGCCCACAATTGAGCCCAGATTTCCAAAAGTGCTTGGCACCCAGCAGTTCTCACTGAGACATTTTTATGGCCAGATAATCAAAATTGCTCAGCATGGTGGAAGCTAGGGAGTTTTGAAAACCTAGCCACTTATTTTAATGCCCAAATGGCAGCTGGGTTCTTCAGGAAAGCTGGTTCATATATTACAGTACCAATGACTGTGTATCAATCCTGTAAATACCTTTTTTTCTCTTACAGACATACAGTCTATCATATATGTGCCCTTCAAAAACTTTCCCGCTCATTCTTCCATATAAATTGTAATTATGTTAGTTTCACTGAATTTGGAAAGCTGTTGGTACCATACGAAAGAATCAAAGTTCAAATGAAAATCAGATCCAGTAATTACAGGATTTTGTACAAGCATTTTTCTTTTCAGGCTTGACTTGGAAATGAAATAAAGACAAGAGACACCCGTTTCCAGGTTGAGAAGCAAACAAAACCAAATTGTAAAGCGTGAGGTTTGCTTAGATGAACTGCTTCTTATAAAGCAGTTTGACAGCTGAAAAGAAAAACACTGAGGTAACTTGTAAAGTGAATAAGCTTTTAGCTGTTACATTTGCAATTTTCCGCTTAGTGTTGCCTATCCTACTGAGCAGAGAGCCTTGGTAGTACGTAATGCGCCAATAATAATAGCATTTACTTTGTACTATGAAGACATTAACTAACTAGCCTAACACCCCTGCAAGGTAAGGAAATAACAGTATGATTGCCATCTTGCCTGTGGCACAGCAAACACACTAGCAGAGGTTAAAGTCAAGGTTTGCCAAGAGAGTTGCTGGTTATGTTGTTCCTCTCTTATTTCTTCTAACAGTTGCAGAACCACCTCTTAGTGTCCCAAGAGACATGCTTCTTCTGCACTATTACAAGGGCCTGATCCTTATCAACAAATGTGCTGTACCATTTGTGATAATGAAGGATGATTTTGAGTATTTCATGATGGTCAGAGTATTTCACATCTGCCCACAAAAGGTTTCTTTTACTCAGGTAATTGTTAGACATGAATGGCAATTCCTGTGCTTCCTAGAATTTCAATGCAATTAGTAGCAGTCTCTATGCATCATAAAGTCATTTGGAAGTAGGCATAGGGAAGGTCAGAATGTTTCATATGCTGGAGGGAGGGGTATGTGGATGCAGAGTCATCAGAAGCCATGACTGAGACAAAGAAAGGTGAGGGATCTTGGTTTTGTGCGACCTCTATTATGTGAACCTCCTTGTTCCTCATGCTGGCACTAGCTGCCAGGAGCTCAGCGGTCCCTGTAGGAGATGAACTGGCACCTAGGTGTTCTGTAACATGAAGCTTTTGTTTCTGGGGGATCTAATGTCAGATCTCTGTGGGTGAAGGAAAGCATTGCAAGGCTCGGTGTTCCAGCTAAGGGAATTATTCTCTCTTCACTTGCTGCCCAGTGAGTAGGCCATCTTATCAGAGTAGGTCATGCTGGCAGAATGCCTTAAATTGGACCCTTTGGGTAAGAACCAGCTTCCAGTGCATTCACTGAAGGACTTTCAGTTTTATGTAACTTCTGTTGGAACAACATGGTTTCTTGACAGCTACCATCTAGGAACTGAACCCGTTTGCTAAAGGTTGAGTAGGGCTGCATGTTTGAAAGCACTTAAGTAATTTTTCCTAGCCTCTGTACTGTTACCAGAAGTAACACAGATGCTTACGAGTGTGAGTCTCATTAACAGTCAACAGATGGAAGCCCAATTCTTTGAGTATAATCAGGTACCTATCTCTTACTAATTTCAGTAGATAAAGATTAATAAATATTTTTAATATATTGGACTGTGGCATGTCTGAATTAATAGTTAGAGAGGTTTTAAAGTTACCCTCAGGCCCTGTTTTCCTCACCATGTGTACTCTTATGTCTTTTGGTTTGACCAGTAGTTTTTCTCTTACAGAGCCCTAAAAGCACTGCGGAACTTCTCTTTACAAGATTTGGTGCACATTTTCCTGGGAAAAGAATGACCTCGGGATCATCCCACTCCTCTTTGTTCTTACACTGTGAAACATATTTGTCCGCTATGCTTTCTCTACTGCTTGTAAGCAGTAAACTCAAGAGACAAACCTGGTAGAGGTGGATTGTTTGCAAACCTGTATCTAAAAGGACTTCATTTAGCTAATAGTAAGAAATAATGTGAGTAGCGGTAGGGAAAAGATAGGTAAGAAGTGACTTGTGTGGTGTGGGTTGATGAATTCAGAAGGAATTTGTCTTTTAATTACTTTGCTGCTTTTGAAAATGTATGCATAAGTCTTTCCTTCAAACAAAAGGAACTTAAGCTTTTTAGACAAAGAGGTCTCTGACTGACTTGAGGCGTTATGACACTAACTGGGTGCAAGTTCATTCTGTTGCTGGATCAGCTTCCTTAAACAGCCTTGTTAAGAAACCTTTGCCAAAAATCGTATTTGAGGCTGGCTTAACATGGTGGTAAATGAACGCCTTCATCTGCTTTCTTCCAGCAACAAGTGCTAGCTTAAAAGTAAGGTGCTGAAAAGGACAAAATAAATGCTGTGTCAGTATGCTTTTTTTTTTTAATAGCATTACTAGTAGTGGCTGGCACTACGATATGTTAAAATACTTTGTGCTGTATGCTACAAAATACACAAATGGTTTGAGAAATTTTTATGATATCTCTCCCTCCCTCATGTGGAGTACTTATGATTTCTCTTTTCCAGGGTATACTTTTTAAAATTGGTCCTTCTCTACTTGCCCTCTTTCCCACTTGGTTTGGGTATCCCATTTTTGCTTGGAGTGTCTCTCACAAAATCTGGAATTAGATATACAGAAACTTGGATTGTGTAGTCATTCTTCCTCCTAATACAGCTTAATTTCTAGGACTGGGGGATATTTGCTATTTAGTATTGCAGGCAAGTTCTTGTGAACGCTGATGGAACCAATGGTTTGCAAAGTAGCTCTACTTCTCTATGTTCTCATGCCAGGTGCTCAAGAAAAAGACTGCAGTTAGTTATTGGGAGAGAGCAAGGACAGAAAATTTGTCTTTAGGAAGGACAGGTTACTTAGAGTTCAAAGATTTCAGTTGACTATGAAAAGCAAATATTTTTTTTGACAACTGTATTAATTTAACTTTCCTGTTAGGAATGTGTTCCTTCCAAAGTAAAGATTTTGCTGATTGTCTTGCCTTCTTGTTTGTTTATTTTTCCCCATTGAATTATTCTACCTCATTACATGGACTTTTTGTTGTCAATTTTCAGCAAAAGAGGAGGCTTGAAATGGGGCCGGTTAATAGTAAATGAGTATTGGAGACCCCAAGTATGATCAGCACGGGCTAAGTAGGTCCAGAAAATCAATATTCATGTCTGCATAATTTGTGACAGCATCTGATATTCTAGGTAACAAGCATGTTAGTAGTCTCCAGGTCTCCATCCTCTACCTCTGTGCAAAATAAATAAATTGTAGTGTCTACTTGACGGGTAACCAAACTGGTGACAAAATACACCAATAACTAGGAATTGCTGTCATTAAAAGAAGACCTCAAAACAGTGGCCATTTCCTTGGGGGTCATTAAAAATCCATTCAGAGCTGCATGCAGCTTTAATTTACAGCTTGAGCTCTTGCTCTTGCATTCTGCCCCCTTTTTCCTTTGTAATTTCCACTAGAGAATTATTCACTTCCTTATCTAAGCTGTTTAATTCCCTTGGTGGGGTAAAGTACAGACAACAGCTCTTGGTGGAACCAGTCGTATTGTAATACCGTTCACCTTAATGCATTTATTTCCAGCTCCCCTTGCACTGTTATCCTGTTTTCTTTCTTCTTTTCCTAGCAGTAGTTTAAGTAAGAAGGACAAGGCAAAGTTAGGTGACAAGATTGCTGCTGAGGCCCCAAGCTCAGATCTTTCAGTATAACTTTCACGTAATTTCAGTTGTGAATCTCTCTTGCGTATGGGTTTTATGCAGTGTTCAGTCTGCAAAATGAATGATTTAATTGCCCTGCAGGGTATGCAGACCAAATAAAATTAAGTCCACATGAGCTACTGTCATCTCTTCTGGCTTGACAAAAGGTGATGTTAGATTTGCATCTGCCTTAGTGTTATTAAATCTTTCAGTATTTGGGGTGTGTCGTGTTCTGGAATTTCATTAAAACCTTATCATTAACTAAAGGGTCAAATTTCTAGTCCTCATAATTGTAGAGAACAGCCTGAAAATGTATGATAGTGGCAGAGGAAAGAGAAGGCAAATAAGAACAGTCCTTGCTTTGTTCTTTTTGGAATCCAAAGTTACTGGTTGCTGCTTTTTGTTTGTTTATTTGTCTTTTTGGTTTTAAGATACTGTGACTGGTTCAAATTCCTGGAACTGTGAATTTACACATCAGTTTTGCAAATACAGGAGGGGGCAGCTCTTCTGTAAAGAGTCGTGCTGGGAAGCTGATGGAAGTTAGTGATGGGAAGTGCCACACTTACTCTTAAAGGTTCAGTCTGGGCTGAGAATGTAGATATCACATGGCATTTGTAGCAGTGTATGTAAACGAGGGTGTTGAAGTGGGATAGCCACGTTTGTAAGAAAGCATCAGTACAGGTATTCCCCTTCTGTTGGATATAGCTGTGAATGCCTCAGATTCAGTAATTTATGGAAGAAATGTGTGTCTTTGCTTCATAACTCTTCACGCAGAACTCTGTGTCATGCTATTTGCAAGCCCAGAATCAACCTTTGTAAAATAAGTCATTTCTACTGTTGAACAAACATACCAAGGCCTTCTGATATTTCGCTTACCGTGTAACATCAAAGGCCATGCTGCTCCAGGAGATCCCGCTTAAGCCTTTTGTTTCAACAAAATGCACACCTGCCAAAAATAACATGAAGGTTTACCAGCCAGTATTTCTTCAAACAGTGCTCCTACCCTCCCACATCCCAACCAAAGAATGTTTGTGTGTTGCTGCCAGTTTCTGCCAACGGATACAAGCAGAGGGGAATGCAGGAACTGCCACTAAGTTTCCAGAAGAACAAGGCTTGACATATTTTGGCCAAAGAGAAATCCATAATCCTTAAGGAACAAAGATTCCACTTTCATGGAAATCAGTCTAATGGGAAGGGAATGGCAGGGAGATGTAATTCAAATTCAATGGGATGTACATAAAGTAAGCCAAAACAGTTTCTTAGCAGAAGGCAAGCCTGTGATCTTAGTCCCATTAGGGTACATCTGGAATGTTGCCAGTTTCTTCAGTGGAGTTGCTGTGGATTTATGTGAGACTGACATCAGAATCCAGCTCTCGGGGGCAGCTCATCTGACTTTAACCACTGGTAGCTGAGGTTGCTATGTACCTCACTGAGGGCAAGTCCAGATTTTGAGATTAGGGTGTTTTCAACCTATCTTCTCAAATATCTTTCACAATATCTTTTCCAAATTTTCTTCTTTTGAGGACAATCAGCATCTACGTCAAGGGTATTTAATGACTTCTCAAAAGGGAACAGTCCACAGGCAAGGCAACAATATGTTACAGTGCAAGCCACCAGCCTTCTAGAAATGATACATCTATTAATGAATGTAAAAGGTTTTCTTATTCTCTGACTTCGAAGTTTCTTCACCGCTCAAATAAGATCCTCTGGGTAGAAATACCATGCAATATAATTGCTGCTTTCTCATTGATCCTGTACAAAGTACAGATTGTGAAGTGTATCTTGACCTAGAGGTTTTTTTTCTATTTAAGAATATTCTTTCTGTTACATCTTCTATACTCGGTAAATGAACATAAGGAGAAGGACATCCAGGATTTAAAACACTTGGTGAGGGAATGACAGCTATGTGGTTATTTTATTGTGCCCTCTTCGTTTTTCAAACTACTACATAATCTTTAGTGGAAACCCCAAATGAATTTATTGTTTGATTAATTAATGGGTTGGTTCTGTAGCAGGTATGATTTGTTGTTAATGGAGGCTGTGTTGATTTGTACCATGAATCCAACTCTTTGAAGTAAAGAACTATAAAGTATTAAGTATTCTCTGTGGGCATGCAGAATTAAGTACTGTGCATGGGATGTGTGTTATACGTAAGTTAGAATTTATTTTTTGGGCACCTAACCTTCTTTGTGGTGTGTTGTAAAGTGAAGATCTGGGAAATTCCCTTCTTACCCTACCTCTAAGTGTTAAGTAGCTCTTTCTGTGCTTTATATTATATGGCTAGTATTGTGCTGGTAAAAAAATGTCCAGGTTTATGGGTTTGGGTTTTTTGGTTGTTTTTTGGTGGTTTTTGGTTTTGGTTTTTTTTTTTTTATGGTTTTAAAATGTCACTTTAGGTTTCTCATTGTCAAGATTTTCTTTGAACCAACAGAGACAACCAGCAAATTCAGTAACAGAGAAGTTAGGACCCCTTGGTCGTAGTGTTCCTGGGCTTCAGAATAATTAAAAGTGGTCTAGATCTAAAATTCTGGCCTGTCTTAATCTCTGGTTGAAAGTAATCCTGAAGTGTTTTAGGCTTGCAATGAGCCAGTAGCTGATAGCTTTTACTAATTAGCTGAACTGACCCTTGAATTTAAAGCTCAAGGAAGAACCAGGAGTGAGAAATTCAGTAGTACAAGGATGAATCACTGGAAATGGGACCCCCTCTCCTTCCCAAATAGGTTTTAGGTTTCTGTCATTCCTCTTTGTTTCTCTCTGTATTCATTCCAAATTACTGTACTTCTCTGTATCTTACATGTCATCCATGGTAGGATGGAATTAATTTACTTATTGCCTACTATCTTTTTGGCTTTTTGTTTGCCCTAAACTCTCTTTTATCAGGCTTAGCCATCAAATGCATGATAGTGCCACTTCAAAATCTCTGTCTTACTAATAAGAGATTGCAACTTGAGAAAGAAGTCAGAACATAACTGGAGTATACTGAGAACTCTAGTAGAATTTTGGACCTTCTCTCAAACAAGAAGTCAGTCTTTGAAGATCATAAACATTTCTTCTTGATGTTTAAAAAAATCTCAATCAGATAGAATTTATAGGTTCACTTTTGGAAAAATAATATGATTGTCATGTAAAGTCCCAAGGAGAACTCCAACAAAATAGGATCTATTTATTCATGCTTCTGCCGTAATTAAACTCTACTATCTACCATCTTGTATGGCAAAGTTGTTTGAAACTCCTTTATTTTTTTCAAAATTGTATGTGATTGATGTGATTCACTGTAGCTGGTCTGAGTTGGTAAGGAAGGCTTAGCTTAGCAAGGATTCAAGTGAAGAAATACTATGTGTACGTAGGTCCTTAGTTATTGTTACTAGCCTTACTAGCTTTTATTCTACGTTGTGAATTTATGAGCACTGAAACGTTGTTTGAAATGGGTACATTTTCAAATATATAATATCAGTTCTATTTATTTCAATTAATATTCTGGTCTAAAAACAAACAAACAAACTCTTTTCAAAAGAACCAAACACTAGTCCTTCATTAAAACATCTTCTAAAAAATTTCTTTGAACTTGAAACTCAAGTGTTCTAATCTGTATTCCAATTTTACAGGGAGAATGAAACCCTCAGGTCAAGGGGGTTTATAATCTAATTCTGAAGTTCAGAGTGCACTAATCTAAGTAGCGTCGGTTCTAATTAGTAGATTCAGTAGGTTTAAATTGTTCTGTAATTTTAATCTCTGGAAGGCATTATAAACACACAATGATGCAATAAAATATTAAATGATCCTAGAAGTGAGAGTTAATGAAGACTCTCAACATTTAGAGGGGTTCCATTGACAGTGCATTTGAAAATTTGAATTGAAGGATCTGATATGAAACAGGTAATAAGCAGAGGGTGTAGAACTCTGCTACTTTGTCCTTCACAGCATGATGAACTCAGTTGAGCTTTGCATCCTTAATATTGCCTGATGGAAGGTTTGGTAAACTGAATGGCAGGAAGATGATTGTGGTACAGAAGTTCCTGTACGTTGGATGAGAAGATCCTGTAGTAGGCAACACCTACAGAGGTCATCTCACTTTAGCAAGAGTCCACAGCATACCAAGTTTGGAGAACTCCTAAACCAGTGCAGTTCTTAAAATGTTTTTTGTGACTAAATTGAAAGTAGCTTGACTAAGCTTTGACAATTACACTGTCTACCTGAAGGGGATGGGAAATGAAGTGGACACTCTGCTGCTTGTTCTTAGAAAAAAGACTCTGTTGTTGGTACAAGCAGTAGAACACTTGTCCTTCCCTTCCCCCTGTATCATGACCACTTTTCCTTTGCAAAGCTTTTATATAGAGCGCAAGGACCTATAAATAACAAGGGAGCCTATAAATAAATACAGCTGCGAGCCGACAAAGGCTTCTGACAAATGATGTTTATTGAATTTCTCACGTGTGGTCCAGTTTGAATCCAACTGTGGGGCTTGCTAAGTTTTCAGAAGTATATTTTGTGCCCAAGCCTGGGATTCCTCTCTGTTAGGCAGAATAGGGAGGGCTCTGGCTAGCTTGAGTGAAGGAGAGGAATGAGTAAAAAGAAGAGGGATTTTTTTTTTATTTTTTTTTTTCAGTGAAGCTAAGCTTATGGTATTAACTTTAGACAAACCAGTCCAAGATCTAGTGCCTATTGTTTACATGAGAGGGTTTATGAGAGAAAACAATCATATCACTGCAAAATGCTGGCTGAAACATGACACCACCCCCCAGTAATTAATCCTGTGTCGTTGTCCTATAAACGCAGTAGTTCATATCTAGATTTAAGTACATTTTATTGTAGCATTCAAAAATTGTAGTCAGTGATGTAGGTAGGTATGGCCTGTTATGGTGGGTGTTGTATGGACAAGAAAATAGAAAGCCTCAGTCCCAAAGAGCTTGAAGTCTTCCACTTGAGCAGAAGTTCCAGGTCTGCTGGGTACATAGAGTTGGTTGGATCTGACCCATAGCCACCATGGGAACTCTATTCAGGTAAATTGACAAAGCATTAATTACTTCAAAGGAGAGCTAATGAGGCAATAAACCACAAGGGTGAAACTCAAATGGTTTATGGTACCATTAGTAAGCTGAAATGGAATTATAATTAGAGCAGGGCAAACGATTCATAGTCCACAATTTATCCAATGGATTTAATGCTTGTTTCTGTTCATGAATTATGCACAAGTAGACATATTTTAGCAATGTATTCATTGTTTGAAATTGCTCAGCAGCCACTTTATATGGAGGTGTTTCTGCCTATAGGAGTAGCCTTGTACAGTTTGTTTCTGGTTTCTCTCTGCTTGGGGGCTTTGTGCATGTATTTGTGTTCTGTAGTGAGTGACTGAAATACTATGGTGTTTCTACTTCCTGGAATTTTATTGAAAAAAAAAAAAATTATTCTGGTAGCAGTTACCTAAATTTGCTGGAGAAACCTTTCATGATCTTTAGGGATGGGTTTTTTGCTTGAGGAACAGTCCTTTTGCAAATAGCTCAGCAGTAGAGAAGGAACCTCAGCAATACTTGCTCAGACATCCATCCCAAAAAATGAATAAAACTTATGTGTCCAAGTAAAAGTGGGGTTCAGAAATGATGAAACAGGCTCAAGAGAGCTTTGTTCAACTGCTTAGATCTTTACTTGAGTTAGGTGCAGAATAATTCAAACATGCCTCTGAGTGACAGTCTTATCTCAGGCTTTGGGGTGGTGTGGAGTTGAGCTCATAAAATTCCTCTTGGAGCTCTTCCAGTTTGCATAAATAGTATAATATAAGGGGTGATCCTCTGTCATGGGATAACTTTCTTGTCTCTGCTATGATTAACTTTAAATTATTTAAAAAGGGGAACAAAGTTGCTGAGGGAGATGTAATGGTTGGAGATGACCGTGTACACCCACTGATGCTCCTTGTCCCTGGATGGTGTGTTTGTCTCTTTGTCTTCCTGCACACATACTAGTGTGTAGCAGGCTTTATTGATGACATCCAGCTTCTTTTCAGACCAAAAAATATAGGTAGTACTTCTGAGTATAGAGTCCCTAAACTATCCATTAAGATGTTCTGGCGTGTCAGCCTCTCAGTTGAAATGTCTTGGGGCCACTCTGTTTTTCCATTACAATCCTGTTCTCTTCTTTGCAGACCTATTCAGAAGAGACAGAATTAAGCCACAAACCTTTATCTTGTTCTAAAGCTGTTGTATACACTAGTCTGTTAATCAGGCATTTACTTCCGTATATCTCAGGTGATTGACAAGCTTAGTTTCTTGGAGTGGAGGTGCTTTGTGCTGCCCACTGGTCGCCTGGCTCCACGTTTGCCTTCCTGAATAAATCATGCATTCTCCTTTTTGGATGACATGTTTAGTTCCATGATTTAAGAGCTTTAACATATAGCTCTTGTTTGTTCTTGCTTTTGTTAATAACTAATCATGAATTATCCATGAATGGGCTAATTAGGCATTAACCGTATATTATATACCAAGCAAAGAATCAGATCTTTCATGGACATCTATGTAGGTAGTAACTTGAAATATCCCTGGGCTAGGAATGTCTGCATGTATTAGGGAAGATCTTGCAAATTCTGACCTGCGGGGTAGTCGCAGCATAGCTCAAAAATCAAAACAAGTCATACATGGAACGAATGCCTTGTAGGGGGAAAAAGTCAGGATCCCAAATGATGCAAATGGTGAAATATGAATCAAGAATTTGGTAATGTATTATCCTTTCAGAAAGGACAAGATTATTGGAACTGATCTTTGTTTTTACTGTAAAACTTTAAATGAAACTCAGGTAGAATGAAATGTGAAATAGGAAGACTGACCATGTGCTGTGAGATTGTTTTGTGGATTCTAATACTATGACTTTATTAAAAAAGAGGCAGAGAGAGACTTCATAACAGTTTGGAGGTTTATATTCTGGGTACCTGTTAACACTCTTGTGACATGATAGCTTAAGATTTCTATATGCAGTGCAGCAATGATGAAAATCAGTAGTGTAGAGTAGAAATAAAGTGAACAGAAACTCAAGGAAAGAGTCCTAGAGGTGGCCAACATAGAGATTGAGGCAAATACCTGTGTTGCAAATATGATAGAACCAGATTAAGTGATGCTGGTGACAGCAATGTTGTCAGTAACAGCAGTAATTCTTCAGTGTTCTTCAATGAGCCATGTGCCAAACTAATTCTGATTCTATTGCCTGGCCACAGTGAGCCTCATGTGGTTCTGTCTGCATTCTGCTGTCTGTCTCAGGAAGTCAGCAACATCTCTTCAGCTTGCCCTCATCTTGAAACATTTTCTCAGGTAGCTGAGAATGACATTACAAAATCCAGTCTCTTGATCCAGTAGTGCTTCTGAGTCTCAAAGGTTTCTGGCTGCCAAACTGTGCACCAACAGCATTGCATGGTCAATCCCCACTTCAGACTTTCTGTATCTTATTTTGTACATGACCCAGCAAAACCCCGGTCCAACTCTGAGTCAGTGTACAATAAAATAACAAAATTGTCATTTAGATGTTTGAATTAAAAAGATTGTGGAGTCTGTTTCTACCAAATGACTTTTCCATCAAATATTTATAAGCTTGGCTGGTTGGTTTTTTTTTTTTTCAGGAGAAAAATACCAAGAGGCATAAATCTATATTAAAGACTAAGTGCCTACCAAATGGAACTTTATGCACATTTGCTGTGGTTTCTCGCTTTCTTTTTACTCGAGCGTTACAGAGGAAAGCCAGCAAAACCCACAAAATTGTTATTTTCTCTCTTCCATCTTTTAGCCCCTAAATTTTAGTTTGAATACTGCTGTTTTCTCTAGCATGCATTTCTTGATGCCTGACTAAAGCACAGATGACATGATACATGATGAAAGCCAAAGGGTTAATCTTGTAGGGACTCAAGACTAATGGCCCAGTAATGCTCACCCAAGAGGGAATTGTTGTGGCTGGTTCAGATCTCAGTCCTAGTCACTTTATAATAATTTGGAGATTTCCACTGGAAATTTGGTAGCAGTAGGAGTAGCTTTTAATAAGGGCACAGCAGTGCTTAATGTTGATGTACTGTGTTTTGGATCAGAACCTTGCTCCTACCTTTCCTTTTTCTGCTACTGCAACAATCAGCTCTAGATTTGCTTTATATAGACCTACTGTGATCAGATTTTCAGCACAGTCTTGCATATATGTGTCTTTCAATTTATTTTTGTCTCTGAAATCAAGGTAGAAAATTTCAGTGCAACTTGTGGGCACAGCTACCATTGCTGAATACGTTTCAGTGAAGAATCCATAGCTATTTTAGTTCTCTCTAGAGATGTTTGGGACACTCATCTGCTGTTGGAAATGAAACCGTCACAGGCTGAGCTCCTGAAACCTCCTGTTCCAGGTCTATGCGTGGCAGAAATTCAGAAGAGACTTCTGTCCCTTTCAGTGTACCCTTAAATTTTCATTAAAGCTGCTCTTTGCAGTTTCTCTTGTCCTGCTTATTATATATGTATGTGAGAGTGCATATGACTTTTGTGAGCATGTGGTACCTGAGTGTTTCTGTATATATGTATATTTACATAGATGTATTCATATATAGATGCAAATATGTATATACATGCATTCAGATAAGTCATGGAAAGTGTAAATGTATGCTTCTGATCATGATTTGTGAGCGCCACACAGGTGTGCGCATGGGAGAGTCTGTGCAGGTCTGCAAGTGTCACGTAGGTTAACGTGTGTGTATTGGATTTATCGCTTTGATTTTTGTTGCTGTGAGAATTCTGACTTGCATGCAAATTCTCTTGTGCAAATGGTTTGGATTTTGGGACTCCTCCCCTTGCTAATGTGCTCAACCCATCTCTCTTTTGATTGAAAGATTGAAAGAAAGAAAAAGAAAGATGGAAGGCAGGAGAGAGAGCAGTGTAAAGGTCAGCTAGCATTGGAGCCTGACCCAGAGATTTATAACCCTCCAAATTCTCCCTCTCTCTGGCAACATGTCTTTACAGACTCACATTATCTCTATTAATACCAGCCACAAGGTCATTACTCAGGCACTGAGCCTTCCTCCAGCATAAATATTTATACAAGGCTGACCTGCGGCTGCTGCGTTTGCCTTTTATTTGATTTCTGCCGCCTTTTGTGTCTGTCAGCTAATGTCTTTAGCTGCTCTGTCTGGGACAGTGGGAGCTGAGAGAGGAGTCGGGGAGGGGTTAAGAAGAGAGTGAAAGAGAATGGGAGGGGGGGGAAGCAGGGAGATTGAGAGAAGAAAGAGAGGGAAGGGATGGACAGGAGGTTGACATTTTGTATGATCCCCATTGATGAAGACATAATAAACCCTTTATTTCACACCAGGTTAAAATTTTTAAGAAGTCCATATTCTGCAATGACATTGCAAAATCTGTGAAAATTTCCTTTTATCTACTCAAGAAGTTAGGAGTACAAGAATCTTTTACGTATAGAGTGTTGCTTTTGCTGGAGATTAATGGGGTTTTAGAAGCCCATTTCAGAGAATAAGCTAAGGATAGCTTGCACGTAGACATCCATGAGTGAATACGTAAATATTCTATCTATCTCACGAATTTCTGTCAGGCATGATTTCATGGATGTGCTTCTATACTCACCTTAACACACTAATACTACTCTGAAACCTTGTTTCCTGGCTTCTGTCAGTTGGATGCAGATACCTCTAGTGGCTGAAAGGGAGCTAAGGTGTTGCTGTGTTTCTTGGGCATGCATGTTCTAAGGGTCAAGGACAGCCGATATGTGTGCTGTGGCCTTGTGCATGTCCTTTAGCAGAGCTTTAGCTGACAATGGTCAGGTATGTATTGGGAATTTGGGAACAGGAATGGAAAATTGAGAGAAGTGTGGCGTATGCCAGTGATTGGTTAGAAGTAAGCCTTTCAAGTGAAATAAAAACACAGAAATTGAAGGGACGAATCATGAGTTTAACCACGCTCTAAAATGTGTAATGGCACAGCCTGCCTTAATTCTACAAGGGCTTGATATTTAAAGGCACTTTTAACTGCCGATATCCCTGTCCCTCGTGAGCTGAGGCATTCAGTGCAGCAGTGGTGGAGATACCCATGCTAAAACCAAAGCAGTTTACTGTAGCAATGGATTAGCACTGCCTTAGCATTTGCTCTTTTGAATCACTTTAAGACTGGTAATTTTACTTAAATTAATTTTGCTTTTCTCTGTTTCCCTTAGCTATTGGATATTGCTAAAGGTCACAGACTCCATCAGGTAGACTATAGTTTAGACCTAGTATAGCAAACGGTGCAGTTGACTGTGACGGGGTTTTGTTGTTGTTGTTGAACTACTGTTCAGCATTTGCACAGGAGGTTTCCCCCTAACACCCTTTAAAATTTCAGTCAAAAAAAAAAAGTAAAATTAGGCTAGCTTAAATATGGCCTTCAGATATGTTTTCTCTACTTTCTGAAAGATTCCTTTATTTCCTTCTTTCTTCCTTTTGGGGGTTTGAGAAATGTAACTTTTGCCTGCCATCAGGATGCAAATCCTACTCAGTGCTATCATGTCAGCAATGATTGGAGAGGCTCACTGCAGACGAAGAGTGAGGGTACTTTCTTAAACTAACATGTTGTCTTTTGTCATTACTGTAAGCAAGGATTTTTGAGCCTGAATCCCAGACAAACATCCCTTTGTGTGGTCTTGGTCTTTCAGCCTGACTGAGTTGACTGAACTAATCACCTAGCTATATTTCTGAGAAGCTTTTAGGTTTTATTGTGTGCAGCTGCCTACACCCCCTTCATGAATACAAAGGTCTTCACTTCAAGTCTTTGAACTGTTTTGTCAATGATGTGGGAATGGCTTAGTTCAAGAATCTCTTCCTTACCCCACCTGAGGATATTTCTCCTTCATACTATTGATTCTGTAATGCTGCATTTGCATAGAACCAAAGCTGCCTCTTTTGTCTCTGAGTAGGTTACAATTTTAAAATCAAAAAACACAAGTCCCCCCCAAAATCTGGTCATATTTTTATAGCTTGTTTTCTCTGTAGAAGAGCAGGAGGTGCATTAACATCTCTGGTGATCAACACACACCATATTCAATTGATTCTCCACAAACCAGTGTATATAGCTTGTTGGAAGCAATTCTGCATCCAGTCAGATACCCACATGTAGCCATTAGGTCCAGTTGAGGGTCACTGACTGCTTGAATCCTAAACCATGGAAAATATGGCAGGCAAGAATGATCAGCTAGAATTAATATTTTTGCTTTCTCAATACAGCTGCTTGTATCTCATGGACTAGGTAAGTCTCTAAGTATATAACTCATGCTTTAGACGTGTTCTCAGAGGCAGCCACATTATGAAAGAATGGCAGAAACTGTTTGCATTTCAAATAACAGTCTTTATTATGAGTATATATATATTCACATAGATAGATATATACATGCACATATAGCATACACAACAGAAATAATCTAATTTGCAGTGTTACCTTGACACTTTTCAGCAGCTTCTGCAAATTAAATTCCCTACTTCACTGCCCCAAGGAAGAAGAGGAAGAGAAAATAATTAGTTTTATTCTCACTCTTGATTGTTACAAGCTGCCTAGAATGGCAAAGTGAATGGCTAGGCTAGGTATAGGATGGGTTGTGAGGGGGAAACGCAATTTGATTCTGCGGATGATTAAGAGAATAGGGGGATTTCAAGATGCTTGGGATGGCGCTCTGACTTACTACTGTCACTAATGCTTAGTTTCTGTAGCTGAGCTGATATTGGTGAGGAAGAAGTGTGAGGGACTGTTACTGGCATCTTCACCCCCAGGTTCTGGCCTACGCTAGCACAAGTTGCAGGCAGACGTGTTCTGTGAGGTGAGTGAGAGTATGACACCTCATGCTCATGTCTCTCCTTCCCGACCTGGCAGATGAAGTAGTGGGAAGGGGCTTCTGTAGTGGAATGGAAGGTGGGGAGTTCTGTAGCAGTTCCACTGAAACTGGAGAAGAGAATTTAGCAGGGGGATAGATGCATAATGTGCGCAATGCAGTCTGTCCCTTCTTACTGATTGTGATATTGAATACTATTTCTCTTAAGCTGTCTTCACACTATCCTTTTTTGGTTCCTCCTGTCAAAACAGAAATCTACATCCTGAGTATGAAAACAGAAGTTCTTGTTGAGAAGCTTCAGCTGGAGCTATGGAACCTCTGAAGCTGATGTATATGTGCATGCATGTGTTGTGTATGTGTGTCTATGCACAGACACACACAATAGTTCTTTGAGCATTTTGAGCCAACAGTGACACAAAAAGATCCATCCCTTGCCATTGTCCTGGCTTTCCTGTTTGTGAGGATCTGTACTGATTTAGATTGAGGAACTGATACAGCTAAAGCTAAGCACTTATATTTTTTGGTGTTTTTTTTTTTCTTTTTTTCTTTTCCTTGACATCCATGCCAGGTTAGAAGAAGGCGTTGTTAGGAGGAGCAAGAAGATAGGGAAAGAACAAAAAGGGTGCGGCCATTCTTTTTTGGAATTTGCATAGAATTTCCATACCAGCCTGTGAAACAATAGTAGTCACTCTAGCTGTGGGACGCAAATTTCAACAAAAAATATTTGAGTAATGATCAGCAGTGAAACAATTCAAATAACTGACATTTAAATTATCCTTTTGAGGCTCAAGGATTAAAAACCAGTGAATAAGGATGGTTCCTCCCTGTCTGAAGTACTGTTGGGAAAACACTGCACCAGTTTTACTTGGTTGAGATTTCAAATATATCATTGCATGAAGCATTAAAAATGTGATCTTTAATTAGGAACACAGAACTGTGAAAGGAATGGTCCGTGCTAACCTCACAGATGTATAATAGGGAATACATACTGTTCTGTGAACAGCTAGGCCATCTTCCTTAGAGAAGACTGAAAAATCACATTTCCTTACCATTTCTGATCTTAGAACAAAGCAAAGCTATGTTCTAAGCAAAGCTATGAAAGGCAGTCGCAATTCTTCCAGTGTAACAGTTCTTGTTGAAAAATTGCAGATTTTCTGATTGAAAGAAAGAAGTTTTAAAATTGTTAAAATTGATTCTTTCCCCATGATCTTTCACTTGGCTTTGTTGATCAGCTGAAGCTATTTTTCAGTGCTTCCAGAATGGAATTCCTTTAGCAACAAATGAAGTTTTGTTTTGAAAAGTTAGTTAATTTGTATAATGATTAAGGAAAGCAAGCACTCAAAAATGCAACACTGCAGAATTTCTGGATGATGTTTTAACTGATTAACCAATTTTTTGGGGGGGTTACTTACTGGATTACATTTTATCCTGAATTTCAACTTTTCATCTTTTGTTAAGATGGAGGGGGGAAAAAGAAACCTGCCACTTTTTCCCCAGAAAACAGTTTCCTGTTCTTCTCTTTTGCTAGCCTCAGTGTGTCAGATCATACCTACCTTAAATGTCTGTTCAGGTTCATATAGCTGTAGTCTGAAAAGGCTGTGTGTATGTGTTATCAGATAACGTGTCACACTATCATAGAAGCGAAATACTGAGTTTAGTTGGTGTACACTTAATCTCTCTGCATAGTAATGCACGTGCGCACACACTCACATATATACACACACATTCAGTTTTACTTTGAGGGCCACTATCTGTTCTCGCCTTTGAATTTGACATAGCAACTCTTTAATTCTTTATTACTGTTTTTTTTTCACGTTTTATTTTGTGCTTGACCGCCTTATCTCTAAAACCTGAAACTGCTTTTCCTAGGCCAGCCTGGGGTTCTTTATGAGAAATGGTAGTAATTCATTCAGGAACTCTTTGCTCTGGTTTTCTTGACTGCTTTTATTGTAATGATTTAGGCAAGTTATGGAAATCCTTTTCTGTCTGTCCGATAGCATGTTAACAAACACTTTTGCTGGAATCGGAAAGCCCTTGTCCTATATAACAGTTTAAAATGTGGAAAGCAAGTTTGTATTTCTTACCCGTAAGACATTTTTAAATTGCACTGTAGATGCTGAACTCTGGGGTCAGTGAGATTAGTGGAGGATTTAGAAAACCTTGAAGAGTGGCTGCATCTTGCAAGATCACGTCTTTACAATAATTGGGACCAGCTCTTTATTGAATAAAGGGTTGGGTCTACGGACCATCAGATTACAATTATAGCATTTTTCTTTGTCGTTGCAGTAGCACAGTGTATGTATGTGATTTGAGACGATAGTGTCTGAGGACCCATGTTCCAGAGCAACACATGAGTTCTTATTTAAGAGGCAGTGAAGAAAATAGTTCTGTTTTGCACTGTTAGGTGTGATTTGCCAGAAGAGGTTAGCATGAAGCAAATGTGGAATAGTCTTTAGATAACTTCAGTTCTTTTTGACTCACACGATTCTCAGCCAATGATGCAGAGCTGCTAAATGACTCCTGCCATCTCTACCCCCTAGAAGATTTGGGCCTTAAGTCTCCATAGGTGTCACCCTGAATGTGCTGCCAAGGCATTGTACTTTGACTTGGGTAGCCTCCTGGAGCTCTGTGCAGCCTACGTTGAATAAAAGGCTTTCTGTAACTGCTTCTCTGGGAGCTGTTGAGTTGCTGTAGCTCCCAGTGATTTTTCTTTTTCTTTCACGCTTTCCTGAGATGCCTGGGTTTCAGGTAGTGGGTTTCATTGTTGTTTCTTTTTTCTTTTTTTTTTTTAATATTGATAATATACAGGGTCTAAGCCTGTTAGTAACACAGAACTGCATAAATCTGCTGCTGATTTTTATTATGAATAGTAAAGTCCATCTGAAACTGATCAGAACAGAGTGAAGGTGGAGGAGAATAGCTATTGAATAGCTAGTTAGTAGCTAGTTAAGGTAGATACACTTCAAGAACTTTGCAAATATTTTAACTGCGTTTGAGTAATTTTTATTATAAAGCTGTGCTTGTGAATTGTAGTGGTGGGCACATGCTAAAAACTTACACAATTCAAAACACTCGCTTCAGTCCCAAGTCTCTGTGCAATGAAGCGATTTTCAGTATGATGAGAACTAATAGCGACTTGTGAGCCAGGAAACATGAGTTCTTAACTTGCCTGTGGTCATATAGCACATTGATTTCCCTTCTTGGTGTCTCAGTGTTTTCATATGGAATATGGTGCTAAGGATACTTACCTTGCTCTATGAAACCCTTTCTGATCTGTATGTGTTTAGCAATGTTATGCCTGCACAGCATGGTCTGGTTCTTAACTGTATTGCCTCTGCTTAATAAAATAGAAAACACAGAAAAGTAAAAGGATTGAAATAGGAACACATTGAAAATCATGAAAGAAACTCTTGCTGACTCATGATTAACTGAACCATGGACTTTTTGACAATGCTTTTAACAAGAAAATGAAATTATCTAGTTTCTATTATTTTGTTGGTTCCTTTTGAATGTGACAGTTGCAGTCCATTTCAGGTAAAATCTTAAAATAAACCTCTCAGAGTCACCAAATAAAGCAAATTTCTTGCTCTAAACCCCACTTTTGACTCTCATATAATGTGAACCACATGCAGTTGCTGATGCATATGTGAGTGCATGTTATGTGTTCCTGTATGTGTTTAGAGGTGGTGCATTTTAAAAAATACATATGAAGGATGCTGAGCTTATGTGGACAGGACAGGCCTTTATATCTTTGAACTTGAGTTCTGAAATGAAGCATGTGGGTAAGATTGAAGGTTTGAACAACAGTTTTCTATTCAACTCACCCGTTTGGCGGACAATAATATATAGTGGTCTCTTAGAAGAAGAAGAAATCAAATATACATCAAGAAGTTTTAAATTAAGACAAAGCCATGAAACAGAATATTGTTTGCTCATTTGGTGAGAAATCCTGTTCTCTGCAAACACTTTAAGTTGCTGCTTTAGCATACCAAAATGACAGCAGCTATTGGTGTGCTATGTGTGTGAACAAATGATAATATAAAAGAAATACTCCTGCTCAGGACTTGGGCGTCAGATTTTCCTTACTGTTTGTACTCCCCTATACAATTTAGTGTGCTGGGCCTAATATTTCTGAAGATCAAAGTTCAAGCACTGTTTCACATGAGCTACAGGGGGAGTTTCAGTGGGAAAACTTCCAGCCGCTGCTGGAAGTTCTCTCTAGTATGCTGATGTGAACCAAATCGACATCCTGGCATTTACTTAGTTCAGGAATCTTGACTGCAGATCTGGGGAAAAGTGTATTTGCGGGATTAAAGTGGGGTTAAGTAGTTGAATAGCAAATGCTGAGAGACTAAAGGAGAAACAGCTGATAGGGAAGATGCTGATACTGTAATAACTATTTTAGTTCAGTGGTTGGGGGAAGGCCATGTGGGACTGAAGGCTGAAGGGCAAACGGTCTGCATCTTCTGGGGAAGGCATGTATGGAAACTTCCGTGGCAGGTCTTGAAATGGAGTGCATTGACACAGCTGCCTGCACTGTTCCTTTCCCTTGTGTTGTGAGCATCTCATTTTCACAATCAAAGATTAGGTCTAAACCGGCGTAAATACTCAGTATGCTATGCTATGAAATACCATCTTTGCTCAATTACTGGAAAGTCACCCTCCCACAGGGAGCCACAAAGCCGTAATGGAATTGAACACAAACATTTGTTTTGTTTAAAAACCCTGGTGTAACATTGCTGTGCAACTTTTTTGAAATGTCAGTTCCTGTAAATGCTCTGAGTCTGAGACCAACAGTGCAGAAAGCGCTGGAAGAACCCGTTGTGGAAGCGAGGTTTACCAACCTCTTCAATGTTTCATGCTAGCTTCACAATGATCTCTCTGGCTCCCTGCATCTTCAATGGCTTCTAGCTTTCTGGTTGTGACATCTCTCCTGATGCACTCAGACAGAGGGAATATGCAAAAGGATGGCTGCAGTTCTGTGTTCAGGAGATGTCATCTCCGATTGGTGTCAGGCAGGGGAGCAGCAATTAAGGCTCCAGCCGACTTTCTGCTCAAGCTTCAGGCACACTGAGGGAGGAGAAGAGAGAGAAAGAAGGTATAAGGGAAAAGTAAGACAATGGGAAGGGGGGAGAGAAGGAGAGAGAGCAAAAGATAGAGAGGGGAAGAAAGGGAAACCAAAATGTGAAAGAATGGGAAATAAGAACAGCATGGGACAAGTCAGTGGAAAACGAAGAAAAAATCTGAGAATGTCTTAGAAGGGGGGAATGATGAAGAGACGGGAAGCATGAAGGAAACCAGGAAATGAGCATGTGGCTGTGCATGAGAAGTGAGAGGAAGTGACAGAATGAGACAGATGGCAAGGAAAACAATGAAAGCAGGAAGGTAAGGGCAACTTGTGTGCTTTTAGCTATTTGTTGCTGACTGATGGGAAGAGAAGCATATATTGTCCCAATCACCAAATATGGTGCTGAAGAATCCTTTTATTCCTGACTTCCGATGAGCTACCAGTGTAAATCAGCTGCTGTTTCACCATTGTGTGTCAGCAGGGAAGAACAGCTTCACTGAACTGAGAGGGTACATGAGCAGGAGAGAACGAATGCATGGTCTTGCAGTGCTATCCCTACGTGTCTGGAGAAGGCATCTCTGCAAGGCATAAGTGCCTTCAATGCCTTAAACCAAGCCACATCCCAGTGAGGCCCAACAGTGTGCATAAAGGACATTACACGTAAGAGGTGGACCTGATAAAAGGTGTGTATTCAGCACATAAGATGCTATTGGACAGGTGAAGGATGTGCATGAGGCAGTAACACATAATACCTGTCATTCTCCTCTAGGATCAAGGTGCAGCACAGTCACATAATGTAGCAAATTTATGATACTAACTTCCTTCTGCTGAGATACAATGTTGCCAATGCATGACAAAACATTCCCAGTATACCCTGTTATGGTTCTGTGTAGAGCAGTCGCACTCAAGTATTTGGGGTTGTAGCCCCAGTTCAGAAGTGCACATGACGTCAAATGCTAGCATAACCTTTTGGATTTCTTTTGATTGCTTGACTCCAGTTCTGTCACAACACCATCTTGTAATATTTAGTTTGGTAACTTCTGATCTAGAGTTAAAATCAAGACCCATGAACCTATTGATGATGATAGTACAAGCATACAGGAAGAAATAGGCTGTGGGGTTTTGTTCTGCCCTATGTATCTCACTTTTAGTCTGTCTCAAACAGTTACCATAGGCTCCTGTATAATTAACAGAGAGAACCATTGATTGACTTTCAAGAGTAATTAATCAGATGCATCCAAGACCTGTGTTTCACAATGGCTAGCTCAGAATTAATGCTTAAAATTAAGACTTGGAAAGCTAGGTGACAGGTCTCACCTGCTGTACCATGAAAAAAAATCTTGTTACTAGAACCAGCTACAGGGATCAGCCCGTTAGGAAACTAAAGTATCAAGAGATTTTGAGATTACAGCTGAATTAGGGGTTAAATCTGCTTTATGAATCCCAAGTGTTTTCCTACTTAATGGCATTACTAGATCTCTTCTACCTTTCTAGTTTTGTTGCTTGACTATTAAGGGGTTTCCTTCTCTTACAGCTGTTACATATCTCTGTGGCTTTGTTTGGGGTTCTCCTGTCTTTTCCCTCCTGCTTGGCATCATCATGGCTTTCTCTTTTATAGTAACTCTAGTAAACTGTGATCTTCTATTCTGTAGCTGGTTTGAACTTCCTCAGCACTGGAGCTGAGTGTTAGATCCTGCATTTTTGTCTTTACATATTTTTATACATTGTTGCACTCTTGAGGAATCCAGTGTCTTTGTCCCATAATTCTACTGGGTAGCTGATCTAGCACAGGTAAAAGGTCAAACAGGCTGCCCAGGGAGGTTGTGGAGTCCCCTTCTCTGGAGACTTTCAAGACCCTCCTGGATGCAGTCCTGAGTAATGTGCTCTAGGCAATCCTGCTTTAGCAGGGGAGTTGGACTAGATGATCTCTAGAGGTCCCTTCCAACTCTGAAATTCTGTGATTCCATGATGACCATTGTGAACCATCAGTAGCTCACTCTTCCTTTGTCCATTCTGGATTCCTGACTGGCTAAAAGAAACCAACTTCTCAAAAGACTTTTTCCAGAGTATTCTCAGTGCACCAGCTATTAAACCTTGAAATACAATTTGGAACATAAACTTTGATGGGATTATTAAATCTACAAGGTTTAGCTGCAGAGAGCTAGGCTGTTGCCAAAGCTCCATGCTTTAGCTTATTAATAGTTACTAAATTGGGGTGAGAGCTGGCAGAGGGCAAGCAGCGAGCGAGATGGAGAGAAGCACAACCCTTATGCATTCACTATCCTTTTTAGCGTTTTATTTTCCCCATCTGGATTTACCCCTGCTGAGCAGCAAAATGGACGTTCAGACCTGCAAGCAGTGCCAGACAGCTAACTAGGCGCTAGAAGTCAGCCCCTGATGATATTTGGCATCGGTGGGCCTCTTTGTGCCAGTGGTTTAGTGCCAAGAGTAATTGTGATTTACACCCATTGCCCCTTTGGTGGCAAAATGGTTTTGATTAAGTGCATACCACATTTATTAAGTCTTGCACAACCGAGCACAGGGTCTTGGCTGGGACGCCGTAAAAGGCAGTGAGATTTACACATCTCACTGCAGGATTCATTTAATCTCTTGGGGATTTACTGACCTTCAATTAGAACTGTTAAGTACTGTTTACTTGGTACCTAAATCATGCAAGGCCTAGCTAGAGTTTCTTTTTTGTTTTCATTAGTAATGTTGTGATTAAATGTGGGAGGAGAAGGGAAAAGACCCAAACACAGTGAGACCCAGTGAATACACGCCCTAAGGAGAAGGACTTTGAAGGTTTTAAATCAAAATACTGAACAGACCAAACTAACTCATTTTTCCTTAATGATCTCTGATATAGGAGGCCATTACTTCAACCGAAAGACAGAAAGTTACTTTATGGGAGTCATGTACATACTGAAGGACACCTTCTTCCATTTCACCTAATCCGATGTCTGTGGATTTAATGGAAGGATGGTTTTTAACTTCAGAGAGCTTTCAAACAGGTGTTGAAAGAACTTCTCATGTTGTCCATGGAAAATTTATCTGCTTCCTTGTCTAAGGTCACTGAAGTTATCTGCAGTTGAGGTACTTCTCTCAAGTTAGCCAAGTAAGAGCAGCCATATTGTCAAGTAGGATTCTTCTTATTCTATCTGTGTTCCTAGAATATAGTCCCAGCCACTTAAGAAAGTCTCCTGTGGTTTGAAGGAAAAGATCTTCTGTCCATCATCGCCAAATACACTGAATTTTGAGATGGCATAGAGGGTTAAAAATGCAAATGACGTCTATCTGAGCCTATATTACAGAGCAAAAATTTCAGCATGTTAGGTCTAGGTTACCACTCAGTGATGTGCCATTCCAGTTAGTTAACATTACAGTCACAGAAAGGAAGTTAAAAGATTTTGTGTTTGTGAATGGAAGTCTGATTAGTGGTGAGATCTTTCTAAAAAATGTCTCTTCTTTGTAAATAGCTTCTGGTCTTGTAGAACATAGTATTTTTAATAATTGGCTGGAAAATCTTGGCAAATGATGAACAACTGGGTGTGAATACTCAAAGTTCAGAAGTGAACTAATTTTGTCTAATTTTTGTTGGGTAGGTTGATCATGTGGCATCTTTCTGTGTCCTGATTAGATGAACACATAGAGGAGCAGTGAGGACCTGTTTGCTAGGATGAAACTCGAGCTCGACAATCTGAAAATTCCTTTTCCACAAGTATTCTCTAAATGTTTCTTTAGAACTTGGCTACTTCTGAGATTTTTCCTGCCAAGAAACTGGTCAGCTGGACTGTTCATGGAAAGTGAACCCCAAAGGAACGTGAACGCAGGCAAAGTGAATTCATGGGTTGGATACCATAGAAAATGTCAGGCATTCAATCAGCTCTTATTAGTAGCTAGCAGCTCAGGCTTCTTGCTTCCTCCTGACTACTCAAATTAATAACCCAACTCTCCATCCTTGTGCTTTCTCTGGCATTGTGTCAAGAGCAAGGGAATGAGGTGTGGAGGGGTTCAAGGAAACAGTGAAATGGTACATGCCCTTTTAATTCAAGTTGTAGAAAGTTCACTTGAGACCTAAATCAGAAATTGAACTTGCCTCTCCAGTCACAACCAGAGCTATATAGCATCTGAACTGGAGCACATCAAGATAATTTGCCGGTTTTGGTCATTGAGCTGAATTAAATGAAAGTCCACTTATTTTAAGGTGCATCAAGTAACCTATGTATGAATTTTGGATTCTGATTTTTACACAATCTCATCTGAGTAATGACTGGTTAGGTACATGCGTGTGTGCTCAGTGGTAACTAATTCAATGAAAGGAAAAGATCCTTTAAAATGTTTTCCATATTGCTGGTAGTCCAAGGCCAGTGTGAAACTGAAAGGCAAAGAAGAGAGGAGTAGGAAGTCTTAAAATGACCACATTTTTAAAGCTGGGTTATCAGCAGCTTATNAAAAAAAAAAAAAAGTATGCATTCTATGTATTTTCTATTCCAATAACTGCATCACGTCATGTTTTGGCAACTTACTTAGGTAAAGTAAGGTAAGGTAAACATGGAATCACTAATCTTAGAGCTCTGGTTTTACTGAGCCTCATCAAATTTGTAGCTAGATTTGCAAGTGCCATTATGTAAACAAGTGGAAAGTGGCAATTTATAAAAGACTGCAGTGGTGAACAACAGGGTGCTGTCAGGTGTATAATATTGGGAGTTGTATTCTTGGAATAAAAGTGTAATTGGAAGTGAAGCGTGTCCAAGAAGTTCAGGAATTCCTAGTACCTATTACCTCATTTACAGTGTCCTAAACTGAGAAATTTTACATGGCTTGGTTTGCATGTTTTTATTTTGTAGGAATACTGCACCCCACTGCTATGACTATCATGGTTTTGTTTTTAAACTGGGGCCTGTAAAAGCCCAACTCACAGGTCCACAGGGTCTTTCTGGAGTTCTAGATCTAGCACAGACTTAATGCATGCGTCATGGTCTTTTTTGGCCAAGCTTCAAATCGTCCCTAGATCCCTAATGGGCCAGAATGAATGCCCAGGTGCAGATTTGTTCGAATACTTGAGGTGCTTGTGGCTGTCTCTGTTGTTTTTCTATTGATCCTAGGCTTGAAGAAAGGACAATGGAATAGGTGGATGAAGTCTGCTGTGCTATTGGTGAATCTAATAGGTGTAATTAATACAAGCTTGGTGGTGAAGTAGGGAATGACTTGGCAAGGCAGGAACAACAGCGTGGCAGCAATTTCAACAACTATCCTCTCTCGCCTGTTTTTCTTTACACACGCTCAAGCTGCAAAAGGCAAACTATAGTGCAGTACAGTGCCAGCTGCTGTTGTGCCGGAGGGGTGGTGAGTACATTCAGCCAAGGATGACAGCAGGGCAGGCATTCCTTTGCGCTGCTACTTGAGATACATTAGCCAGTCCTACAGCTCCTGAAAAGCTTCTGCTGCCTCAGTGCCTGCAATCGGCCCAGGCTGGCTGCTGCTTGTTGATGAATAGGAGGTGCTAATCTCTTTCTTCCTAAGAGACCTCTTTGTCCAAAAGTGTCGGGATTTAATTGGCTTGTTCACACTTTCTCCAGCAGACTCTGACTTCTAACACTTCCTCCACACCCCGCCCCCACCCTTTGGTTCATGGTGTCAACAGGGCTGGAAGTGTTTTAATTCCTTTACAGAATCCTCCTCCACACCAAAAGCACAACTGGGTGGACTGTTGGGGGTTAGCATGCTGGAAGCTGTTAATCCTAAAGGACTATGTTTTTTTTATTTATTTATTTATTTATGTCTGAAAGGATTTAGTCCATTGCACTTGAATGCTTGCAGGGAGTGAAGCGTTTTCTGTGACCAGAGCATGAATTCTTGACTGGGGATGTAACTAAAAAATTAAATTGTTGTGAATCCATATTTTTTTTTTGCCTCACATTTGCTCAAATCTATTATATCCTGACTTGTCCTTACATATAACAGTTATCATAGCAACTACTGGTCCCACTGAAAGATTCAGACTCCACAGTGCTAGGTGCTGGGTACAGACAAAATGAAAACCAGGCTTATTTTCTACAAAGATTTTGTCCTCTAAATAAAGGTGAATCAGAATATAATGAATGAAAGAGAGACATTTGTTCTCCCAGAGAAACTGCATCACATAGAGATTTAAATATAGTTTTTGTTCTCGTTCTTGTATGTTTGGAGACAAATACAGTTTGCAAACAAATATGGTTAACAGATGTGGTTAACTCAGTATCCCAAGATCTTCAGAGACTCTGCAGCCCACTATACTAACCCAGGAACTTTAGAAATGTGGGTTCTGTTTTGGGATCAGCCGTTGACATACTGTAGGACTGGAATGAATCATTTCCGCTCTTATTCCCTCTCTCTGTCTTGTCTTTATGGTCTCTGAGCTTCCCAGGACAGAAACTGTAACTTTCTAGTTGTTTGCACAATGCTTACTATATGGTGCAGTGAAGCTTTCTTGATGCCACTGAACAATAATGACCAGTAAGAAAACTGTCAAGTTACTGATGCAAGAAATCAAGGGGAAATGAGAAATTAAGGAGCCATTATAGGCTTAGACAGGACCTGTTAAGTTTCTGATGCTTTTCTTTTGGATGATATAACCTCTCTTCTATTTTCCGTTTGCATAGCATCAGCCAGCTAGCAGTTCTTAAAAGTGTCACTAGCCAGGTGTTACTGAAAGGTCCTCGGTGGTAGGAACGTAAATGGAAGTGGATATTGTAGTCAGGGTAATATCAAGAACCAAGAAGAGAGGAGGTAAGAGTTCAGAGAACAAGTCTAAAAAATTAAGATGGAGAGGAGGTAGAGCCAAAGCAAAATCAGGGGATTTGTTTGGAGAGAGGAACCTAGATAGACCTGGCAGATACGGTCATTAGGCAGATACAGTCATTAAGGACCTGAAGGTCAATCAGTAAAGAATCGCATAGCCATAGTGTTGCTCAAAGCTGCTGAAAAGGTTTACCTCTGTAACTGATTGTGGAACTATTGCTAATTGGACCAGAGATCTTGATGCCTGGGGAGACTGTTTACAATGAGCTTTAGGACTGGCAGTGTGTTAGTGTGTGTAGGCCTTACACCCATGGTATGAGAGGCACCACCCTGCCATTTCTAGAGCTGAGAACTGAGACTGTTGAACAGCTGCTGCAAAGTCTGTGTCACTATTAAATAATTGTTCCAAAGAAAGTAGGGGATTGCTTTTTCTTTTTGTTTTGGTTGGTTGAGTCATAGCCAACAAATAGAAAAATCATTCCACAGTTATCTGAAAGACGATGTCATATACAATGGCAATTAGAAATATTTCCAAAATTAAACCTCCAAAGGAGGAAGTGAATTACAATGCAAGCAACCTTTGACCCTAGAGAATCATAATGGCTTCCTGGATTTGGAGATATTATGAGCTAAAGCCAGAAAGGTACTGCTGCTGGGTCATAATAAGTGTTAAAATTAGAACACAATGTGGTAACCTTGGGTGTGTCTTTCTGATCTGAATTCTCCTCCTACCCACACCTCTGTTTAATAATGATGTGTTTTGAAAGGCCTATGTCTGGCTGCCTTAATGTCTAGGCATTCGCACCATGTGCATCAGCTTTGGTAGTTATCACTCTGCCAGACAGTGTGGGCCGCAATCCAAAAAAGTACAAAAGTACTTGTTTACACTTAAGTATGGGAACAATTCCGCCAAAGTAAAGATGGCTACTATGCTGGGGTCCAAGGAAATTCGGTACAGGTGCACATAAGCTCCTCATATCCGAGAAAGCTTCATCTCAATATTTATTTATTTATTTACCTATTTATTTATACATTTTGTCACAGTTTCTGGGCATAGACCAGCATGCTCATCCCTTTAGGAAACGAGGATCTTGTTGCTGTGTACACCCACAGCATAGGCTTATTATTCCTGCAACAGCAATACCCAGAGTGGGCTGGTCTCATTGTACCAGGCTTTGCACAAACACATAGTAAAAAACAGCTCTGGCGTAAAAAAAAAAATATATATAAAAATAAATAAAATTACAGTCTAAACAGACAAGGCAGACAGTAGGTCTCTTTTGGGGAGAGTGACAGAGAGATAAGCCGGTCTAGGAAATGTTAGGACATTTAAAATCTTTTCCTGTTCTCTCTCACAGAAGAAAGAACATTATATTTGGCTACATACACAAATCCAGATTTAAAAATAGCTGGGTTCCTTCCTGATTGAGGGAGAAAGACAGAAATGAGCCAAATTTATTAGCCGCCTAGCAAGCTTGCATTGAATTTTTGCTTGTCAGGACTCCCCCAAGTAATTGTGTTTTTATATACAAGTTGGCTGGGGGAGTGTTTCATGAGCAAATACCTTGATTTATGCATGGATATCTGTATTTGCAGGAAAAAAACCAGTCAAATGTTTGTGTGAGCAAATTCCAGCCACATGTATGTTTAAGAAAAGAAGTGATGCCAAGGGGGCAGAATTGTCATTAGACTGATTTGGGAGCTGGATTTCGTTGAAGGGCAACATTTTAAAAGCACCTAAGTGACGCAGGAGCCTCAGGGCAAATCTTCACCAGGTGGGGCTTATTAGTGGGAATGCGGTATCCTGCTAATGTAGCTGGGCTGCTTCTGGATCTGCACGGCACCCAGGCAGCACTGTGCTGTACTGTGTGGTGGATTTAGCAGCTTAGGGACCTCTGCCCTGTGTGCTGTTGTGTGGTATTGACTTTCACTGTGTACCATTTTCAAAGGTGATTTAGGCATGAGCGCTGGATTTACAAAAGTATTAAGGTGCCTATCTTCTACTGAAGGCAGTGGAGGCTGGAAGCTTTAAATACCTTTTTGGAGGGTCTGAGCCTCGGGGCCAGATTTATGAAGCTGTATAGATATCCGAAATGCCTGGTGATCTTTACAAAAGCACCAAATGAGTTAGACCTGTCTCCTCTTGACTTCAAAGTGACTTGTAGAGATAAGGAGGTTGGTCCAAGATCTGTGTCTTAAGCTGCCTATATATAGCTTTGTGGAGTTGATCTTTAGGAGAGCACATCTTACCTTGGAGCCCAACTTGGTCTCACTGAAGGTGAGAGTGCCGTGGGTATTTCTGAAAATGCTGCCTGCTAAAATTATGAGTAAACTTCAAGACAGACAGAAGGGGGTTGCTGCAGTGAAACTACTGACTTGCTTGAAATCAAGTGTGCTCTGCATATGCTTTACTTTGGTTATGCAATGATGAAGCCAAACTTGAAAGGACAATGGGATTCCTGTGTCTCCCCTTGGAGTACAGGGGATTTAGCAGTGAGAACAAGGTGTTCAATATAGAAAAATAGGGAAAACCAAAATGAGCTAAGTGTTTGGGGATAGAGAAACAATAAGGGGAGCATCAGCTAATGGAGAGGGGGAAGGAAAAAGAAAGGGAAAAAATCTGGCCCAAATGGACTTCTATGCCAGAGTAACTGAAGCAGTTTGTGCAAGACATTCCTTGTCTGTCTGTAACTGAAGGCTTTGAGGACAAGGGAGAATGTTCCTCTTGCCTTTAAAGCTATGTAAGAAGCCCTAGGTCTGTGCTACTCGGTGAGGATGTTTTATACCAACAGACTTCATGGCTACATTTACCATGCAGCAAGGGAAGCTCCAGCATCACCACTGCAAGTCATGTAAGCAGCCAAACCACTAAAGTTCTTTTTCTCCATTAGTGTTGCCATTGCAGTCATAGCTAGCCCTGAAAGCTTTCTCACAAGATAATGCTCTGCTATTCTGAAAGGACGGTAACAGAAGAATGGATTTGCTCTTCTGCCTGACAGAAGGGGAAAAGAAAGTAAGAATTTTAAAAGGCTTTCTTCATGTCCAGTTGTAAAAATTCAGCTCTTTGTCTTACCCCTGTGGCCTGGCTATCTTAGATCTGATTGCTGTTGAAACAGATCCTCATCTAGTATGGAAAAATCCTTTCTCCCGATAGGACTGCTGGGGGGTTATAACCAAAAAGGACAATGATCTGTGAAGCATGTTGCACAAAAGACTCCATCGTGCAGTGAGGTAGTGACAAGGGTTTGCTTTAAACCAAAATGGATGCGGGTAAGATTTAGACTGGTCTCCTCCCCTAAGGTGGCTCTGTGATCGGGGAGAATGTGGGCTGAGTAGCCACAAGGCTCCCTTTATTCCCCTGGGGCTACATCACAGTTACAAGCGTTAAGGGCAGGGAGCATGGCAGGGAGGAGGGGAAGGCATGTCCCTGCTGACCCATTCGAGGCATCATGATCTGACAGCCTTTTCAGAGCTGTGATTGTCCGGCTGACAACAGGCCGGTGACAGCTCTGTGTGCTGCACACTTGCTCTCGCCTGCCTTCAGGGCTGAGAGGAGAACAGCCCAGGCAGCTGCCTCCAGTGGCTTCCTTACACATTCTGCTCTTTTCAATGCCAGCGAGGGCATCTGAGTGAAAGAGAGCACAGCAGGCAGGGACTGAATGACAGGTGTCAGTCATGTTGGCTGCAGGGTCTTCAGAGGGAAGGAAAACAACTCTTTTGTTGCCCCCCGCCTCCAATATCCCCAGCTAGAGAGCAGCCCCGAAGGCTTGCCTTCTGATGCAAGCAGCCACTTGGTACATTCTCTTCAAGTCCCTTCTCAACATAAACCCGTTTTGTTCCTGTTTCCCACTTTAACTGCTTGCTACAATGTCCATATTATTATTTCTCAGTTGTGCCTTGAAATATTCCTCCTGCAAGTGCTTGCAGGCTCATTTCCGCACAATAAGGGCAGTTAGCAATTTCTTCCCATCCCCATCTGCTACCTGCCTGCTCTGGAGGACCCAGTGAATAGCAAGAGGCAATTTTGCTTGATGCTTCTGACAATTTCTATTAAGGAAAGCTGAGAGCGTATCAATTAAATAAATATATTATGTAGACGCAGGCAGCCTTTAGGATTTGCTTCTATTTTCTACACTACTCCTTGATGTCATGCCTTGAAGACATCTTACCTCCGGTAGCAGCAGCTGCCAGCAGTATAGCTGTTTTGGGTCAAAGGAGCCTCAGTTCCTGCGAGAGAATGAGTGAAGCTGAAGGAAGAAGGAAAGTGGCAGAGAAAGATCCCCCTTGGGTACTGGGTAACAGATATCGGCTTGGACTTGGGAAACAGCGTATAGGAACCAGGCTAAATTTAAACAGATAAAGAGTCAGATAAAAGGAAACCAAGCAAAGCGTTAAGGTTTCTGAAGCTAAAAATCAGGCTAGTCTGCAGCAACTGAAAGCATTTCCCCATCATTTCCAAGTAGGCTGGACAAAGCACCAGAGAAAGTACACTCTAGGCTGCCCTTGTGGGCTTTTCTGGCCAATGTGAGCGAGTGAGCTATGGGGAAGCTTTAGGCAGATTCTTGTGCAGTCTAGAGGGTGCATGAGTTTGGTAGCTTGAAGCACTCGTCTCTGAGAGTAGGCAGTGGGGTCAACTGGTAAACCTATCAGTCTCAGACTCTTAACAAGATAAAGCTCGCTGAGCTCCTCCTTTGAGTTGCAAAAGCCAGTTAACGGTGTGATAGCCACCCTGGGAAGGTGCACAGGAAGACAGAGCTGCACAGTTAAGGTGAGAGCTGCCTATAACCTTTCATGCTGCCTCAGATGAGAGGAAAGGGTACAACATTGAAATACCAAGGGCTGGAATTGCAGAGCTGCTCAGCTGAGATCAGGTGTCTGATACCCTTGAAAATCATCCCATCGAGCTTATCATCCTATGGAGCCTCTGTAAATAGCACCACTTGATGTCTTAGGCTGATTTTGCAAATGTTGAGCCTGAAATGATGAGGCAACAACTTCTGATAAGCTTGACTCCTGGAGGCCTTGGCAACTCACTCAGACAGGCTTGCAGGATTGGCACATCAGGAGGTTTGTTTCTTCTGCAGCTGCAAACAACAGGGAATCATAATGTCTTTTTTTTTTCCATCCCTGTTAGTTCGCCCATGGAGGGCCTCGCAGACTTCAGTTTGAAAGAAGATGGGGAAGTTTTTTGCTTGAAGGCTCTGGAAGGCACTGTTAGAAGGATCAAAATTCTAATCAATAAGAAGGTGATATTCAGGCCCATTTCTCCTTCCCCAAAAAAGCCAACTACTGCTCTCCTAATTTCTGACAGAAGCAGAGGTATGAACCGCAACAACCTACTGTATGATGAGCCCAGACCTAGGATTCATATCTGATTGGTTTTGGGCCAGAAATGATGAAGATACTTATCTGACATTTGCAACTCAAAAGCATAGGTGGTCCCATAGCCATCTCTACTCTGGACTCTCAGGTAATAGCAGCGGCAAGTAGTACCTTTTACCCTAACAGCTAGCTCAGAGGCTTTAACTGTTTCTGTTGGTTGTGGACCTGCCCCCTGTGGTATGCAACCTTGGTAACCTTAAGGCTAGTGTGCAGAAATGTACTTCAGCTTTTCAGAAAAGTTTTGATTGCAATTCAAATAGCACTCTGTTGGTTTGGATGAAGTAAAATGTAGGGAATTATTGTTTAAGAACAATAAATGTTGGATTTTCTTGGTGCTCTGTATCAGCTGTTCATTCTTTCTGAACACAGCGCAGAGGATATATTCTGATTCGTAGTCCCACATGGGATCAGGTCAGGTATCTGAATGGTTTCTCCACATTTATGTTTTGACAAAGTATTTATAAGTGGGGTGTTTATTCCCTCAGTTTTTGAGGTTTATCTTTCCAGATGCGGTCTGCAGGCTTATTCAAAGGCAGGTTCACACTTGCTGGGGGCAGCTTCAACTTGTGAGAGAGCAGAACCTCTGCTCACTGATAAGAGGTATACTTTTTTGATTGAAAACTCATCTAGTTTAAGAAAGTGATCCGTTGTGGTCAAAGTGAAATTAAAATATTTGAACTGGTGATAGCTTTATTTAATGGTTATAAAGTTCATAATAATATGTTAATATAAATGTAACTGCACTTGCTCTGTGCCCTAGATCTGTATCTAAGTTATCCAGATTATTTGTGATGTTTGATGTCATAATATCAGGTATCTTTTCCCCCTGGATGTCTGAGTTGTGTCCTATCAGGTGGATGGATTCGGTAATTTTTTAGCAAGTCCTGTCTTTCCTAAGTTTCTTCAAAAGGATTTTAAAAAAACAAAAAAACCAAACTTGAATGGATGAGGCAAATAAAAGCCATAAATAGGGACAGAAAGGAAAACTCGTAAATCTAAAGTAGTTTTACAGGTTGAATCTTTGCCTTTTGGATCTTAGTTTTTATTGCCCAAGGTCTTACTGAGGAAGAGCAAAGAAATTTTTGTTTCACTAAAGGCAAGAGAGGGATGTTTGCACGATTATTAGGTGCTTTTTTGTGTTAGTATTGAGGCTGGATTTTTCTTGGATGCAGCTTTCTTTAAAACTGTGGGGAAAAGGAAAGTTGTTCTCCTACTGCCCCTGCTGCTCCATCCCTTTCCCTCCTTCCCCCTCCTTTCCTCTTGGGTTCCTTGCCTTTCATGTCTTTGTTTGACATCTAGGAAAGAATCATGAGGTGCTGAATATTATTAACTTCTAAACACCTAAGAAATCAGTAGGAAATCGCAAACATTTCGGCCCCCTGACAGTCTCCGTAAATGACCTGTCCGAAATCCCTCCCCTTCTGAGATGAAAAGAGGGAGCCAGGCAGAACGGAGGAGAGAATGGGGAGAGCTAGGGAGTGAGAGGGATACACAAAATAAATGAGAAATATGATTAACTTACTTCCTTGGCTGGGTCTACAGCTGGTTCTGGGTATTTAATAAACAGGTTGACACTCCAGGTTCCCCTCATTAGGTGATCACTAAGGTCTGGGCTGTCATAAATCAAAGAGCCAGGTTATCAAGGCCTGTGATCTTTAACTGTACAGGGGCGCCCAACTGTCTGCCATAACGAGGGCTAAAAAGTGCAAGCTGTAAAGAATTAGCTGGCTGCGGCACTTTAATACACGCGCAGAGGCATGAACACTGTGCCGTCTATGGAGTGATTGCCCAGGTATGTATGTAGATGGGCTCCTGTCTGTGCGCTGACAACAGCTTCTGTCTTGAATATGAACATGTGAGGTGGTGGAAGAAGTTAAATGCAATGGAGTGCAAATTCGCCTGAACTAGGCAGCTTCTGACTATTCGTAGGGAGAATGTTAAGGAGTCATCTCAGCTTATGTGTTTGTGAAAGGGAGAGGGATTGTTTAATTCCTGGGCGACCAGAGGAGCTAATTCTCTTCACTTACTTCAGGAAGTAGGGAGGAGACACAGTATGGCCCAGTCTGCTTCTGTTTGTGGCATTCAAATACTAGGCTAGGCACTGCAGAACCTATATATATGTTATGCAATTTCAGAGTAATTATTGCTCTGTAAGGCATACTGCTTTACTGGAACAGCTTGATCCTGCACTGTCCTTTGTGAAGCCTGCATAGGACATTTTTACATTGCAGGTAGGGCAGAAACTTGATGAAAGTCGGGCTGCCTGAAGCCTACAGTCGCAGGTTTCATAACAAATCTGGCACATGAGTAAGTTCTGTGAACCCTTGAGTAGGGCAGAGCATCAAACCACACAAATTTGGGCAGCAAATACTACAAGCTCTGAGTGAGAGCCAGGTGGACTTATGGAGGAAAAAAAAGCATGGTCAATCTCAGGCCCAGTTTTGTGAGAATATGAGATAATTTTTAGATGCTGGGAATGTTCTCCAGTTCTTGGTTTTCCCCAGTTTTGAATAGCCATTGTCACCCACAAAACCAGGATAGACTTGGGAGGAGTTTCTCGGTTGATTCTGCAGGACAAGATGCTTGCTGACACAAACACCAGTAGTCAGAAAGAAGTTAACTTTGTGCGGCTGACGTAACTGCAGTATGTGGTAGAAGCTGAAATGAGAAATTGAGGAAAAAGGAAGTAAGAGGACCTCCCAAAGGAGATGTGTATTCCTGTGTATTCCTATGAAGAGTGCTGGGTTCCTCAAGCAAGAGTGGCGACTATGGACAGAGCATGAGCTGAGGATTGTCAAGCCTTGTGTTTTACTCCTAGCAACTAATGGGACAAGTCAAATTTCCACGTGAACATGGAGGAAGTTTGAGGCACAGCTCTATGTTAGAGAGTGGGAATCTGCACAGCTCCAGGGGGACGCAGCACCTGTGGAGTTCAGCAGGGCCCTGCAGCGGGTGGTTGTGGTTCTGTTGGTGGCATCTCCCAAAGCAATCGTCCATGGAGCAAGATAGATGCTCCTTAGGCTGCATCTTAGGCTGCTTATGTGGTCTGGGGACACTTTCAGTGGGGCGTGTGTGAGGAACTACATAGGTGGGCCAGGGAAGAAGCTCCGAGTTATACTTATTTTCAAAATGATCTCCTAAACTGGGCCTCAGCTGCTGCTTCCTCCCTTGGACAAGAAGGATGATTCTCTGTGGAAGAAAGACTATGGGAAATCAGATGGCACAGAGATAACTGCTGTTTTCAGGGACTGAAAGCCCCTAAAGCCTCATCCGAGCAAACATGGATTCACTGAAGTAGCTGTACACCTTGTCATATCTTGTGTGAAGGCCCACATCTACCTGTCTACTAGATATTCAGCTGATAGGATAAGTGATGTCCCTAAAGTTAAGCCACAGCTGAAATTCCTTGAGGGACTTGGAGAGTGCAGTTCCAGCTCTGCTGCAGTCTCTCCAGGGCATTCCATGACTATTTATAATGGTGTATGTAGGTTTGCTACTTTTACAGATTGTAATGCAACTCACTGCCATGGGGGAGAAAAATGCAATGCTAAAGCATGACATACTGCCCCTTGGACATCAAACCATGTGGTTTGTGTCCAGCTGTGAGGTGGAAGCGTCTAGTTCACAACAATGATTTCAGGGTGTTTTCCTAGCTCTTTCTCCTCCTGTTTTCCTCAGATGTATTACATACTAGCTGCATATTCTATCTTTAAGCACAGAAGCATCTGTCCTGTGAAAAAGCAACTAAAGCCGTGCTTATAAAGGACAAGAATCATGAAAGAATCTATTAATCCAAAGGCATGTTTTTTTTTAACTGTCTCCCCTCCCTCTGATTTCAGTCAGTAATATACAGATTTTGAAGGATGTCAGAGACAGATCTTCAAATGTTTGCATGACAAATGTTTTCAGATATCAGTTTTACATTTTGGCAACAGAATAAAGTGACTGAATTTTCAGAAGAGCTCGGCACCTAACCTGCAATCAGTGTAGTCTGTTGTTTTGAAAACTATCTGTGTGCTTGTTCACAACCATGTAGGACTTACCCATATAGCTAGAGGCTCGCATTAAAATTGTTAAAAGTGCCTAGTTGGTTTAGGATTATGCGGAGAGATTTTACAGATGGCAGATAGATAACTTAATATCTTCTTGAGAAAGCTGATAGGAGTAGGATGTCTAAATGCCCTCTCTGCCTCCAAAAATCATTCCATAGGTGCTGTATCATTTGAGTGATTTTTTTTGAAATCCCATCCTAAATCCTAAAATCTTTGCCCAGCTCTTTCTTTGTGCTTGGACATAACTTTCATTGACTGTTGGGGTAGCTTTTCTTGAATAGAGTCAATTTTCTAAGCCTCATCTCCAATAACAAGCTTTCCGAAAGTGTCTTGAAATCAAAAATCTGTCTGAAAACCATTTATATTACACCTAATGTAGGTGTATTATGAATTTGGTCCAGTCTATTTCACATTCTTGTATATACAGTCTATATTATTAATCACTGGATTGTGTGTCAAGACTTTAGGTTCTTGAATTTCAACCTAAGGATATGAGTTACCAACCCAACCAAGCAAGTGAAAATCTTCTAAGTTATTGCAGGAAATTGCCATCACTACCAATTTGTAAGGAGTTTCCTGTGTTCTTGTTAACCAGTTCCTTTCTGTACCGTATATTAAGGCAAAACAGAAAATATGTTTGTGCAGTGTTTGCTGTCCCATCAAAATCATGACTGTCAAAGTGTGGTGCATGTCAGTGTTGCATACCCTTGGAGAAAAGATTTCCTATCTTTACATATTAGGAAATAAATACTTTGCTCAATATGTTTAGCTTGTCCTTTTTTAATACCTAGGGAAACATGAAGATAGCTTGGATTTGAGTGTAAGTGCATGCTAAAGGAATCAGAAGTTAAATAGTTAAGAATTTGTTTGGAGTCTTTGTGTTTTCTACTTAGTAAACCACTGAAACTTCCTGGGAAGAATACATCTCTAAAAACCAGTTTTTTCTAGGCTGCTACTAACTCCGTAAGGTGCTGCTGCAACTGTTTACATTCATGTTGTTTTCCGTGATTTTATGTGCAATAACATTCTTTTTTTTCTGATAAAGGCATTTGTTGTGGAGAGCAATTCTGCACAGAGGGTTTCTCATTATCCTACTGACCTAGTGGAAGAAAGAGGGTCTGAGACAGCAGAAGTTCCTCTCTGAGTAAGTAGGAACATTCATTTGGCATGGCATGACTGCTTCTTTTAATGAAAAAAACCCAAACCACCCCAGCTAACTAATCTACTTCCATTGCACATTGAGTACTGTAACCAAAAAAAATTTACCTTCTGATGTCCTGGATGGAGTCCCAGACTTGGTCAACTCTGTATTACGTAGGTGTAGGTTATTTGTTCATATACTTTACTTTCCACTTGCAAAATAACGAACTGCTTTGTTGAAATTAGTTTGTTCTGGTGTACAGCGTAGCATCTATTTTAAGGGAAGAAAAGACGTGGGTTTACCTCAGGACTGGCCTAGGAACAGCCGAGCTATTTCACAGGAAGGACTGGAATATGTGTTTTGGCTGAGCTGGAAGGGAGGCCGGCCTACGAATGAACGAGTTCTGTAACTCTGAATAGAGGGAAACTAGAAAAGTAGTGGGAGAAAACGATTTGTAGGGTCACATAAGACGTGGTTTCTGATCTGAAGTACAAAGCAGTACTGACAGAGCTCTAGTTCCACCACTTTTGCCCCTTGTAGGCATGACTGCTTTTCTTTCTCAGCTTTTTCCTTCTAACTTTGTCAGTGTCCCACTCCCTGATGATTCTAAAAAGTACTGGATTTAGTTGAATGGCTTTGTAACGGCATGAGCTGGATGGTTTTGGGCACAATTTAATCCTTTGTTTCTGTAAGGTACTAATGAGCTGTTTCCAAATCCTCTGGTGCCACTGGAGAGTCATTTCTTGGCAACTTTTCTGTGGAAAGACAGAGCTGAGGGTTTCACATGTGATATAATTAACACCAGGCTAAGTGCCACTTAAGCACCTGGTGTTGTTTATATGTTTCTGAGTTATGCAGACTTTAATGTTAATTTTGTCATGAATAAGCAGAAGTCATCATCATATTAGACTAACGTACATCACTGCGAGAAGACCCCTAAGTCTGCCTTCTTTAGATGTCTTTATTCTTGTTATCTGTAGGACTTCATTGTCCTGCCTGACTTAGTTAAGGTCTGAAGTGATAAAGTTTTTGTTTTGGCTGCAGCTGTTACTATTATTACAGTTTTAAAATTATATAGAGATTGCTGAATGCTAGCTTAATTAATTGAAGATTTGAGGCTAAGTATAAGCACTGAGGATTGTGGTAAGTTCACTGTCATTTGACATCATCTGCATCAGACTGGGTTAAGCTTTCTAGTAGAGTTGTTCTCCTTAGAGATGTTCTTAGATGTGGTGTCAGAAATATTTTTAAAAATCTTCTACAGTCTCTCCTGTGCTGACTTTTATTTTTTAATGAAACTCACTTGAGTAGTTCAGCTGATGTTAAAGGTGTTCTTTGTGGGATTAAATACTTGCTGGAGAAGCTGTGTGGCAGAAAGTGCTATGGTCCATGATGCAAGTTGATTGTTTTATAAGCCACTAAGGTGTGGGTCCTGCTGGTTCTGCATGTGAGGGGTCTGTGAAGGGCTACTTACCAGAACAATGGCAGGGAGGAACAAAGTAAAAAAGGGAAATTGAGGGTTAGGATACTGTGGTTATTTAATAATTTAGAAGTATTTTGTACACCTTCTGATGGTTCACCCGGAGTCTTTTCTAAGGTCAGTATTTGTTCAAGTTCTATTTGTAGAGAAAGAGTGTGAGCGAGAAAGAAATGAAGAGCAAAACAGAAACCTCTTTTAACATATTTAACTTGTTACTAGTTTCTTGATACTGAAGAGGAAATAGGGGAAACCTTGGAAACCCAAGCATTTTTGGCTGCTGTTAAGTTAGGAGCACCCTGGTGAATTATTTTTCCCTTCTCCGGTCAGAACTGTGGCCTGAACTGCAGATCAAAGAAGAACAGCACTTTGGTTAATCTGGCATAAAAATCTACTTTACCCCAAAGAGACAAGAAGAAAAAGAAATTGAGGCCCAGGCTCCATGGCAACTGTGAGCTAGATTGTTCAAATGGTGGGTAACTGTAACACAGTTTCAAAAAAATAATAATAAAAAAAAAAGTACTTGGAAAGATATATTGCTACCATATTGGAAAAGACATTGCATCCCAAGCCAGGGTTGTTTCCTAATGTTACAGGGAGTGTTCATAATGCTGCCTAAATAGGCTTCTGTCCTGTTTTCCTCAGACTATTACAAAGAATCAAGGGTGGCCAGCTGATGCAACTTCAGGTCTGCTTCAGAAAACGTGTGCTGAAGATGCAAGCAATGCTTTGCTTCGTTGAATCTGTTCTGCATCACATGCTAACTTTATAACCATCGAACCAGGGAAATATGACATGGCAGGTCACCATTTGTTGTGGGTTTGACCACATACTAGACAGTGCTTACTTATGACATTGAGATACAATGCTATGTTTAGAGAAAATGCTGCACTGTGACCTTGTATGGTGCTGTTGGGTCCTATGCTGTCAGATGCAAAACTTGCTAGATGCTTTGATGGGGGACTTGAAAGCTGATTCAGGATTCCTTATTTCTATTCCTGGTGAATCTCACAAGTCTACATCATGCCAATCAGACCAAATCTTGAACGCCTTCCTGCTGCTGAGCAATCTGGGTTTGTCAGTGTTTTGGTTCAGGCCAGTCCAAGTAGGGAACTTACCGGCTGTGGCAACCAGGAGTCTGGATCTATCTGGTTAGCACACCTGCAACAATCAGGAGTAGCAGTCAGGATGCTCTTTATTATTCATACATCTTTCACCACAGAGGCTTTTTTAGCTTCAGATAGTAGTCTGATGCAGTTAGACTAATCACCCAGACCTTGCTTGTCTTCTGTCACAAGCTGCTTATTTAATTGCAAGCCTAAGTGCTGAGATACCAAGCTGGTCCTTTTCAGAGCTGGACAAACATTTTCAGGTGAGTAGAAATCTCCATAACGGATTTATGGCCAGTAGTTTGAGTGTTGTGTTGCTTGTGTCTGTGAGTGCATACTCAGGCTATCCCTGAGATGAATCTGTCTAAAGTCCTTCTTTGAAGGAAATTCTGTTTCCTACCTACGTAGCTGGATCATTCTATTGCTTAAGTATCTGTTTTATCAGGAAATTAATGATACTTAGGTTAATATCAACAAATACTCTTGCTGTCAGCAAAGCTGGTTACATTTTGTTCTACCCCCAAGTGGCCAGAGAAAAAAAATTAACGTCAGTCGTTTTCATAACCACCATTTACCTTCTACAAAAGAAGAATCAGGTCCTGTTCTCCCATCAATCTTTTTCTTTCAGCAATGTTTTTGCACCTTCTTATCATTTGTGATAGTCTCCTGTCTGTCTATAGCTGTCTTGCAGTGAGGTGGCCAGAACTGAATGTCAGTTGCATGCCAAGCACCTACAGGGAAAATTACTTTCCATTTTTCACCTGTCAGTATGTTCTGGGATGAGATGTCTTCTCCCCCTTCTCCCTTCTCTTTTTTTGGTGACATCAACTTGCTGATTAAAATTTAGTTTGCATTGTACTGTAGGTTGAAGATCCTACTCTGAATATTGCTGCCACTTGTTCATATCCGTTTGAATTTGTTTATTATAGATAGAACATTTTGGTTTTACCTATTTTGTTCCATCTTGATACAATAGATCTTTTTTTTCCCCCAACTGAGATTGTTGACTTCTAACGATAACTTCCAAAATGGTTGCTGCGTATCTCTAAGGGCTATCTATGCTAATGACTCATGAAACTGGAGCTGTTGGTCCCCTGTAGAACTACATGTGAAGTGTCCTGTCAGTTTGACAGCAAATTGCTGGTAATTTAAGAGGATTTTCTGGATAGCTCTACACCCAAATTGTAGTGATTTTAATCTACATTTTATTTCCCTTGTATGCTTTGAAAACATTAGGTGGACAAGGATTAAAAGCATTGCTTTTTTTACTTTACTTTTCAAAGTAAATCACCTCTAATGCTTCCCCCTGTAATCACTGGGACTGTTACCCCATTAGAGGGAACATAATAAATGGAACATAATTTGTTCCTGACCATTCTGTATTTACAGTTTTTCATCATTCTATTACCTTCCAGTTACTTCTAAATTGTTTAATTGTTTTTCGCGTCCTTCTAGATAGTGCAGATAGGTAATTTGTAGTTTACTGGGTTGTGCTTTGTAAAGATGGGTCCTTTGTTTGCCTTTTGTTTCTCCAGAACCTTCCTTGTCCTCCAGAATTACATCAAGATTAATACTAGTTATTCACAGATTAACTGTTTCAGCTACTTTTGAACTGCTTTAGGGCAGATTTTGTCAGCCCTACATACTTGGTTGTATTCAATTTAGGTAGCTCCTGGTGACCCGAGTGTGACTTTCATGGGGTCTAGACCCTGTTTGGAATTACCTCCCCAGTCCCCATTTTTACAGAAGGAAGCCTGCTGCCGTTCCCAGTTCCTGGCTGTACGTGCAGGTGGTGATCCAAGCCCTGCGCAAGCACAGAATCCGTTCCACAGCTTGGATAATTTATGATGTTTCCTTTTCTCTCTGGGGAAGCAGGATTTAGCATACAGACCCCCGGTTGGGCTATACTGACAACAGTGTTATTTAACTTGCTTTGTCTTCGTCCTGGACTGTGTCTTTTTCCTTGATAGGAAAAATTACCTTGAGTCACCATTAATCTCTTTGTGAATTTAGAAGTAAAGAAGGCATTGATGACTTTCTTATTTTTTTCCTTACTGCTTTTTATCTTTGGTGTATGTAATTTGTTTTGCAGTTCTGTCCCTGATTTTTTTTTTTCCTCTTCCTTGGTATTAACCCTTACTCGTGCATTACTATTTCCATATTAGTGTTTAAATTTTGGAGTTAATTAAGAGCAGACACATTCAATTTCCCTTCTGTAAATTTGCTACTGTACCCTTAGTATAGTCTGTTCAGTTAAGTTCCAGTTTTACTCTACATCGCTTCCCATTGGAAGCCTTTCTAAGAGATCCAGTGTGTACCACTTCCCCCAGCTTGTTGGCATCTTCTGTTTTGTAGTCCAGTATCCTTTCCATTGTCTGATCTCACCTTTTCTCTGAGAGCAAAACATTAGAGGACATGATTGTCTTTCATTGAAGTTATCTTCTGGTTGCAGTTTTCAGCCAGTTCATTCCTGTTAGGTAGGAAGGCATTTAAGGCAGCTGACGACATTGTTGGAAAAGGACTGTTCCTAACACACTTGAAGAACGGGGCAGGCAGAGTATGACTGGCAGTATTGCTTTTCCAATAGCTAGCTGGTTAATTTTCTATGACCGCTATGGAAGACTCCTGTTATTGTTGTATGGAGGTTTCTAACTGTACTGTATGCCTTTTTCCTCCCTCCAACAAAACATAAAATATTTCAAATTCCCGGTTAAAGTAAACCTCAATCTGATTTCATGTTGGGAACTACACTTACAAGAAGAAAAAAATATTTGAACTGCGGACCGCTGTTTCGATTCATCCCTGTTTATGATCCCTTGTCATTTGCTGTTAGTGAGTAAACCTGATGCGTGTGGATTTTCATTCGCATAAAACCACAGGGAATGTTGTGTTTGATCTGAACATCTTAGTCACAGGAGAGCAAGGAGATTTGGTATGTGAACAAAACTATTCACTATTCTCTTGTGTAAAAGGCTTTGGACATCCACTCAGAGAGCAGAAACAACAGCATATGACTTATGTGCCCAATTACACACTATGTGTAACTAAATAGCTGAACCGAACAGTTCACAAATGTTCCACAGTCTGAAAATAGCCAGTTAAAATCTCCAGCAAAAGACAGAATGCATTCAGAGAAATCAGGCTTCTTTAATGCATTGTGAAAACAAAAAAGGGCTAAATTTGCAGCAATCCCTAAGGAACTATCTGTGAGCACTATCTGCAAATAATAATTTAATCAGCTTATTTGGCTGCCCATGGTCACAAAGCTGTAATTGATTAAAAATGATCCTTTTTGTAACAAAATAAGGCTGCAGAATAAAAATGAGATTCTAAGGTGATTCTAATGTGCCCTGCTCTGGCAATATGATAAAGAGTAATTCTGTGGAAAACCAAAGAATCTCACAGCAAAAGGTTAGGGAACTGTTACAGAGAAGTCTTTTTTCAGACTTCAGGGTGTTTTAGACTGAATTTTCACTTTTTTCTTTCTTTTCTTTTTTCTTTTTTCTCTTTTTTTTTCTTTTTAAATTTTATTTTACAGTGTATTCATGTTTCCTAGGAAGCTGAATGGGGGAGAGGGACTCCTTTCAAAGGCCACATGGCCCGTTTCCAGTTCTGATAGATAAAGTCAACCTGCTTGGCCCCACAAACAGGAAATAGGATGCTGCCCCTTTAAGCGGACTGTAAGGAGTATGGAATTACGGCTAACTTGGTTTGGAGCCTTTGTGTAAGGCTTTCAGGAAGAGATAAACCATTAATCATGCACAATTACTCTGACCTTGCATGAACTAAAGCCTCTCTGAACACATAAGATTACCGTCTCTGGGGACCTTGAGACACTGACACGATCAGCTCAGTACTAGGGCATTGGAAACTGCTGCACAAAATGGCTGAAAGCTTGGCCTTTATTTCCTTTTCTTAAACTGGAGTCTTTCTTTCCACCCAGGATTGATATTTATCTTTCTAACATGCTTGCATTGTAAACTAAGGAAAAGTCAGTTCCCCTGAGCCAACATTTTGAGTTCATAGAATGCGAGTGGGAAGTGATGGCAGTGCTTAAGAGAATAAATTATGTTTGGTTTTTGATGAAATGTTTTCTTAAACTTAGTGAGGTTGAGCTCTTCACACTTATTTCTACTGTCTCCCTTTTTTTCTCTGGGGTTACTACAGCTCTTGGCACAGGTGTTATGGTCAGTGGCAGTGTTTCCTAGGTAGTTCTGCAGTGCAATTTATTTTTGATGGTTTTATTGCTTTCCCTGTACCATCTTCACCTGTTTTAATTAGATTTTAGATGGCAGTTTTCAGGGTCAGCTTACATTCCCTCCATTAGTCTTGTTTAACATTTCTCTCACCTCTTAAACTCCTTAAACAAGCATGTCTCACACACGTACTATGATATATATTCCTCTGTCTCTTCTTTCCCCAACCTCCTGGCACTAGCAGCAATACGTAAAATAATAATAATAATAAATAAGCAATTAAGTGTTTACTCATTAAGTAATTATTGATTTCAACTTGTCATTTTTCAAAATTAGGGTGAGCTAAAAATGCACATGAACAGTTGCAGAAGCTCAACTGACTAACTCAGCATAATACAGTACCTTGTTTACATTTGATCCTTCATCATGCATTTGATCTCTGCAGCTTCATTTACTTACAAAATGTATACCGCTGTAAATATTTTACTTACATATGTGATCTTTTTACATTGTTATTTACTGAAGTGCAATTTTATATTGATAAAACTATCTTATCTCCCTTTTTACAAAGGAGTAATTATATGCGTATGTTTGGATCTGCAGTAGGAAGTTTCTACTCCTTTAACTTACAATTAGTAAGTTACAACAGTTAGTAAGTAGCACTTACATGAGTAGTAGAAGATTTTTGTGTGGAGAAGCCCTGCAGAGCACTTGTCTTACTGACCCTAGTTTGTGTCTTTCAAAGATTAAATACCTTTTAAAAAGAAATGGTCTTTGTCTTTGAAAAACTGGAGATATGGGTTTTTTAGGATCCTGACTTCAGACTATCTGTGACTATTTGGCTTGAGATGTAGAAGATCTGACTAGAAGACTACAAGGTTTCTTGTCAGATCTTTTTATTCATATGTATTTTTCAAATCCTCAATTGGTTGCCAGCAAGCCATCTCCATTACAAGCAAGGTTGACGTGAACGTGAATTCTGCTATTTTAGCCTTTATTTTGCTGCAAAAAGGTTTGTGTTTGAAACCAAACCTTTCCCTGTATACCTCTCAGGAATACTTCATTGGAGTTTGCACAGATTGCTGCCTCTTCCTTCACTCTACATGTGACAAAGACTTGGAAAACTGTGATCTTGCACAGACTTTATTTATCAGTATTTTAAGGTTACAGTGGTAAAATGTTCTGTCTACTGAAGTAGCAATTTTCTAATTTTTCAGAGGTGTGGTTTTAAGAAAATGAAGATGACTCATCGTGTGTTAAGGGACTGGACAACACGATCCAAATTAAGATACGTATCTAGTTCTGACCAGCGCATTTGTTGCCTGCTTTGTAAGAGGATGGGTAAGTCCAAAAGAAATAAATATGCTCTTCACGTTGTGACCGATGCAGAGAAAGTGTATTAGGAATTTCCCCTTTCCCTAAAAAGTGATTTAGAAAGTAGGCATAATGAAAATGCCACAGGTAAAGTGGTAAGGAGTTTTTTTAACAGGTAAGATATCTGGCAGGAATGTCAAACCTGTTGCTTCAGGACATGAGTTGCTCTCTAACTACTGGAGGTAAGTAAGGCGAAATTCTTTTATAAAGAAGGTTTTTCTAGATTGTTTGCTGCAATCCTTCGGCACAGTGTTCTTGAGCCACGTTCATAGTCACTGTTAAGAGTAGACTTAGGGATTTGGTAACAGCTGATTTATGTTTTATATCAGACGGGTATTAAAAGGCTCCCTGTGCCACCAGGCAGTGAGGATCAGCGCCTAGTTTGAGGGAGCTGTCCAGTACTAGCTGAGAAGACAGACACGTGCTTGCTCTTCTCCCTGGATATTTTTTTAAGTTCTTTTTCCCCTCTCTCTTACATTTTCCACTAATGTGTTCTAAAGGTACTGCCAATGGCTAAAGGGCTGTAGATTCTAAGAAATATTCTACAGAAACTAAACTCATTGAAAACAAAACAGAAAAGCCCTTCAGGCTTACTAAAACAGAATGGATGGAATATTTAGTGGAAATTTAGTGAAGACCATAGAAATTAACAGTAAGAGGTGAACATCCGAAAGGAAAAATACCATTTAGATGCCATCAGCCAAAATATAACAGTCTGTAAGGGCAAGCTGATTTTGTCAGTATCACTAAAGCAAGATGTTTCTGAACATTGAACTTGCTTCTGTTCAGGACAAAGAGATATTGGAAATACAAAAGCAGGACGTTAGTTGACTCAGTAAGCCACTGTTGGAATGCATTGCCATAGGATGTTGTTGATTCATTGTCACATGGAGTGTGCAAACTGAGAGACTGCATCTCTCTCTTAAACTATTCTGCATTTCACCCATGAAATAGTGTTTTCAGTAATGTTCAGTTTATGTAGTGGGGAAGGATAATTCTTTTCACCACAGGAGTTTTGGATTGTCCATATTTTGCAGGATTTCAGGCCATATGACAGTATTGGTCCCTTCTGGTGCTAAACATGTGAATCAAGGTATTGCTGAAGTGTGGTGTTAAGGCACAGAGTTGCTTTGTTTGTGGTGCTGTGGGGCCACAACTGCTCATGGCACTCTGGGGCAGCTCTGACACAATGCCAGTTTTCAGGGAAGCAGGGAGCGTCAACCCTGCTCCTCTTTTAAGGAAAAGGGGCTGTGGAAGGGATAAGAATTAGTTGTGAGTGGGAAAAGGCAGAAGCCTGGTGGCAGGAGGGGATGAGGGGAGTCTGTGCTGAAGTATATACTTCGCTGCACGTGCTGTAAGGGACAAAATCAAACAAAGATCGATTCTCATCTTATGTAGACCAGCTTCAGTCAGGAGTGAATCAGTTGAAATCAGTGTCAGAGTTGCATCCAAATAAAGCTTGAAGTGATGGTGTCAGGCCTACATTGTTTTTCTGTTTTGTTTTTAGTTCCGTTGCACCTCATTGTAACCAAAGATGTGGAAAGATCCATTGTAAGAGGTTTTAATGGAACAGTTTACCATTTGAAGGGAAAAGGACAACCCGCTGCTTCCTGGTTGCAGTCCAGATGTTTAGTCTGTATCTACACTGCAGTGCTGTCAGTACAGCTAGTGTAGTTGTTCCTGAGACATCTGTTAACGAGCTGGCTTCGGTACTGTTGTCTGCACTGCCAGAACCATAATATACTCCATGTGGGCCTACAGACTGATCTCAAAAAAGTACTGGAGACTCTGCTTCTCCCTCTTGCTATACTGCTAAGGAGTACTGATGCTTACTACATGTCCTGGTTTTGCCATTCTCTGGTTGAAAGCCTTTGCTCGTGTGGGTCAGAGAGATGAAAGCCAGGCAGTATAGATCTGTGCAGATTCTGTGCTGCTGACAGTCCAGGTAACTCAGTTAAACCAGTGGAATAGTTGGCTGAGGGACTGTTCCGTACTAATTGGAAAGAGAGAACTCTAGGGGTTAAAGGCAAGAGCATCCTTTTTATAATTAGGACAGATCAGAAGCGGAGCAAAATGTTCTTGCAGCTGAATCAGCTGCCCTCTAACCAGCCTGGAGTCTGGAGCTGGGGCCTGATGGACACTTGTACAGAATGCAATTTAATCTGTAATGGCTGAGAAGGACTCCTCAAAGTCTGCGGCAAATGGCAATTATTGTCCCTTTTTGTCACATCCCCCCCAACCAAAACAAAAAAAGAGGAAAATTAATGAAAATAACAACAGGGAAGGATCCTAACTAGCATGCCCTGCCTCCCCCTTTCTGTTTAAAAATCCTCTGCCATGTAGTGACTGAAATGAGCTGCCCAGTATAATAAAATCTCTCGAGCACCAATGTGAAACAAGAATTCCTCCCCCCAACACATGCATACGCACCCCTTTTCCCTAATGAGCAGGGAGACGCCAGCTTGGGGGCTGCAGCCAGTGTTAAATTAGCAGAGAAGGCCATCCGAAGTGGGCTGACTCCAGCATAAACTGCCTTAAGTGTCTGTTTATTAAATCACACCACCGCTTAGAGTCTGCCCTGCTGCCACATCAGAGCTGTCTGCATACAGACAAATCCTGGGCAGTCCCAGGGGAAATTGGTCCAACTGGATACTGGTAGTAATAAAGGCAGGGGGAGGAGAGAGCAATCCGCCACCAGCAGGCCCCTTCTTAGACTCCATCACGTGTTATTCTTCAGAGCAGAAAAGGCTTTATCTAAGGTCACTGTTTGCATTTGTCACAGTGAGGAACCTGGATATCTTGAACCTGTAAAGTTTTCTTCTTCTCTCTATTTTTACAAAATGCAAGTCATAGCAGACATTTTTTTGCTAACCTTGCTTGTATAAGCCCTGAAGCAGTAGCTTTCCTCTATCAGTTGTTATTGGGAACTGTGGCCTTCAGCTTCAACTCTCCTTGGGTTACAGTGTGAGCAGGTTGTTAATACCTGATGATTTTCTAAGAGAATTCACTTGTGTCAATCTACTTAAGGCTTTGGAAATAAAAAAATCTACTGTTCAAAACTTAAATCATTACATTAAATCAGGGGAAAATCAAAATGCTGCTATATATTTGTACAGTGTGAGGTACAATGAGGGTTAGATTCTGCATGGGATTTTTACGCATGCCTGCAAAACAGTAATATTGCGTACTCTGCAGTTAAGGCAAACAGGAGAGATGTATCCAAGCTGTAAATCTTGTCCTGTTGGTCAGGAGACGTCACTTCTTTTTCTGCTAGCTCTGAAAGAAATTGTTTACCAAGAGTCCTACTATATTCCCTTCTTTCTCAAGGACTACTTTTTTAATACAATTGGAACCAGGGGTGCTGGTTTATGACTCTTTCATCTTATATTACCAATTGGACTGTCTTGCTCCCTACTCTACGCTTCCAAGATAAGTCATTTTTCCTGCATAAATCCCTGGAGAGGAATCTTGGGGTGAAGGGAATAACCCTCTCATCTTGTAAGGAAGCCTAGGATAAAGTTTTGGAAGTCTCTGAAATAGCCAAAGTTTGTTCTGCTGAATTGTAAGGGTTTGCTGAAGAGCTCTTAAATTTGACATCCTTCCTCTTAGCACAGATCTTTGTAACATGATTTTATAAGCTTCAGACAAGTTTTATCTATGTGTTGTCAGGTCAAGGAGTTGAATGTACAGCATGCAGTTCCTTTTTTGTTTATTTTAACAAATTGGTGGGTACTTCCATACATGTATACCCTGCTCAGCTTGCTGTTTTCTGTCTTCCATGAGGGATTTTTGCTGCGCATAGGCTTCCAGAGACTCCACTGCAGTCCAGATGGCCATCTTCTGTGATGGCAGGTTAGGAGTCATGGTCAAGCCTCGTTTTTTGAGGTGGCCCATTGACATAGTACAAGAGCAGCAGCTGTTGAGCTAATTTGTATGAGGAAGAAGCTATGCAAAGTTTAGTATGAAGTGGTTGGTTTAGCTGGCAGAAAGGGAGAGGTGGGCTGTTTTCCATTTCCCTTTAAAATGTCAAGCACTAATAGTCTCTTCCGATCATCCTGAGATTGCCAAATAATTGACTCCCGCCTACAGCAAAAACCTCCCTGATCAACAAAGCAGGAAGCTGATGACAGCAATTGCCTGAACGTGTCCAAATTAGTCAACCCCTTGCAACCCCAGCAGGGTCAACAGTGGCAGCCCAGAGGTCGTGGGGCAGCAGGAGATGGAGGTTGAAGATTGCCCTGCTTCCTCTGCCCTCTCATGCCTCCAGGACATAGCAAGGAGATGAGGGATTCACAGCTGGAGCAGCCGGCACCTGAGCTGCATGTCCAACAGAGATCTGTTTATTCAGAAGATCTGCTGTGTGTTAGCCAAAACGCGGGGTTAGGGTAAGAAAGGAGGAAGTGCCTGTCTTTGTGAGTGGCAGCAGAGCAGTTGTGTTCTGTGTGGGGCTGACCCAGTGTCAGACAGCTCCTAGCATGTTTTCTCTTTATGTCCTGCAGGGTTTGCTTGCTTTGCTGCATGGAACTGACATATTTACAACAAGCTGGTGTCTGTCCCATTGCTGGATTATTTATTCTGTGCCTTCGTTTGTTCTTCCACAGCTGTGGAAGTGACTGCAGAAATATTTGAATATGAGAATGTTGCCCTGGTATAGCCCACTAAAACTTTTGGGACATAGAGTATTTAGGAATACACATACAGCCCAGGACCTCAGAGAGAAGCCAGAGAAGGATGCCCACCAAGCCATTCCTTAGTTGGGTGCCTCATCAACACATCCAGTTAGGCATGTAGGATTGTTTGATTTTATAAAGTGGTGGAAGTAAAGCAGCAAAGAATCTCTGGCTCTGTTCCCCTCTTTCTTGTCTTTGAAAGGACTGCAGGAGTGCCTGTGACTTCTTGAAGGCAATTCAAGCATTTAAGGGTTGTGGCATTTTCATAAGATTATTTTAGGACTCAGAGAGGACAGAGAGAGAGAGAGAAGCGTTGTCTCAGAGCTCCTGAGCAATACCACTGTTGTTACAGGTAGGATGAGAAAGTTTTAAGACCAAGCTCTTTGTTTACTAGCCTGTATTCTTATCTGTGTTTCCTAAAGCAGAGGAGCTGGGGATGGGGAGCCTGCCCCTGACAGCTCTCGGAGTGTGCTGCTGCGGGTCAGGACCTCTGCCCACAGAAGGAGCGCTGCCTGTAGGCCTCCCACGTCTCCTCACGGAAAGCTGGGCTTGGACGCTCTGTCACAGTCTGGCAAAGGTCACTTTTACATCCCATCTTCTAAAAGGTCACAGCATGACCCCAGGTGCAGGAGAAGAGGAGGAGGGAGAAGGCAGCTTTCTCTTTTCTTTTTTTTTTTTTTTTTTTTTTTGCTTTGTTACTACCACTGGAAAAAATATACCTTGCCTTTGCCCTTGTATTGCTCCCTCTCTCTCGACCCATGCTGGCACCTTCTCTTCCTAAATGCTACAGTATAAGTTTTCCCTCTGTAGGCTTAACTGGCTGGTTACTGGATTTTCTCCTCTTTCTCCAGTTTGTTCTATCTGCATAGCTGTAGCTGTTGTATTGATACTGCTTCAAATTAATAAGTAAACGCTTCCAACCTTACTGTGCCCTCCAGATGTAAAACTGTATGAGCACAGTTCTTCACTGCAGTTTTTGTAAGATTCATGAGCACATACATAAAGGTAGTTTTTTCCCCTGAGGGCTGGGAGGAGAGAAAGTGACAATCCTTCTCTGACTCATTCTGGTCTATTGTAGTAAGTGGATACATCTCCTGAAGGGAGAATTACTTTCTCTTGCTCCTTTCTGTCAGCGTTTACACATGTCAGTGAGAGACAGGGATGAGAGGTAAAAGCCAAATCATCAGGTGACGCATGCTCTGCTGCATAGTTGTTTCCCAGACTAGGATTTACTGAACCAGCTAGATGGTGAAGATAATTTCTTCTTCTTGATTTACAGAAGGCCTGATGGTTAATGAGACATTTATGTTCAAACCCTATATGGCTTCAATTCAGGAGTGGTGTTTTTAAATGCTGGATCCTTCCTTCATTTGAAGTTCTTCCTTGTCATAGAATTCACAGCATCAATAGAATTCTTTTCTGCATTTCAGATACTCATGGAAGGGAAAAATATACATGGTTTCTCCAAGTCTACTCATTTTAATATTTTTTTTTTTTCCCTTAAGGATTGAACTGTGTTACCGAAGACAAAGGTGCTGGACATGGTTCTCTTTGTGGGGTACTGTAGTGACTTGTTACAGATGCTAGTTGTAGTCCTTCAAACAACAGAAGTGGGAGATTAAGTTTTAGAGACATAGTTGACTTTGTGAGGATGATTACTTGATACAAACTATTTTATTTGCAGTATTCATTCTTCACAAGGGATTTCCTTAGGATGTTTAAGTAGAGATATAAAGAGGTCGAGAGAGACACAGAGTCACTTTTCAGAGAACTCATTATAACTTTTGAATAGGAAACAGCCTGCCCCTGTCTAGTCTTTGAAAAATAGATAGTCAAGATTTCACTTCTATAATAAAACGTAATAATGTACCTCTGTCTTAGATATATGTAAGGGCTCTCACTACTCACATATCTGAGTTGTGTCTCACAATATGTTTTTTTTAAAAATAGTGTTCCTTTAATAGAAGTGCATGCTGTTAGCCCAAAGTAATTAAGTAACTAAACACTGGCTTACTTTCAATTGTGTGAGTACCTTAAAAATTCCACACCCAATTCCTGAGATCTCAAAGGAAATTTATGCAGCTTGTAGATACCCACTAGGCCAATCTACCTCTTCCTGACCATTAATTAACCAGATTGACAGAATTCTTGTATATTGACCAGACCAGAGAAAAGGCAAAATCTATGGAGTAGTAGTAATTTGTATAAGGTCAAAAACTGGGTCATGGCTGAGGTAGGAATACCCATGAGCTGGGCTACCTGTTGAGCAAAAAAGGGAAGAAATCGCCATGATGAAGAATACCCAAAGGTGGTTTTCCAGGTTCCCAGTCAGAAGGGAGACTGTTCCACTAATTGGGTCTTAAAAGGTCTTTTCTATTCTGTTTAAATTCTTATAATATGCTCCTCACCAAGATATGAGGGTGTCTGTCTAAGGATGTCTCTCTTTTCATTCTTTTCAGCTGTGTTTATTTTCCTCTCTCCCCTTACCCATTCTTTGCAAGTTCATGAGGAGCATTCAGACCCCATGAGGGGGTCTCTACAGATCCCCTAAGAAGATTAAGCTCTCTGAATATTTCATGCCCCTGATTGACGGTTCTTGAGGACCTCTTGTAAGCCTGGCGCCCGTATTCTTGT
>VWZL01003873.1:0-13030 GCA_013396915.1 Stercorarius parasiticus | reverse complement strand
CCTTTTCTCCCTCTTCTCCCAACGTTACTTGGATGGGGGCATGGAGGTGGGGTGGTGAGGGGCACGGGAATGAACAAGCAGCTGCGTGATCCTAACTGCTGGCTGGGGTTAAACCATGACACTTCAAAAAAAAAAGAAAAAAAAAAAAAAAAAAACACCAGGCCCCATTCGAAACATTTCAGAGCTTTTTNAAGTGCAGAGCTTCTCTCTAGGGCAAGGAATTACTCTTTGAACCCATGCTGCCCACATAGATAATTTATGGAATTGTGCAGCCTGATGGGCTCATTCCTTATATTAACGACAGAGAAGGTAAAGATAGATAGCCTTTGTAGAAAGCTACTGGTGAATTAGGAAAGGCAGCATGAAAAGAACCCTTGCTAGACTTGCTAGGAGGAGTGATGTAGGTGAGTAGTGTATAACTGTTCTGAATAACCCATGGCAGCAAAATGCCGGTACTGAAGGATTATGTTCCATAGTAAAAGGGGCCTCCCTACCCTATAAACCCCTAGTATCATCAAGTCATGACAACTTTGGGTACTAAAAGCCAGTGGCAAAGAGAGCTGTAATGGATATTGTTCATATTAGCATTCTATGACGAATCAAAAGCACCACCGAAAGTCCAAATAATGCAAACCCAAGACAGGAAAGGGTCTAGTTCCCTGATGAGAACAGATGCCCAAGCCATGATGAAGGTGAGTAGAGAATACTCAAGAGTCCAGTGAGTGACTTGTTATGACCATAGGACGGTGTAGGATTGCTAAGAGATCCCTTCCAGCCCCTAGCATTCTGTGATCCTTAGCCACCTAGGCACACTGGTAGCTCATATTCAGTCAGCTACTGAGGAACATCCCAAGTCCTTTTCCACCAGACAGCTTGCCAGCCACACTTCCCAAAGCCTGTAGCATTGCATGCGGTTGTTGTGACCCAAGTGCAGGACCCGGCACTTGGCCTTGTTGTACCTCATACAAATGGCCTCAGCCCATCAATCCAGCCTGTCCAGATCCTTCTGTAGATCCTTTCTACCCTCAAGCAGATCAACACTGCCACCCAACTTGGCGTCATCTGCAAACTTCCTGAAGGTGCGCTTGATCCCCTTGTCCAGATCATTGATAAAGATATTAAACAGAACTGGCCCCACTGCTGAGCTCTGGGGAACACCACTTATGACCAGCCACCAACTGGATCTAACTCCATTCACCACATTTCTCTGGGCCCAGCCATCCAAACAAGTTTTTTACACAGAGAAGAATATGCCTGTCCAAGCTCTGACCAGCCAGTTTCTCCAGGATAATGCTATGGGAAACAGTGTCAAAGGCTTTACTAAAATCCAGGTAAATGACATCCACAGACTTTCCCTAATTCAATAAGCAGGTCTTCTTCTCATAGAAGGAAATCAGGTTAGTCAAGCAGGACTTGCTTTTCATAAACCCGTCCTGACTGGATAAGGAATTGGCTGGACAGCTGCACTCAAAGAGTTGTAGTCAACGGTTCGATGTCCAAGTGGAAACTAGTTACGAGTGGCATTACACAGGGGTCGGTACTGGGACAGGTACTGTTTAACATCTTCGTCAACAACATGGACAGTGACTCTTTGAGGGATTGTAGCAATAGGATGAGAGGTAACAGTTTTAAACTGAAAGAGGGGAGATTTAGATTAGATATTACGAAGAAATTCTTTACTGTGAGGATGGTGAGGGACTGGAACAGGTTGCCCAGAGAAGCTGTGGATGCACCATCCCTGAAGTGTTCAAAGCCAGGTTGGATGGGGCTTTGAGCAACCTGGTCTAGTGGGAGGTGTCCTTGCCCATGGCAGGGGAGTTGCAAGAAGATGATCTTTAAGGTACCTTCCTTCCAACCTAAACCATTCTATGACTCTATGATTCTTTGATAGATGATGGAAAGGGGCTTGGTGAGCACTTCCACCAGCTCCCTCAGTACCCTTGGGTAGATCTCATCTGGACCCATAGACTTGCCTGTGTCTAAGCAGTGTAGCAGGTTGCTAACGTAAGTCCAAGCCCCCTTTGACTCTGGGGGCTTCATTCTGCTCCCCAGCTCTGCCTTCGAGCTCAGTGGGCTGGGTACCCTGACAACAATTGGANTTCTATGACTCTATGATTCTTTGATAGATGATGGAAAGGGGCTTGGTGAGCACTTCCACCAGCTCCCTCAGTACCCTTGGGTAGATCTCATCTGGACCCATAGACTTGCCTGTGTCTAAGCAGTGTAGCAGGTTGCTAACGTAAGTCCAAGCCCCCTTTGACTCTGGGGGCTTCATTCTGCTCCCCAGCTCTGCCTTCGAGCTCAGTGGGCTGGGTACCCTGACAACAATTGGACTTACTATTGAAGACTGAGGCAAAGAAGGCATTAAGTACCTCAGCCTTTTCATCATCCTTTGTCATTAGGTTTCCCCCCGCATCCAGTACAGGATGGAGACTCTCCTTAGCCCTCCTTTTGTTTTAAGTGTATTTATAGGAACATTTTTAATAGTCTTTTACTGCAGTAGCCAAATTAAGTTCTAGTTCTTCCAAAGGTCATAAACTCTCTCAAAATACTCCCTAACATACATGGCTACCCACCGCNACTATTGAAGACTGAGGCAAAGAAGGCATTAAGTACCTCAGCCTTTTCATCATCCTTTGTCATTAGGTTTCCCCCCGCATCCAGTACAGGATGGAGACTCTCCTTAGCCCTCCTTTTGTTTTAAGTGTATTTATAGGAACATTTTTAATAGTCTTTTACTGCAGTAGCCAAATTAAGTTCTAGTTCTTCCAAAGGTCATAAACTCTCTCAAAATACTCCCTAACATACATGGCTACCCACCGCCCCTCCTTCCTTGCCTGTTCCTTCTGGAGAGTTTATAGCCATCCATTGCAGCACTCCAGCTGTGTAAGCCATCCCACCATGTTTTATAGTTGTGATTGCAACTGTATCATAGTTTTCCTGCACAATGGCTTCCAGCTCCTCCTGTTTGTTGCCCATGCTGCACGCATTGATGTAGATGCACTTCAGTTGAGCTACTGATTCTGCCACATTTTTGAGGGGAGAAGCCCTAATCCCTATGTGACTGTTCTCAGGTGTTTCCGTGGTTTCTAGTGCATCAACAACCTTTGTGTCTTTGCTGCCACACGCATCTCTGTCCCATCACTCCACTGAGATGGCAAAGGTGCTTCATGCATTAGTATAGGGACATTTCAAATGTGCTCATTGTGGACCAGGCTGAAGGACTTTGCTAGCACACCATCCCTCAAACATTAGTGTGCTACCCCCAGGCTCATCTCTAGTAAGCCTGGTTTTATCCCCTTTCCCCTTCAAATCTAGTTTAAAGCTCTTTCAACGAGCCCTGCTAACTCCTCATGTCACTTAACTTGTTGATTTCCTCAGGTGCAACTTACATGTCACAGAGAACCTGCCTCACAAAACTCTCCCATTTAATCTGCAGGTCTTCTCTAGGAGATGGAGGAAGGTGCTTGAAACACAGACCCATGCTCTGTTACCACGGAATGAATGAGAAAGCAATAGTAGCTACTCCTATGGGTGGGCTGCCTTGCGCAGTCTTCCCCCTTCATCAGCAGAAGCAGCAGCCCAGACCTCCAGATCAGGAAGTTCAAGTCCTACAGCACCCACTGATACTGTTCACCTCTAACAGGTAGGTGTGGAGGCCAAGTTTAGCAGCTACAGTCTGCATAGATGTCTACTTGCATAAAATCCAGAATTCATGAGCCAAAGATGAAGAGTCTGTGAAACCATAGGCTATGCTTGAATATTTATGGCATTTAGGGTCCTGTCCTCTCTCACACAATCACGTGGAAGGATTATGCAGTAACTCCATGCTTCACTAACATTGCTTCAAAATTTTTTTTTTTTTTTTTTTTTGTTTCTGAATGAAATGAAGAAGAATTGCTCTTGTAGTAAGGTGCAGCAGCACAGCTGTAAGGAAACCAAATTTTTTCTATTATTAGCTTTCTAGAAAGATATTATTTTACTACTGAACAGTATGTTTTGACCCATATTGAGCTTTCCAAGTGTTAAAATACTGTGTCAGTACTGGTAGAGATAAAAGAAAAGATATCCTGAACAGCTAACAGTTTTCTGAGATATGACTGTCTTAAAAACTTTTAACATACTGGCAAGGCTAAACACAGGTTGCAACTTCTAAAGATACAATTAATTTCAGCTCTGCCACTGCTGTTCTTCCTTTTAATAGACTGTAAACATTTGCCATGACACAAAATGGAATTTTTTACAATTACATACACAGTAACTTATATAATACATATTTATAGATATATTATAATGTAATGGCTCTTCCTTTCCCAACTTTAGTCATTTCTTCCTTGTACAAAATCACATTCTTGTAACAAATATTTTCTTCTGCTAATCACATATAAGCTGCAGTTACAGGAGCTTTCTGCAGGAAAATAAGAGACGCAATGTGAAAATAAAGGGTTTTTTGTTTTCCTTTTTTTTGTGTAGCACAATACAAACTCAAGAGAGGTCAGCTGACTTTTGTCAACAATAACAGCTCCTGCTGTGCAGAAAACCAAAAGAAGAGAAAAAACCCCAAACATTAATTGTAGAAACTTTTTAACACTGAAAACTAATTAATCATGTATGGGTACATTGTAAAGGTTAGTAAAACAAAGCACACATTTAGCTTACTTTATTTCAGGAGTAACAATTTCTGCTGCTAAACTGTCTGAAGGCTCTTGTCTTCCCAGAGGCATCAATCCTGGGTTAGGAAAAGCAAAAAATTTAGCAAGCAGACCAGTAACTTCTTTAAAAGACCAGAAGTAAACATTGTTCTGGAAGTTTACAGCTTTAGAGTAACACTATAAAACTGTCAGCATAGTCAGGCTACAGTAAGACAGAAAAGCACGATTTCATCTGCAGAATAATCATTGTTTCTGTCTTTATCCATTCTGATGAAGTAATTTTGTGGTGTATTTTCTGCTCATTAGCTTATCTAAGAACTACAAAGCTGTGCAACATCACACACAGAAATAAATTGCAACACATGAAACATACACACATGCGAAAACTTATTATCTCCCTAAATAAATTATGTAACTACACAGAAATCTGAAATACATTCTAAAAATATCACACTGGGCAGGAGACTAAAATTTCTGATTGAGTGAAATAACATTTGAAGTTTTCAAATGCTTACAAAGTTATGAATAGTTGAAGCAGTTTTTCACTGCTGATCTTAGAGGAACTTAAATTTATTCTGTGCTAAATAAAAGCGCATTCAATACTCTCCAGAGAAGTCCTGTAAACTTTAGAAAAGATGCATTTAACCTCCTGCACTTTACCTGTTGTGGTGAGTTGACCCTCCTGAGCTTGTACACATCTGAGCTCTTCAATAGTTTCTTTCAAAGAATCCCTTTCTGTTCTTAATCTCTGAATAATTGGAAAGAGAATGCATATCAGTCTTGGCACTACAAATCCATCTTTAACAGTACACAAGTCATAAAAGACACAGCCTTCAATACTTCAAAAAGAATTTAATGCAACTCTAGAGTTAATTTTCAAATTAAGGCATCTCACTCTGTTTCATAACAGAATAAACATAAATATTATATATTCCACAGGAACAGTGGGTTTTTTTGAGAAGGGTTGCTGCTCTGCATTACACTTATGGGGGTAAAAATATCAGGATATAAACTTACAAAAATTAAGATACCAGTGAAACAAAGTTCTTGTACCAGGCAGTAAACAGCATCCACTGGGGCTACCCTCTCAGCCATCCTCCTTTTCCCCTCTCATTGTGGCTGATCCCATGGGAAAGGCAAAGGGAATTAAGAGATTGTAGACTTCTCCCTCACCAAGAAACCACGGTTTATCCAGGAGTGAAATAAAAAGGAGATGAGTGCACAGTCAACATAACAAACAAACTGCATTAACTTCACTTTGTCTTTCAACAATGAAAGTGTGAGCACCATTTCCATATTCCCTTCCTCCTGTGTGTCAACTGGTCTTGCCATTCACCAGCATCTTAGCTACGGAAGAAAACTAGTTGCTTGAGGCTCAATCCAAAGAGAACTGAAGAAGAGGACTGGACCACCTTGGGATCTAGATGATGGGCTCTTCAGTAGCATCAGGCAAATACTCTCCCAATTTGGTACAAGCCCCTTTTGGCAAAAAATGAGAACCTACATATAGCATCAAGTTTTTGTCCAGAAGGTTGCCAAGATTCAAAAACAAAAGGAGGAAACGGCAACTGTATAAAGATCCAAGTTATAGTTTGCTCTAAAATCAGACAAGATCCAGGACAGACCTTGGCTCTGTGTAGGTATGGAATTATGTTGGCTGACAGCTCCTTGCATTTCATCGTATTAGCAGTTTGATTCAGATATATTTTATATTTCAGCCCAAATGGATCCAGGACATGGAACCACTTTGGCAAAGAACATTTTGGTGAAGTGTGACAGAGGCTTCTGCTGTATTTCTGAATCCTGCAAGGTGAAATCTGGTGCAACTGTCAGAACAAAGTGTACATTCTGTTAGTACTGAAAGTCATTTCAAAAACCCCACAGGTGAAAACACTGTGTTTACCACAAATACTACAGAAGAACAGCCACACAGAGGAGTGCTCAAACTCGGCTGCTGACAGCAAGGATTTTGCAGCCTGCTACCATCAGTCAGGAAACACCAAGTTGATTAACCAAATGCCAGAACATTTTAATGAATAGAAAAAGCTCTAGGGCTTCATTTGTACACTGCAGACAAAACCAACTCATCACATTACCTTAGTTCTTACCATACAACACACCACAGAAGTAAAATTCCAAGCTACGTAGCTGAAGGTATCACACTACCACACTTTGCCAGAACACAAAGGCAAGGACAAAATCGATTTCAGTAACTGTTTCCAAAATATAACTGACAAGATACCACTACGTAGCTTGTGACCTGTGGTGGGCAACCTTACTTGTACATATGCGACAACGGGAAACAGAAAGAGTAGGTAACACAGGTAGTGAATCACTAATTCAAATGTTGACAGACTCCAGCTGTAATCTGCTTCTCACAGGTGCATATCCATTCAAAAGAATGCATTGAAAAACATCATGTGCCCCCCAAAATGCTATTTGCCAGGGAGTGAAACAGAAAACTATATGACAATGGCCTGCAATTCAGATCCTTTGTGCAAGATGAAATGGTCCACCAAGCAATATGTAAGCCACAGACACAACCTTACCATTGGTCAAACATAATAAAACTGGAAAAAAAACTTTAAATAAAGAGCAGGAAAGAAAGTCAAAGCACAGTACAATCTGAACCAAAGGGCAGATGGAAGTGATATCAAGGACAAGTGTCCACTATAGTTTAATAATTTAATAAGATATGGAAATTTAAGACCTATGAACAGAAAATAGCTGAAAACTTTCAAATGCTATTCAAGTGCAGGGGCTGGAAATTTTGGAAAGGAATCATGACTATTGAGGGAAAAGCCCACAGAGATTCTGACGGATGGATAGATGGACTCATACTTAAAAGAAGCCTAAGAAATTGCTAACTTAAAGTGCTGGCCTTGGTTTGAGATAGTTTGAGGCACCTGCATATACGTTCCTATGAAACAAGCCAAAATAATCTGGTGAGAAACAATAGTGAGCAAAAGAAGTCTGAAGGATCAGTCTTGGCAAGAGAGGACAGAGCAATTATTGCAGAACCACTGCAGAATCGCAGATCAGCTGCAAATGACAGCAAGGAAGGGAACAGAATAGTATCCATCCTGTGTGTTCCATGTTGGCAGTACAAGATAGATAAACAAGAAGCTGTCACAAAGGCAAGATTGCCACAAAGGACATGTCCCTCTACATGACTGCTAAGCTTCTTGCTGCAGTAGTCGTGACTCCAGAAAGAGAAGCATGCTGATGGTACCTCAAAGAATGCTTTAGAAAAAATGCAACAGGAGTATAGTTCTAGGATGATACTGCAGAACGCCTACTTTAGATAGTTTTTCAGAATACATTACAATTACCCTGAGTGATTATTAACCTTCTCATGATAAATGGTCAAGAAACAACTTCAGATCCCAAATATGAAGGCTCTTCCTCTTAAAAATAGGTTGCATATGTTTTTGTACAGTCACTTTATTCCATGCTGTACAGTTCTTATGTTTAGAAAGGATCTTGTACACAAACGTCAGAAAATTTTAAGTGAAAAAAGACTTCCTAATTTAAAAAGGTTGCTGTAAATGGCTAACTATAGTTACCATATCTCTGGGTTGTAAAGGACAAAAAGTTGCTATTGCTATTACCAAAAAAATAACACCTTGGCACTTACATCTTTTTCTTTTTGAAGGCTGTCTACTTTCTCTTTCAGTCGTTTGCATTCATAATCTAATTTATCAGCTTTCTTGGATTCTTCAGATAACCTGTTTTGTAGTTCAACTGCCTGTGAGAACAAGAATCAATAATTTGTCTGCAAATATTAAAACAAAATACACAAGACAAAGTAGCCAATTACCATGCACCACGAGTCATGTTGTAAACAAGTGAAATAGTTACCTACAGGATATACTAAAAACTGCTTTCATCAGTTGTTCTATGTTTTAGCAAAATCAACAGCAGTCAAATATTAGGTCTCAGCACAAGCAAAAGAAGCAAAAACTGTGAAGTATTTTCAGTACATCTGAAAACAAGAATTTAAGCCCAAGCATGGTTTACAGGAAAAAGTTATATAGTTCGGTGGATCAAAGAGCTTAGGAAAAGTAAAAAGCGTCCTGCATTCTGAGAAGCCTAGGAAAAAGAAAAAACTCTGAAGACATCAAATTATCTACGCTTTTGTTCACTCCATTTCACAAGCTTCACTTAGAATTTGACCACCAGTTTATGCAGCCAAGTAACATTTCTTAACCTGGGATTTTCCTAATGGTTTTTAACACACTAATATAAAGATTCAGCCACAGGCTCATAAACAGTTTTCTGTATTTCAGAAGCAAACATTGCTAATAAAGTTGCATGTATACTTTCCACTACAGATCAGTAAAGAGCTTTTAAAATTAAATGAGCAGAAATCTGAAAGCTGAGCAGAAACGATCAGTGAACAGGAGGCAAATCAGTGGAGTCTTGCCTTTTCAAAACTCTCAGCCTTTACTAGCAAAGGCTCATTCCCAGAACATTAGTAAAGCTCATAATGCAGAAAGCATGGAAGCAAGTAAGCTGAATAAAGACTGACCTGCAAACACAAAAGCTGAATGAAGACTCAGCTAAAGACATACAGCTTCTTCAGAAGCAATTCATAAGAAGGCTTTTTCATGGCTTTTACATTACAGAGAAAGTGATTAAGTTAAACTGTGAAGCAAAGCAGTAGCCATACCTACATTAAGACTGTCTAATGGTTCTAATTACCTTTTATTTTCAATGTATATAGCTATAGGAAAATAACTACCAGACCTAAAAATCTGCATGATCTTAAGTCTTAGAAAAGGATCTTGATGCTGTTGTTCTTAAATTAAATGCTGCAAAAAAAGCACAGGCCTGCCATTTCTGAGATTATCAGATTAAAAAAATGTATCAAAATGTTAGATATGAAAATATTTCATTTCTCAGGTGTGACTTCTATCACTGGGGCTATCAGACTAACTGCAGGTAAAAAAAAATGCAGGCCTTCAACTGTGATTGTGCCACCGCTTGCAAAATAGGTGTATTTTCACCTCGAATGGAAACAAATGCATTAACGTTTGTAATCACTCATACTATGGTAATGGTATGTAGAAAAACACAGCAGGATATAAATTGTCTTGAATCAAGACTTGGGAGTGTATAGAAAGATATACAGTTACATGGTAATGCAGAAGATTAAAAAAAAATGAACTGCCATCACATTTACTGAGCATTATCTGATGTGTGGAATGAGTAAAGCAGGAACCTCGCAGCAAAGAAAAGCAAGACATACTGTTAAAAATATATCAGAATGCACATGCACAAAGGGGCTGAATTAAAGTTACAAAAAATAATCCTGGAATCTTCACATTTCAATTCATCATGTTACAATAAAAAGTTTCTTAGAAAATGCCTGTGCTTGCTTTCAGAAAAGTTAGCAAAACCTCTTGAATAAATAAATGCTATTACATTTCCCAGCACAATACACCACCACTAATCTCATCTCACAGAAACTGCTGGGTGGGGTGAAAATGCAATTGCCTTGCAGATCACTACAGGAATTTGAACAAAGCACTTTCATCTGCAGAGCGCAGAGCTTCTAAGCCAAAGAAATAACTCCTCTGACAGTGTCATCATGAGTAGGGTTGGACCCTTCACACACCAGACACAACACATTCCACTACAGGGGCATGCTAGTGCTCAGCAGTGACATAACATCAGAACCCTTATACCCAGCTTAATTCTTACAGCACAATTTACTATTCCCAGAAATTAATTTTGTGACTGCTCATGATTTGCAGCAGGTCTTGAGAGGAGCCCTGCCTTACCAACACTGAAGGCAAACACACTGTGTGTTCATTTTGAGGCACTGCGTTTAGGTGAAGAAAACTCTTATCTGTCACAGAGGTTTATTCCGGTCTCAGTCAGCAAAACAGTTTTGTACAAATAACAGCTCCTCAGACATGAAATTCCACTCACAAAACAGGGAAAGATGAAGAAAAGGAGTCCTTTTGCAGCACAAATGATGGGACTGCCCTTTTCAAAATTCTTATTGTTGGTGAAATAAGATCGATCAGATGCAGATGTCAAGGTTACACAACTATATCACATGCTCAGCTGTTTAATGGAGCAAAATACTTGTTGCCAGTAAACATGATACTACTCATGTATGAAAGTCCATGGCTCTCTACATTTACTTTTCCCTTTGATTGTCTGTTATTTCAACATTTTTCTTGTCCAAGTTCTTTTTTTTCTGGTGGAATCACTTGGACTGTATTTACAATCAGCCCATAGAGGCTGAAGATAGTTCTTTTAATAACTAAGATGGCCAGGTGCAGGGAAAAAGCTATCAAGTCTTAGGGACACACATGGCTCCTGGGCTTGCAAAGTTGTTAGTGGTTGTTTATCTATTTTTATTCTGCTGTAAACTGACATATAGGGACCTCTGTGCCACGACCATTCAAGATTATGAGAAGGCAGAAATACAGAGCGGGCACTGCTACTTTAACGAACCACACTCTGCCTGGCTCTGTAACAAGAATCCCAGAACGATGTCATGTCAATGTAACGTAGAAGCAGAGAGAAGATTAAGCCCATCTTCCACCTTTACAGAAATAGAATCACATGACACTTTGATAAGCAGGTGGCCTTTCACTCCAGAGAGTGTGCTGGTCACACTTTTTGTACTCTGCTGGGTTCGCATACACAACAAGGATGACATGTAACCTTCTCTCTTCATAACTGGACAAACTAGAACCCTAAAAGAAAGAGGTTACTTAACCACAGGAATAACTTACCTCAGCTGTGGCGCATTCCTCACTGTTGGAAATTTCTAAGTGAAAAGTGGATACTTTTTCTGAAAGAAGAGGCTCTAATCCATGCCCCACTACTGAATACAAATTAGTAATAATTTGAAAAAAAAACCCTTAACATCTGTTCATTTTCTAAAAGTAAGAAATACTGCTTATTGGCAAACTAGTAGAAACTTGAAATGATGGTAAGAATTGCAGGAAACAAGGACAAAGGTAGTCCCTACAAAACATGGAAGTCTTCTAAACACCAGGAGCTGTTTGTTCATAATTTTTTTTACTTTGAGGCATTAACCATGTTATGAAGATAGTGTGTTGAACAATACAGAGAACTGTTGCATTGATGATGTCTGTTCTCACCTGTCTCTTGTATGTTTCCAGTTGACTGCGTGCTGCATTGGCCTTCCTTAGTTCTTCTTCCAGGCTCACGGTATTCTGCATGTACATTGTATTCTTTTCTTCTAAGAGTTTCACTTGCCGTCGCAAATCACCCAAGTCTTCCAATTTCTTTTTGTATGACTCCACCTGGCTTTCTAACTTGGCTACTTTATCAGAAGAATGCCTGGAGGGACAGATTTATATCAAATTTGTACTCTGAAAACTAAGAAAATGAAATGTCCTGAAGCTTTCTCAGTATTTTGCCTTAATGTGGAAGACATTCTGAGACACCATGGGGAGATCAAGAAAGCAATCATATCCTCCTATTACTAATGTTTTCACTTTTAAATTGTCTTCTTCCCTCCCATAATTATTTGTCAACTCAAACAGCTGCTGAAGGTACTTTTAGACACTATCACTCTTCCAAATACAGCCTTCTTATCTGCTTCCAATCTTAAAATAATAGTTAAAGCACCTTCACTCCCACCCATTTCCTTTCAATTCTAAATCAATCCTCACTCCCACATTTTACAAGGGTAATGAATAAAATTTTCTGCCCTTCAATTTGTTTCAATGATAGCCAGGAATAAAATCATAAAGATCTATCTCCTGGGCAGCATGTACTTGGTGACACAAAAGTACTGTAACAGCTTTGGAACCTGATTCCTTCTTGTCTTGGTTTCTGCTGGGATAGCATTAATTTTCTTCCTAGTAGCTGCTGTGTTTTGAGTTTAGTATGAGAATAATCTTGATAACACATATTGTTTTAGTTGTTGCTAAGTAATGTTTACATTAGTCAAGGATTTTTTTAGCTTCCATAGAAGCTGAGAGGGTGCATATACAGGACAAGTTGGCCAAAGAAATATGCCATACCATAAACGTCATGGTCTGTATATAAATGGAGGTTGGTCAGAGAGCAGGAATGTGTGCTTGCTGCTCAGGACGGGCTGGGCAACCCATCATCAGGTGGTGAGAGTGACTTGTGTTGACTCTGAGCGAGCTGGCAGAAGTCATTGCTGGGCCGCTCTCCATCATCTTTGAAAGGTCCTGGAGAACAGGCGAGGTGCCCGAGGACTGGAGGAAAGCTAATGTCACACCAGTCTTCAAAAAGGGCAAGAAAGAGGACCCAGGAAACTACAGGCCAGTCAGCCTCACCTCCATCCCTGGAAAGGCGATGGAACAGATTATGCTGGATGTCATCTCTAAGCAAGTGGAGGAAAAGAAGGTTATCGG
>VWZL01003872.1:143831-155392 GCA_013396915.1 Stercorarius parasiticus | reverse complement strand
GGTTGGATTGCGCTGGGGTATAGCAGGGTGTACTGGGATGAGCTGGGGTGTACTGGAGCATGCTGTGGTGTATTGGGATGTGCTGTGGTGTATTGGGATGTACTGGGTTGTGCTGGCATGAGCCAGGGTGTATTTGGGCATGCTGAGGTGTATTGGGGTGGGTTGGGGTGTACTGGGGTATATTGGGGTGTACTGGGAAGAGCTGAGGTACGCGGGGGGGTGCCATGGTTAGCACCAAGATGCTGTGTTAGAGATGCCCCTGCCATGGGATGGGACACGGAGGATCCCCCCGCTCCCGCGGTACCCTAGTGTTGCTGCCAGGGGCCTGGGAAAGCAGAAACCCACGGGGCCATGTGTGAGGGGGATCTTGTCTCCCGCCTTGTACACCTTGGGCTGTATCCGTCCCAGTAACAGCGTGGTCCTGGGGCCATTCTGGTGTTCCCCTGCCTCAGGCTGCAGGAGAGGCAGGAGCTTCAAGGGCTGTCATGTCTCCCTGCAGAAAATGACCCCCCGGGAGCGGGCGGCTACCTCCAAGTCACGCGGGGAGAAGTCCCGGCCGCCCACTGTCACCACTGCCCGAGCCGATGTTGTCCCAGGGCGCCTGCCCAAGGAGGAGTGGCTCTCCCTGCTCAGGGCTGAGCAGAGGGATGAGGACATCGGGGACATCCTCGCAGAGCTCTTGGGCCGTGTGATGGATGAATGCTCCAAAGCCTACGTGGCTCAGCAGGTGAGCGCGCCCAGACCCTGCTTTTGGGGGGATCTGGGTGCCCGGCGTGAGCGTGGATCCCTCGCAGCCCCTGCTCCGTGGCGTGGGACAGGGTGGAGGGCGCAGGGTGCCAAGCGGGGCCAGGGGGGCTCAGCCCTATCTCTGCCCGCAGTGTGTGCCCTTCACCGTGGGCCAGGCGCGGGACGCCCTCCTGCAGATCGCCCAGTGGCGCTTCCTGGCGCGGGACGAGGGGGAGTTGGACACCGAGGGAGACAGCTCCTGGCAGGAGGACGAGGAACCCAAGCCCTGCACTGCGGACTCCTGGGCGCAGGGCTCCGTTCCCATCCTGGGTACCCATCTGTCCCCATGCCCGGGAGAGGTGAGATGGCCCACAAAACCACGCCGTGGCCCCCAGGTGGCCGAGCTTTTCCCTTTGCCTGCATGTGGGACTGGGGCGAGCCAGCCCCACGGTGAAGGGTTGTGCTCTGGGGCTGTGGGATACCCACTGAGACCCTCGTTCTGGTGGGGGGGGGGTCCTCTGGGTGCTGTTGCACAGCCCTTGGCAAGGCACAGCCTCCCCTGAACACCCCCTGAGGAGCCGGGGGGTCGCCCACACCGAGTCACCCCCATCAGGCACCTCGACACCCCCAGCCCACACTAGGTCCCCCTTTATCCCCTCCTGGGCAGGTGTCTGGTGTGCAGCCCCCATGCCAGCATGGAAGGCAGGACCCTCCAGTGAGCGCTGAGTCTGGAGCTCCGCCCGCGCAGTCCCTGTGTCCTGGCCAAGTCACCACCACCGGCACTGTCCTGCCTGTGCCGGGGCCATCCCACCCAGAACTGCTGCGGGACAAGGCGGTCATCGCTACCCAGCCCCCCGAGGGAAAACGTCCCCAGGCCCGGCCCCAGCTGCGTCGGCCAGCCCCGCTCTGCCCAGCCAGGCCACTGGCTCCCTGCCCACCCTGGGGCCCAGCTGAGCCCCTGGGGCAGCCAGAGCAGGGATGGCGTCCGCTGGTGTCATCCCATTGGGACATGAAGGGGAGTGGCATGGCGGGGGCCAGCAGCCACAGGGCACCATTGCTGCCTCCCTCCTGCACCAGCATGGAAACAATCCAGCCAGGGAGGCCCCGGCGCAGTGTGGGGGTGAAGCAAGAGGGGACTGGCACCATCCTGGGAGTCCCCAGGCTGGGCCCCGGCTGCCAGCCCGAGCGCTGGATCAGGCCCCAGGTGGAGGTGCTGGACCCGGGTGTGGAGCCCAAGCCGCCAGCGTGTTCCCGGGGTGCCCGCTGGCACAGCCGGGGACAGGAGCTGGGCAGCTCGCCGCAGTCCCAGGGGCTGGCTGCTGCAGGGAGGGGACGGCTCCAGCCATCCCCCCCAGTGTCCCCGCAGCCCCTCAGCTCCATGCCTCGGCAGCTCGGCTCCTTGCTGGACTCTGCTCAGCTGGCCCCCGGCGTGACCATCAGATGGGGAGGCAGCGTGAAGCGTGGGCTCTGCATCCCTGTGCATGGTGAGGAAGAGGAGGAGGAAGAGACAGGGGACCTGAGACCCATCTGCCCCACCGTGCCCTTCCCGGCCATTGCGGCCAGGGAGGTCACGGGCAATGGCGAGCATTGAAAGCAGCACACCCCCACAGTGCCCCAGCACCCCTGGGTTGCCAGCACCCCCCAAGTCCCCACCTGGGCAGTCCTGCCTGGGTCCCTGCCATGTCCCACACATTTGCCACAACCGTCCCTGCTGCTCATGGCAGCTGCAGCGTGACAGCACAGCCAGGCTGTCCCCCCCAGGCTCCCGATGTGCCATGTCCCAGCTCCGCAGGGCAGCCACCGCCCTGGGCAGAAGCTGCGGCACTGCAGGAGGCTGGTGGTGCCCTGTGGGCTTGCCCTTGCATCGCAGCAAGCAGACCCGCCTGTTTGGCCCCCGACCCCGGAGCTCCTCTGCTGGGAAACCATCTCCAGCAGCTCCGTGTCTGGGTGCCCAACTGGGTGCCCAGATGGGTGCTGCCCTCGCTCTGCAGCTCAGCGCAGCATCTGGATGCCCAAGTTCCTGGAGAAACCCCCTGTCCTGGGTGGGCTCCTTGCCCACGGCTTTTGGCATGTTTCTATCTGACCCTGCATCCCCACAAGTTACCGCAGCCAGGGCCAGGTCCGGCACAGGGCAGGGCACCAATGTGGCGCCACATGGTACTGCAGGCTCCTTGGCTTCTTTGTGAGGCCGGGAGCTCGGTGCCCTTTGCAAGCTCTGCTAGTGAAAACAGAAGTAAAATAAAGAAGTTTCTGTCACTCAGTTCCCGTCCCCTGCCGAAGACCAGCCCTGTGGCTGTCACACCACCAAGCTGATGAGTTCCTGCACCAGAGTGTGGGGCTGGGAGCAAAGTCCGCAGCAGCCCACGGAGCCACCATCCCTGCCACCGCCCAGTGCTGCCCACGGGGATGGACTGGAGTGGCTGAAGGGCCGCTGACTCCTCAACCTTCACAGACACCTGCTGCTGCTGGAGAGGAGGCGAGGAAGAAATGGTCGCCAGCAAGACAGGAAGCAAAGCTCGAGGAAGCCAGGGCACCCTGTGGTTTCGGGTTGCCCACTGGCGCACTGCTTGGGCAGGCGGCACCCAGGGTGGTCACATGCCACACCACAGCCTGCAGGACATTTTTCAGCTTGTAACCACATGCAGCTGCATACCCTGCAGCTCATTTGCCACCGAACAAGAAATGAAAGGGATTTAGTGGGGTGAAATACCTGTGTGTAGCTTTAACGCATGAGCTCTCCCTGGGGTTTTGCCACTGTCCTGTGTCCCCGGGCTGCGCTGCTGGCCCGGGTCCCTACCCTCGGAGGCACGGCCACCTCCAAGCCACTCTGCCTGTGCGAACCAGCCTGGCTGCGTCCCTGGCGGATGGCCCCGGCTCTGCTCCCTGCACCCAAATCCACCGGAGCTGGCAGGGCTGAGCCACCACAGGGCTGTTCGCCAGCTCCAGCAGTGCTCTGGCTGTGCAAGCACCCCATTTTTTTTTTCTATAAATAATCAATTTTTGGCTGTGACAGTGAGGGGTGATGCTCAGGGACAGCTGAGCTTCGGGATGGCTCAGCCGGGGCAGGAGCTGGGGAAACACTAGAGGATTTTGAGGCTATGTGGCCAGGGAATGGCAGCAGCTTAGAATCATAGAATGATTTAAGTTAGAAAAGGGCCTTCAGATCATCAACTCCAACCGTAGCTTGGGACCAGTAGTGCTCATCCAGTGCCAGAGGCTCAGAGGCTGCAGGAGCACCAGGAAAGCTGGTCCCATTCCTGGGCTGAGCTGCTAAAATCCCCAGAAGGGGCTGACCAGGAGCGTGCCTGGGGAAGGGCCATCCATGCCTGCTGACAGCCCACTTGTGAGGATGGAGACCTTGAGTCAGGGCTACTCTGGTGGGACAGTGTGGGCAGGGGTCTGCCTGGACACCCACCCCACTGTGTGGCCACCCCCAGGCTGCAGCCTCCACTTCCCCATGTGCTCCGGTTCCAGCATAGCACCCTGGGGCCCCTTGATGGTGCCCCCCCGCCTTGGTAAACCCCTCCAGCAGGTCCCTGCTCCTGCAGAGCTGTGTCTCCAGCTCTGGCTTGTGGCCAAGTGTCCCCATGCAGCAGGACAGGGACCTTGGGGCTGCCTAGTGGACATTGCCCCTTCTGCAGCAGCTGGCCTTGGAGCTAGTGGGGGCCACCCCAGCCAGTGTGGGCAAGCAGCCCTGGGTTGGCACAAGGGATGCAGAGCTCAGCCTCCTGCCTGCTCTGTCCGTCCCTAGGTAAGAGCCCAGCGAGCTACTTCCCTGCCGGCTGTCCCTCTGCTCCCAGAGGGTTGGGGGGCAGGAGGGGACCGTGCCATGCCAGGGCTGCCGGGCTGGGTGAAGGTCCTCGGCTGACCTCTAGCCCCAGTTGGACTCTGTCCCCCAGACACACCCCAGTGCCCCAGCTGGACCCCGCGCCCCAGCCATGGAGCTGCCGAGCGTCTGCAGCCACCCGTGCTGGTTCCTGCTCACGCTGCTCCTGGGACTGCTCCTCTGGGCCAGGAGGAGACGCACCTGGGACCCTTGCAAGTGTCCCGCCGACCTGACTGGCAAGACGGTGATTGTCACCGGAGCCAACAGTGGTGAGAGGGAACTGGTGGCACGGGCTGCAGGGGTCGGGGTGGGGCTGGGGAATGTGTGTGAAGGACCATGGTGCCAGGGAGATGCAGAACACGGGTGCCAGGTGTACGTCCTGCCTGGATATGGGGCCCAGCCGCTCTCCTTTCGTGCCGGAGCAGGTGGTAGATCCCTGCTTCCCAGGCATGGAGAAGGGGTCGGGGGCATGTGTGTGGGTGACGGTATGATGGCATGGTGCTGTGGGGCAGCCCACAGGGAACGCGGGTCCTCTTTCTCCATCTGCCGGACCACAGCCTCTGTGTTAGTGGTGCAAATGGCTGCAGGAGTGGCCGATGGCCGGTCCCTGGGCATGTACGATGTGGTGCCAGTAACCAGTGCCCACAGCACGCTCTCACCGGGCACCCTCAGACATCCTCTGCACTGTGCTGACCGCCGGCCGCTGCAGTGCATGCCCAGGAGCCGGCTCCTGGCGAGCCATATTGGCCGGCATCCTCTGTCCAGGAGCAGCTCTGCCTCGCTGGGCTCTCGGCAGCCCCACAGCCGCAGCCCCAGCCCAGCCTCTGTGGCTGGACTCTGCCCCAACCGGATTAATGACTGACAGCCTAGGCCACCGTGCTGCCAGCCACCCTGGGCACCACACTGCGCTGGAGACGGAGCTGTGCGCTGGGGACGGGGTCACTTCTCCCACCCGCATCCCGCTGCAAAGCACGGGATTGGGGCTGGCACAGCCGGGGACAGTGGGACGCATGCAGCTAGGGGTGCAGCAGGGCCTGCGTGTCAGGGCTGGGGTGTCCCCTTGTGTGCCCAGGGACGGAATGTCCCCACCTGGTGCCTGTCTTTTCCCACCATGTGGGAGCACTGATGTGGAGCGGTGCTGGCACAGCACATCTGCGTGGATTTGGTGGCCGTGGCAGCCATCCTGCCCACGTGGCCTGGGTTAAGCCACCGACTGAGCTACAGTGACATGGCCACCGCCAGCTCCTTCCTGCACCCTGCAGTGGCTGTCCTCCCTTGTCCCCATCCCCATACTGCCTGGCCCAGCGGTACCTGCCCCACTCTGCTCCCCCGCTGACACCCCCTGCTCCGGTGCTGGGGCACCCTGGGTTCAGCGCTGGGCTCCTGGCAGTGGCTGAGCTGCCCGGGATGGGGTCCCCCTCCATCGCCTTGCCCCGTTCCCAGGGCTGCCCGGACCCTGGGGATGGGACCATGGATCCTCAGGGATCCCTTGCTGTGGGGACCCATCGGGGACCAGTCCACTCCGTGTGCTGCAGGGATTGGCAAGTGTGTGGCCCTGGACCTGGCCCGCAGGAATGCTCGCACCATCCTGGCATGTCGTAACCAGGAGCGGGGCCAGGCTGCAGTGGAGGAGATCCGCGCGGCCACCGGCAACCCCGCGGTGCTGCTGCGGCTGCTGGACACCAGCTCGCTGGCTTCCGTGCGTGCCTTCGCCCAGGCCGTGCTGCAGGAGGAGAAGCGGCTGGATGTGCTGGTGAACAACGCTGGCCTCACCGGTACGCACCGGGCTCAGGGTCAGGCATCTGCCACTCTCGTCCTTGCCCCGGTCGGGGTCCACCTCCCCGTCCCGCTGTGGTGGACGATGCCTGCCCTGCTGCTGGCCCCACGGTGCCTTGTGCTCCCCTCTTCCAGGGCTGCCCTTCACCATCACGCAGGAGGGGCTGGAGAAGACCTTCGCCACCAACTACCTGGGCCCATTCCTGCTCACCAACCTGCTGCTGGGTGAGCGCAGGGGCTCACGGGGCTGGGGGGGTCCAAGGGACCTCTCCCCTCTCACCCTCTGCTCCATGCAGACCTCCTGAAGGCATCGGCGCCTGCCCGCATCGTCAACGTCTCGTCCTTCCGGCACAGTGCAGGCACTGCCGATGGCCGCTACCTCACTGGGCAGGAGCAGCTCAGAGGCTTCGATGCCACCTACAACAGCACCAAGCTGATGAACGTCCTCTTCACCGCCGAGCTGGCGCGTCGCCTGCAGGGCACAGGTGGGTGCCAGGCCGTGCTGTGCCAATAGGTGCCACGCCATGCCCGGCTGTTCTGTGCCATGCATGGCCATACTACGTCTTGCTATGCTGAGCCATGCTGTGTCATACCATGCCCTGCCATGCCACATGATGCTGTGCCATGCCATGCCATGCGATGTTGTGCCATGCCATTCAACACCCAGCTGTACCCTGCTGAGCCATGCCATGCTATGCCATGTGGCTCCCAGGGACGATTGCATGCTGGTGCCATCTGCCTGTCCCAACCACCCCGTGCTGCTGTGCCATGGGTTCTCAGCCCCGGTAGAAACTCCTCGGGACCACCCCATGGGTGGGAGAGCCCTGGCCAGGGAAGGCTGCATCCCTTGGAGTGGCTCTGGTGCCAAGAGCAGGCGCCGAGGCCAGGCTTGGGGCTGCTCCTGCTGCTCCAGGTGGGATGGCAACCAGGGACTTGGGCCTTGGAGGCAGGGACTGGGGCAGGAGCAGGGCCCTGCCCGTGCTGGGGTCCCTGCAGCCCCCAGCCCCGTCTCCTGGCGCAGTGCTGATGGTGTGGCTTGGCAGGGGTGATCGCCAACACCCTGAGCCCTGGCGTGGTGAGCACCAGCATCATGCGCCACTTCGGCTGGGCTGTCCGGATGCTCTTCAAACTCATCCGCCCCTTCATAAAGGTGAGCAGGGGCAGGTGACGGGGCCCAATCCTGCCCAGACCCCTGTCCCATGACCCCAGAGGTGGCGGGGTGGGCAGCTGGGCCCCCTCCTCACCCCTCTTTGCCTAGCAGTCGGCAGAGCAGGGGGCCGTCAGCACAATTTACTGCGCCGTCTCAGAAGAGGTCTCAGGCATCACGGGCAAGTACTTCGACAGCGACTGCAGGCTGACGCTGCCCTCCATGGCCGCGCGCGACAGCGGCCTCGCTCGCAAGCTCTGGGAGGAGTCGGAGCGGCTGACGGGGCTCACTGACGGCCCCTGGCACTGAGCTGGCAGCAGCTCTGCGTGGGGACATGGCAGCAGCTATGCCATGTGGTGCTTCCAGCCACCATGTTGAGGTCCCCATGGCTCCCCGGGACATGTGGACAGATGCTGTCAGCGGGATGCCGGGGCGGGCACCATGCTGGGGGCAGCTAGTGCCGGGAGCTGCGCCAGCCCCAGCAGTGCCAGCACCCCAAAGTGCAGCAGAGGGGGGTCACCCCACATGTGCCAGCCCCTGCAGCCCCTTCCAAAAGGGGAGAGTGGTCACGGGGCCCAGCTGCACTGGGACAGCTGCCGTGCTGGGGCACAGACGGTGCCACCAGCCACAATGTAACTCCTTTATTAAAGAGCCCTGTACAGCCAGTGCTGGCTACTCCCAGGTGATGTCCAGGTCCAGCCGCTGCTTCCGCACCGCCTGCAGGAAGCTGTCATAGTCCCGCCGGTGGATGTCCCGGCAGTGGGACAGATCCAGGCGGCGCAGGCAGCTGTCGGAGGCCAGCAACAGCCACACGGTCCGGCTGGACACCCAGCTCTCAGCCAGCGAGAGCTCCTGCAGCTCAAGCAGGGGCGGCCCCGGTGCCGCCAGCACCGTCTCGAACACGGAGTCCAACGGGAAGGGGACGCTGAGCAGGCAGAGGGTCCGCAGGTGTGGGGCATGGCACAGCAGCGAAGCCAGCGTGGCACGCAGCGCCAGCCCGTGCTGGGCCAGGAAGGTGCCCATGGTGCTGGCCAGGGTCAGGGAGAAGGTCTGGAGCTGGGGGAGGCCGTGGGACAGCAGGTTGGTGTCCCAGCGGGACGGCTCGTCTGGGATCTCCCCATCGGAGTCGGTGTCTGTCGGGGGGTGCAGCTCGGCGCTGAAGGCCTGAAGGTTGGGGCAGCTGGCGAGCACGGCAGCCAGGGAGAGCTCGTCCTGGCAGCAGAAGCCATGCAGGGCCAGGGTCTGCAGACAGGGGCCCAGGCTCCGTGCCAGTGGCAACACCTCTGCCAGCATCCGTCCCTGCCGCCCAGCACAGCCCAGGGTCAGCCGGGCCAGGTGGCCCCAGCACAGCAGCTCCCAGCCACCCGCTGGGCCTGGGTTGTCCCCAAGCCACACGCTGGCCTCCTTGACCTGGGGACAGATGGCATGTATGGTGGCCAGGGCAGGCTCCTCCACCTCCTCCACCTGCCGCAGGGGCAGGATGAGCCGGGGACCCCCCGGGGCAGCCCCCCGCCGCCGTGCCAGCTCCTCTAGCGAGGGGAAGCCCTCGGTGTCCCCTGTGCTGTCTAGCTGCCACCTGTGGAGGAAGTGGAGGGCATCCGGCACAGCGCTGTGGGCCAGGAACTCCAGGTGCGGCAGGGCCAGCAGCAAGAAGGCCAGCGCTGCCACCATGCCACCATCTCCCGAAGGCTCCAGACCACGGGCCAGCAGGACGCGGAGCACGGGGCAGCAAAGGGACTGTGCCAGTGGGTCATAGGCCAGGTACCGCAGGGCGCGTGGGGACACCTTCTTGCAATGGGACACATCCAACTCCTGCAGGCGCCGGCAGCAGGAGCCCACGGCCGACAGCACCTGGACGTTGGCCTGTGTCTCCGCCAGCCCCAGCCGGCTCAGCTGCGGCAGCCCCTCCGCCAGGTCCACCAGCACATCCACTGACAGCCGGCTGCAGCCATGCAGGTCCAGGGAGCTCAGGTTCTGCCATCAGCACACAGAGCCCCCTGAGCAGGGTGGGGTGGAGGGGACACTGATGCCCCTCTGCCCCCCCTGCACCCACCCATGGAGGGTGGGCATCCCCTGCCCCCCTTACCCCAGCCCCACAGAGGCTGGGCATCCTGGTTTCTGCTCACCCAGCCCCATGGAGGGTGGGCATCCCCATTCCTGCTCACCCAGTCCCATGGAGGGTGGGCATGACCTGCCCTGCTTCTCAACCCCACGGAGAGTGGGTATCCCCATTCCTGCTCACCCAACCCTACGGAGGGTGTGCATCCTCGTTCCTGCTCACCCAGCCCCATGGAGGGTTGGCATGCCCAGCCTGCTGACCTTGCAGCGCAGGGTGACGAGCTGGCCGATGGCATTGCTGGCGAGGCTGGGGCAGGGCCGCAGGCTCAGCTCCCGCAGGTGAGGCAGCAGGAGCAGGTGAAGCGCTGCCCGTGTCAGGCGCCGGCTCTCACCCAGCAGCCGGATCAGGTCCTGCACCAAGCTGCCAGCTGCGGGGGGACCACCATTACAGGGGTCAGCAAGACAGTCCCGGCATCGCTCACCCATCCTCCTCTTTGCCCGCATAGAGGGGGTCCCTGGACCCCATGTCTCACCCAGGTCATTAAAGGGGCCCATGATGAAGCGGAACTGGTACTCGTCCAGGTAGTTCTCGCTGTAGTCCTTCACCCAGATGCTCTGCATGTGCTGGGCCAGGCTCTGCAGGCAGAGGCTGCCCAGTGCTGGCACCTCCTTCCTCCTGGGCATCTGGCTGCTGTGGGGGAAAGGGATGGTTGGGCACAGTCGGAGCTGCCCACAGGCCCCAGCAGGCATTGTGACTTCTCAGGGCCCAACTTTATTTTGGGTGCACTTTAACAACTTCTACAAAATCGGTTAAGAAAGTCCTGCCTCGGTGTGTGTGGCCTCACCCAGCCCGGCTGTGCTGTGGCACGGCCCACGGCTGGGCGTTTGCTCTGCCCAGGGCTTGGCTGGGGTCAGGAAGCTGCGTGCTGCTGGTTTCGGTTTTGCTTGGCTTTGTGCACCGGTACAGTGATTTCCTTCCAGCGGGAAATCCCACTGCGACCAGAGAGGACTAACCAGCACGGTTCCCTGTGGCACAGCATACCCCGAACCCGGTGGCAGAGCGGAGGAGGGAGCATGACAAACAAACTACCACAGCAGCCCCTCACCAAGGGTGACACTCCAAACCTCACTACCTCCCGGCAGGCAGCTCGGGCACCGGCAGCCGGCTGTGGCAGCACCAAGGATGAGGACGGGAGAGCACAGTGCTGGGAAGCTGGGGAGAAGTGTTAATCAGGCTGTTAATTGGGGCTGGCAACACTTAGGTAATCACAGTGTGTTAGTGTCCCTGCGATTAGGCAAGAAATGAGGGGCTGCATCTCAATGAGGTGACTGAAGCGTCAGCCAGACTAACACTGAATCCTAGTTCCTGGTTCCGTAAACTCAGAAAACGCCCCAGTGCAGCCAGCAGGGCCTCCGGGGAGAGGTCAATTGGGATGGGGAAGGCTTTGGAAGTCCCAGCAGCTGGAGAGAGGCAAACATCAGCGCTGCCTCCAAGGGGGCCAGGGACTGTGGGCAGGTCAGACCCTGGGGACCGAGAAAAGACTCTCCTGGAAGCCACCTCTGGGCACACGATGGGTGAAAATGTGGCAGCCGGCACAGATGGACCACAGGCAAACTGTGCCCCTCCAGCCGGGTGGACGGATGGGATAAGCAATGTGGGGACGGGATGTGTCACTCCATCACTTTAGCAGGGCCCTGGACACAGCCTCCTGGCTGGGAAAGCCGGCCAGCTTCGTGGGCAACTGGGGGTGGAAAACTGGCCGCCCTGGCGGGTTCAAAGTGTTCTGACCAGCGGGACACAGGCTGTCACCTCAGGGATCGATACCGGGGCCGGTTGCCGCCAGCCCAACGCCCGTTCCAGGCGGCAGCATGGCCCTGCTCGGCGGCACAGATCCCCGAGGCCCTGCCACACCGCGGGGGTCGCCTCCTCCCGGCCTGCACCCCGACACCGCGCTGGGGACGGGGAGCCGCTCCCGGCCCTGCGCTGCCCCAAGGACCGGGGCCGGGCCCCGACCCACCGGAAGGCCG
>VWZL01003872.1:56371-142800 GCA_013396915.1 Stercorarius parasiticus | reverse complement strand
CCCCCCCCAGCAGTTTCGTGACAGATTGCTATGGGATGAGGGAATCCGCACTGTAGGAAAAAAATAACGCAGTCGCTCTGCCTGTGGAAGCTGCTCTGCTAGTGCAGTAAAGATAGAACTCATTTTGGAGTTGTAATCCTTAATGTTAACTTTAAATGCTCGCAGAGGCAGGAAGCAGTTCTGTGAGAAGAGGGAACGCCTGTCCTGGTGGGCGCTGAGCCCCCCACCTTGGGGTCTCTGCTGCCAGCACCATGCTCGCACAGGCGGTACGGGGCTTGCAGTGGCGCTGCCTCTGCCCTCGCTGCAGGCAGTGCCTGTGCTGCAAACAGAATCTGTGTCCCCCTCCTCTGCTCTGGAGCCCCCCAGGCACCCCAGCCGGGCTGAAGTGTGGGTGGGGAAGGCTGAGCAGTAATTTGTTGTGGCACAAGCGTCTATGGCCATGACAGCATTACCCAGCTCTGCGGGGGCCTGGTCATTTGGAAGAAGGAAACCTTTGCAGGTAACGGCAGCAGTTGCCATGAGACCAGTAGCTAATACATGAGCCCTCTGTAGAAAGAAAGATTCTGTTTTATGCAGATATTTCCAGTAGCAACTGTAAAGACAGATGAGAGCAGGTCTGAGAGACCGGTGTGCCTTGAGGAATGTTACAGAAGCAGAGCTGTCTGTGTTCAGAGACACTCACATTAAACTGTTTTTTTTTTTTAAAAAAAGAAGTGTTGTCTTTCACTTTAATCGGCTGTTGCCTGTAGCTACAGGTTTTTGGATTTGTTTCCAGTGTAATTCACCTTTTTCCTCAGTGTGGTGCTGGAAACCTTCAGTCCATCTGAGAAATGGTGCCTGGCTTTCTTGCATGGGGTGTGGCAGAACAGTTCCATGACAGAGTCCTGTGGGATGAGGGAGTCTGCACCGTAGGAAAAAAATAATGCACTCTGCCTGTGGAAACTCCTCTGCTAGTACTGTAAAGATAGAACTTATTCTGCAGTTGTAACCCTTAACGTTAACTTTAAATGTTTGCGGAGCTGTAGGTTCTTATTTGTGAAACACGAGAAAATCTTGTTTCCAAGCAGAGCATAATTTCCAACCCTTCCCAGTAGCGTGTACCACTCACAGAGCTGTTCTGATCTGCGAAAGTTTCTGTGCTGGGGAACGAGAAATTCGTACAGAAAACCTGCATCTTCCCCATCTGGATGAAATTTTGGTTCTAAATTTAAGATTGAGGCAAAACGTTGTTAGAAATGAAGAGAAAATTTAAGAAATAGCATTTAGGAAGGATCGTGAGTTGCACAAGCTGAAGGGGTTAGCTATTGGATTGGAATAATTTGGCTTTGGAGGAGGGGCAGGAACGACTCAGTGTTTGAATTATTGATAAATGGACTAATTAGCCTGTGTGCATTATGGCTGTTCAGTGGCCAAGAAGGAAAGCAGATTCGTTATGGCCAAATACTTTTTTTTTTCCCCATATAGTCTAGTAAAGATACAGTATAGCTGTTCTAGCTAAGAATTCTGCCTGTTGGTGCATGAGAGTACAAACTGGAACCCTCGTTAGTCAGCAGAATATTTGAATAATTGATCAAATTAAGACTGGGCCACGTCCCTCAGTTTGTGGTCCACGAGGTTGTAGGGTGTGTGTCAAAAGCTGTGTGTCTGCCTGCGTATAACACTGGTAGTTAGCATTGCTGTGTTTAATCAGTGTCTTGAATTTTTCTGAAGGAATTTTCTCCTCTGCAACGTGAGCGGCACAAGCCCAGTGTTTGAACCGTGTTATGGAGCGTCCCTTGCTCTCGTCTGCGGTGGTACTGCCTGGCTCTGTGCCGCTGACAGTGCCACCATGTCACCCCACGTCTGCGGTGGCCTTGTGCTGGCGCGGTGCAAGAGCCAGTCCCATGCCCCGGCAGTGCAGAGAGGTGAATATGTAAAGGGAGAGAGCCGTGTCTTTGCTCCAGGGGCAAAGCCATGCTCCAAGAGGGTGTGAACCCTCGGAGAGGAAACTGGCCCCAGCGCTGCTGTGTTCCCCTCCCGGAGACACCAGTGTAATCCCTCTTCCCCACTCACCAGCGCCGCTCTCCCCTCCGCCAGCCTCCCGCAGAGGAGTTTCCCAAAACATTTGCCCAGTGTGTGTGAGCTGAGCACCTGCGCCAGGCTTTCCCTGTTAAATGGGTCTTTTACTGCATCGAGGCAGTAAGTTTTGGGTGAGAGTGGAAAAACAGGGTGGTGACGCGCTGCTGTCCTGTTGCAGCTGCGCTATCCGGGGGTTGTCTTCTCCAGCTGCACCCAGCGGCTCTGCTAGATAAGAGCCTCTACGGATTCTAAGCCTCTGGATAAATAAAATCTTTCTCTGTGGCTTTGCTGACAATACAGTGTTTCAGTAAATCACGGCTGGTTTCACAGACAGGATAAGCTCTTGCAGCGTGCATCAAGTGAAACCTCTCTGTCTGTGGACTCGTTGCATCCTGCAGCGTTGCAGAGATGAGCTCAAAACTCAGCATGGTGCTTTTTGTTTTTCATTTTTGTTGACAAAAACTCCCGGTCCATTCCTCTTCGGCACAAGAGGTTCCCTGAGCATGCCTGGTGGAGCTCTCTGACATTAGCCGTTGACTTCACCAGGAAGGGATGGTCTTTAAATAGGATGTGGGTGTTATGTTTGGGTTTTTTTTAAGATCCTGCCAAGGTCTTGCTGCGTGACCTTGGACCAATTTCTTCTTTCCTTTTCTTTCTTCCTCAGTTCCCAAACAAGAAGCTGAGACAGTGACTGTGACCTACTTCACAGGCGCTCAGGAGGGTGTCTTGCTAAATTAAATGCAGGCACTTTTAAGTTCCTTTGAAATGCTTGAGGGGGAGCAATGAGCAATTTTTATTTGTTTATTTTTAATAAAAGGGAGGCTTCAGGCGCTACAGCGTTGGGAGCTGAGGCTTTCCTTTGTGTGGTTGTGTTGTACTAATGCACCATAATGCACATATGCTCATAATGCACTAAGGCACCCTCGGGAGACCTTATCGCTCTCTACAACTACCTGAAAGGAGGTTGTAGCGAGGTGGGACTCGGTCTCTTCTCCCAGGTAACGGGTGATAGGACAAGAGAAAATGTCCTCAAGTTGCGCCAGGGGAGGTTTAGGCTGGATATTAGGAAAAATTTTTACATCAAAAGGGTTAATAAGCATTGTAACAGGCTGCCCTGGGAAGTGGTTGAGGCACCATCCCTGGAAGTATTTAAAAGCTGGGTAGACATAGTACTTAGGGATATGGTTTGGTGATGGTTTTTGTCAGGGTTAGGTTGATGGCCAGACTAGATGATCTGAAAGGTCCTTTCCAACCTAGGTGATTCTGTGATTCTATAAAGCCTCAAATCCCAAGCGGGACTTGCGGAAGCTGAATTGCGGGGGGATTTTGCACCCCTTCCTAAAGAGTTTGCAAGACTGTCTTGCTTGTTTGAAAAATACCTAAGAATGCAAAACAGTAAGGAAGAAAATGGACCGTAAACATGCAGGGACTGTTTTAGCTAGGCATGCAGCTCTTCGGCTACATCTTCCCCTTGGCACAATGAAGCGTGTTTTTCTACTGGGTTTTTCATTGATTGTTTTTTATGGCTTGTAAAATGACTCCCGGTCCCAGATAACGCCACCACAGACTGGTGAGAGGTGGTGTCGTGCCTCGCTGTGGGTGCCCTCGGTTACCTGCCCTCTGAGGGAAAGGGGGTGTGCTGGCCAGGAATTCCATAATGAGTGCAGAAGTTCGTTAAGGATGATAATTGCTCAGAAAAGAAAGCAAAGGCAATTGTATAAATGCTGAAATGCACCAGCTGCTTTTCCAGCAGTTGATCGAAGTCTCGCAAGGAGTGAACAGTTTTGATTGTTCTAAATCTTGGAGCAATAAAGCAGATCAGGCATATATTTAAATCAGCTTTTCTTGGTATAATTAAACCCAGTGAAGGCTAAATGACATAGACACACTGATGGCTGGGACTCGATGGCCATGGAAGGGTGCTCATCTGTGAAATAATGAATGAATAGTTTTGATGGAGATGAGCTAAAATCAACTGACCTCTTCCTGCTACCGGGGAGCCGGGGCTGGTCCGCAGCATCCTTTGCTTTTCGGTCCGTTGCCGTGGTTACCGTGTCCCAGCAGCGCTGCTGGCTGTATCGATTGCGATCTCGTGAGTTTCGGCTTTAGCTAAAAAGAAGATCATTACATTTATGGTGGAGGAAACACCAACCGGAGCCTGCGCCGCGTCCTTGAGCGGTGACTGCCTGGCGCGGCTGCGGCTGAAGCTGTGCAGTGGTGCAGCTGTGCAGGGCGCAGGCTCACAGCGCCCGCCCTCCGGGTCCTAGTGCCTTGGATCGATTCTCCCTCAGAAATTGGGGTGGGTGCCCTGCGGCGAGCACAGGGCTGGGCTGGGGCGACGGCTGCATCACCCTCTTCCAGCAGCCTGGATGCAGCCAGTAGCCCCACACGTTTGGTAGCATTGCAGGGGACACCCAGTTCTGACAGTTTGTTTTTTAAATAGGCAAGGAGTCCTGAAAAAATCTTCTCTTGGTGCTTGGGTGGCAGCGTGACCTTCAGTGGGCAAGCTACTGTCATGTCCCGAGTGCTGTGCCAAGCGCTAGGGTGCAGGGACATAAGGTTTGGGTGTTTTCTGCTTTCTCTTCAAAGGTGTTGCCCACCCCTGCAAGCCCTGTCTCTTGTCATCAGGCAGTGTTGGTTCAAACGCCAAAACGCCTTGGTTTATGTTGTTTACAAGCGACACAGGCTAAAATGCTTTATTTTAGGCGGTGAATGCCTCTAATACCTGGAGTACTGTGTCCAGTTCTGGGCTCCCCGGTTCAAGAAGGACAGGGAACTGCTGGAAAGAGTGCAGCAAAGGGCTACAAAGATGATTAGGGGACTGGAGCACCTCTCTTATGAAGAAAGGCTGAGGGATTTGGGTCTCTTCAGTCTGGAAAAAAGACGACTGAGGGGGGACCTTATCAACACTTATAAATACTTAAAGGGTGGGTGTCAGGAGGATGGGGCCAGGCTCTTTTCAGTGGTGCCCAGCAACAGGACAAGAGGTAATGGGCACAAACTTGAGCATAGGAAGTTCCACCTAAACATGAGGAGGAACTTCTTTACCCTAAGGGTGGCAGAGCGCTGGAAGAGGCTGCCCAGAGAGGTGGTGGAGTCTCCATCTCTGGAGACATTCAAAACCCACCTGGATGCATTTCTGTGCTAACCTGCTCTAAGATGACCCTGCTCTGGCAGGGGGGTTGGACTAGATGATCTCCAGAGGTCCCTTCCAACCCTATGATTCTATGAATAGAGAGAGGGTCAAGCACCTGCATTACTGACAAGAACGTTCCTGTGCCGTAGGTGTATGGGGACAGGACGAGCAATACTCCGTGCTCCAAAAAGATCACAGTCTGAATATAAAATAGGACACACTGGGATAAAGACACCTGGAAAGCACGAAGAATTTGTGGGGCTGCACTGGTTGATGCAGTGGGCTTCAGTCTCACTGTAACAGCACGGTATCTGTCGTTCATTACTGGATGTCATTGCAAAGGAGAACTTCAATTAAGGTTTTTAATGGCTCAGCAGATTTTTCTCTGTGTTATTGGCCTCATATAGGTGGCTCTTGGGAGACAGAAATAAGATTGTGCTCCTGCTAGCAGTGCTAGGACAGGAGCTGGAGTTGAGTTTTGCCTCTGGCTCCTGCACCAACTACAGAGCTAAAATTGGCCTTTTGTATGCCAGCCCGTCATGCTGAACGGTGTTGACTTTCATAACCGAGACACAACTTCAAAGATGAAGGGGCTTGTACAGGTATAACTGAGCAGATAGAGTTCTCCTTGCAATCTTTCCACTTCTCAGGCAAGAATAGAAAAGAACCCAGACTGACTTTCAGGTCACCTGTGGGGAGTATGCATAGCTTAGAGTTTAATTAAAAAAAGTCTTAAACTGAGCAGTCCCGCTCTGGATTTATATTGCCACAATAAAGACAGAAGCCTGAAGTGCCATTTTTAGAATTTCTTTTCTGAACACAAGTTTGCTGGCAACCTAAGCTGCTTATAAATGAAAAAGCAGCTTTGCTGAAGCAATTTCATGGGGAGATGTGTGTGTATATATATTAAAAAATATATATATATAAATAGAGTAAGATATAATTTTGCTCTTCCTAAATAAATAGTGGGGAGATTTTAAACCTCCTGCTCAGTTTGCTTAAACTGAATAAGCTCTTAGTGTTCAGGTTACTCAGAGCGTGGTCTGTTTCTTTTCCCAGTTTTCAGCAAAAAGTCCGAATGTTCTAACCTGAATATTCTTTGGCCATTTTATGATAGTTTGTCTGTAATGACATGTATTGCATCGAGAGTTTGGGCAGCTACCAATCATTGTGGGTCCTAACAAAGCTATGGCTGCGAACAGCATGCAGGATGGCACCTGGATCGCATGCAGGATGTGTCCTTGGGGAGGAAGGGTGGTGCGGCACCGGTATCTTACCCATAAAGTGTTATGTGTGGAGACCTGTAAAGTTTGCTACTTTTTTGCAGGTGAATGAAGATTGCCCCAAACTTGGACAAGATTGATCTTGATGTGTGAATTATGCCCCAAGCTGATCTAGTTCAGTCTCCCATGCGAATACACCTCTCCTGAGATCATCTGAATTGGATTTGTGAACAAACACACAGGCAGCTTTTACGGTACGTGTTATTGCCTAATAAATGCCTCAATGCCTGTGCTGCAATCGCTAAGGAGCGAGTGCCCTGGCGTTATTGCTGACTGCGCTGGTCCCTTCCCTGGTGTGCCAGCCCCTGCCCAACGCACTGCCTTTGCCTGCCCTTGCTCTTGAGTCTTTTTCTTTTCATCGCCAAGACCTGCTAGAACCGTCCCTGCTTGGAGCACACAGTGCCCTTTTATGACAAGAAATTTTCTTGTCGGTACTCTAAAAGGTGCAGTTGGGTCCAAAGGCGGGTTATCTGCTTGCCCAGTAGCTGATGTGGCTTGGGAATAAACTATGCCAGGGATCCATCAGAGGCTTGGGGTTTATTGTGTGTAGTTGTGAGACAAAATGTGCGGGAGCTGCCTTGAGCGCAGCTGGGGATCAGGCAGTAAGAGATGAGACCATAGCCTTTATTAAGGCTGCCATTTCCTATGAATTGCTAAACTGAATTTATTAAAGGATGTTTAAACAGTAAATTTATTTCAAAGTTTTAACATGAATCAGAAAATTGGGTGTGCTTTTGTGGAAAAGGGGATGTTGTAGTTTCTGGTAGCTGTGGCAGCCTCTGTAAGTGCCAGAAAGATTTATTCATTGTAGTTTTGTTTGGTTGGAACAGCAGTTCATACAGAAATTACGGTGTCTGAGTTTTGGGAGGAAAAAAATAAATTGTTTTCCTCTATAGAGCAGGCTTTGGGCTGAAATCTACTGGTTCTACAGAGGCTCTAGCAGCCAACAGCTAGCTTCATCTTGCGGATATTTTTCTTGTTTGCACTGATTGCCTAAGACTGTTTCAAAGTGCTTTAATTACAGAAAGCTTTACACATCCTCATGTAATGCAGTTTCAGTTAACTAATAAAACTACTGTCTAAACTTGGCTTCTTGTCTTTCTGTAAAGTTTTAATTTTCATCCAAAGATCACGTAGTAAATGGGAAGTGAAAACAGAAGATGGTGCATGGTGCTATGTAACTTTGTTACATTAGTGAATGGTGCTACGTAACTTTGTTACATTAAGAAATGGTATCTCCTTGAAGTGTTGATATTGTATCCTCCTGGTTGGCAAAACAGTGATTTTAATGTTTCAGCCTACATCTGTTTGCAAACTCATTTTCAAAGGCGCTTGCTTTTTTGTTTGTACTTATTTCAGTATGGGTTTAGGAAATAATGCAAAGGGTTGGAGTTGGTACATTTTATGTCCTCCTTGTGGTCTGGGGCTGTAAAGACCCTCCAGCGCTGTAGCCAAGCAGCCTCCACGCATCCCCCACCTGCTGACCACAGTGTTCCGGCTGTGAGGGTGGGAGGAGGAGGATGGGTAGGCACTGTGCCTTTTGGCAGACAACAGACCTGCTGATAGAGCTGGGAAAAGCCAGGGCTCTGGGCTCGCAGATGTGTCCTCCATCGTTGTGTGGGTATGGGAAGCTGGGATGCCCGAGTGGGAGGGAGTGCAGAACCCATGAGTGCTGTGGGGATGGTGGTCCCCAGCTGGGCAGGGCTCCTGGCAAGCCTGCTCCCGCAGTGTGCTTTGTCTCCAGCGTGGCGCTTCCAGCAGCACTGGCTGCTCCCCTGGGGCTTGGAGTGCTCGATGGGGCCCTTCGGGCTCCGGGTGCTGGGCTTCAGCACTTTTGGGTGCTGTGGGCAGGATCTCTTTCCTATGCCTTGCTCTTGGAGGGAACAAGCGTTTCTTGCTGCTGTTGCAGTTTTTCCCTGGCTGCCACCTCACCAGTGGCTTGGGGGATGCTGAAGTTTGGCATCTCTCGAGGGCAGGTGTCTTCAGGGGGCAGAGGTGCTCCATCAGCACGTGGTGCAGGTGGCTCTGCTCTCATTCTTGACCTATTTCAGCAGCTGTAGGGTTTCTGCGTTCTGTGGGAAGCTTTCAGGGGACTCTGGTGGAGCATCACTGGCAGTCACTACCGTCTGCCATAGCTCCATTCCTTCTGTGTGTTTTGAGAGGCTCTTTTGAAAATGAAGGCAGGCTCCAGCCTTGGCATTGTAGTCACAAGGGGAGAGCGTGCTTTGATCACTGTGAGCCTGCCCATGCTACAGCAAGTAGCTTGAATGTTCTCTAATATTTTAATTTAGCTTTCAGTGACCTGAAATTGAGGCTTCTTCCCCTTTCTTTGTTGGCAGCTTTTGTATAGACTGCAGAGGTTTAAAATTGCCACTAACTTACTGTCCTTCTTGGGGTTAATCATAGGCTTGTTTTAAATTAGAATGTTTTTGAATTTTGCATAACTGTTTTTAGCTTTCCAATGAAACTGTAACGAGTCCCTAGTTGGGTGTTAGAACCTCAGTATGTGTTCTTACCGGAAATATCTTCATTGCGCACTCCTTCATGTTGCTTCATTCACCCAGGTTTGATTTCCATCACTGCTGCGTCTGTGGGGAAATTGGGCAATTTGATGTAAGTTCGTTCATTGATGCCGGCGATGGGAGCTCAGGCAGGTTTGCGGTGCCCCACCGCCTGCCACTTGGTTGTCAGTCATTAGGGTGCCAGCTGCTGAGCTGTTTGGTAGAGTGGGCTCTCTGGGGGTGCTTCAGGGGGAAAAATTGTGTGTACTTGGGGAAAAAAGTCCCTTGTGCTTCAGGTTTAATGTGGAAAACCCTAGGATTGGGGAAGAGGGAGAAATTAGCCGTGCAGTCTTTGTTATTTTCTTTTTAAATGAAAAAAACCCACTCTTCCAGCTACAGCTGGTCCCCCTGGGAGGAAAACCTTCTTGATATTGACTAGTATTTTACTTGTTTCTGAATATATCCTGTTATTCCAAAGGCTCTGCGGGAAGAACAGTGGTAAGTTCCTGTCCCTTGAGACGGGAAAGTGTCCCACGTCACCCGTTCCCAGGCTGCTGCAGCACCGTTCACCCTTCCGCACTTTCTAAACTCCCTGCGAAATTCTGTGGCCATTTCCCAGTTTCCTCTGTACTTGCAGGAAGGGTTTCTTTAACTTGATTTCCCTGCTTGTCGTTCCAGCCTCTCCTTCGAGTGTAAACAGCCCTGTCACTCTGCTGGGTTTGGCGCCCATCAAATATTTGTGCAAGATGGCCGTGCCCTCTGGTTAGCCAAGGGCTGTGTCCACAGTTCTCATACGTCTCGTGCTGCAGCCAGCTGTTCCTCTGGCTCTGCTCCAGCCTCCGAGGCCCAGAGGTCGCACAGGAAAACAGGAAAAAACTTTGGTATTTAGAGTCCAGATTTTCTGAGTCTGTTCTGCGCCTTGATCACAAGAACCTTTTTCCTCTGGTATTAAACTAAATGTGTGAAAGCAGCCTGAATCAGTGCTTCCCCCGGGCCTCCTCCCATCCCTGAACACCATTAATGGGTTTCTTTTGATACCGTGGGCACAGCTCCGAGTTACGCTGCGATCGCCCGATCCCACGTGTCTGCTGAGCCCCGTGGTGGGCAGCCCCCATGGTGGGCAGCCCATGCCTTCCAGGAGCATGGTTGCTCACACGTGCTCCAGCAACCCTGCCAGCCTCCCTCCTGCCCATGCAGGAGTTTCCTGCCCCTGCGGCCCTGGCTGAGCAGGAGGGACAGTTTGCTGTGGGGGAACTCGTTGGAAGACCTCTTGAGCTTCTTTGCTGCTGTTGCTCTGGGGCAGGCAAGTGGCAACCTCTGCTCCTGAGCCAGAGCTGAAGCCAAGCTGTGCGTGGGACTCTGCGGTCAGGTGTGTGCCAGACTTCCAGTCTCCCGGAAACTTGGAAGTGCACTGTTGCATCTCCTGGTATGAGGGAAGTGCTCTGGGCGTGCCTGGTTCTGCAGAGATGCAGCCTATGGATAGCTCCCTCATTGGTAAAATCCACTAGACCTTGGCTGAAAAAGGAAAAAAAAAAAAAACAATAAATTGAGCAGAGGTAGTTTGTGCTGGAGAAGAGCACGACGCAGTGTCTGTTCTGGGTCAGAGCGAAAGTCCATCTTGGCCAGGAGCCCATCTTAATAGTGGCCGGTCGTGGCTGCAGAGAAGAAAAATATTAGAAAAAGGCAAAATACGGTTGTTTCCTCCAATGTAGCCTCCCAGATTCTGGCAGTGAGTTGCTGGAGACTTCCGAAGCCGGAAGTGATACTTCCGTCTGTGGTTAAAAGCACTTGATGGATTTTCTAAAAGGGAAAAATTTGTGTTTTGTATTTGTTAGAGAGGAACCAGAAGATCCCTGTCTTGTGAGCCTGAGCAGAGCAGGGAGCCCTAACGCATGCACGGTCCTTGTAGAGGAATGAGGGAAAGTTTGTCAGAAGGGGTATTTTTAGTCTGGGGATTTCTTTGTCCCGCAGCTGTTGGATTTGTCTGCAATGTGAAGGGGAGACACTCCCCCCACCGTCTTCCAAAACCACCTTCATGGCCGGGGGGCTGCTGCAGTGATGCCTCCTACCCCTCCTTTTTGTTTATGGATCAGTGCAGGGGGAAGTACCGTGATCCTCCTCCCAGAGTGGTCGGCTTTGTTCATGTGACGGTGGGTAGAGAAAGACAGAGTGACCTGATCTGGGACAAACTACCTGTTCCTGTTCAGCCAACACATCCCCCTCTGGTATTTCCAGCTCTCTCCGGCATTGCTTTGCATTCCTCTCTTCTGGTGAATCGCTCTTCTAGTTAATCCTTCTCCAAACTGGAGGTTTTTCTGAAGAGCTTTGGGAACCTTCACCTGACTGGTTGCACAGGTGCAAAATATATTTATAATGTGTGGGAAGGCTGAGAGAGGCTGGAGATCGGGTTCCTCCTGCTGCACTGGCTCAGCCGCACGGGCGCAGGAGTAGCTGAGGTGATGCTCGTCTCGTTTTTCCACAATTTCATTGTGTTTGACTAGTTTTGCTCGTGTTTGACAAGGGTTTTGTTCAAGTAATACAGGTTTTGGCATCTAATATCCTTGATCTCTCTGAGAGCTGACAGAGTTGAGGGGAATGGGAAGACACTCATGCCTTTTTGTAACTCTTGGGAACTTTTGGGTTGGATTTCTTTATGTGCAACTGTTTCCTTTAAAACAGCATAGAGAAGGGGAAAAATGACTTCAGCTGAGACATTCATGTCTCTGCAGAAGGCTGCTTAGGAAGTGACGGACAGGTTTTAACTTTCCCTTTGTGCTGGCTGCCCAGAGTAATGCGGAGTAGGTTTGTTGACTGCAGTGTGCTTACCTAATGGATAATTTAACCTGTGCTTTGCATGAGAAACGTAATTGTGCTTTGACAAAAACCCTGTAGCTTTTCAAAGCTGTCTGGTGGAGCTCCTGGAGCAGCGGTAGGGTTTTCCTGCCTGCTGGGTGCAGTTAGTTGTCTGTTTGCTCACCATGGGCAGTTTGTAGCTCTGGTGATCAGTGAGCGTCTGGGGGTTGCTCTGGTTGAGTTCTTGGTTGTTTCTGTGATAAAGGCCTAGTTTTTAGCTAAGTTTTTTTGATGTTCATCCCCATCATATGTCTTTAAAGTTTGTTCCTTTGAAAGCAATTGCTGTATCCTTGAAGGGCCACCCAGTTCATTCTGTGAGTTGTCTGGTCTTGCTCTATCTGAATGTTCCACCCCTCGTTCAGTGCCGTGCTCAGCTTTTTTGGTGTATATCTGTGGTTTTCAAACTTTTCTGCCTGACTTACAGTTCCTAAAGCAGAATTTCAGCACAGGTAAGGGCATTAAGACAGCTGATGTGAAACTCACATTTCTTGTTTACCTTTCATAGAATACTTAGGAGTCATCTGCAGCTGTGCAGGCAATAAGGGACCATGGGATAAAAGTGTTGGTCTCATTCATTAATAAAAGTATTTTGATAAATTCAGCCCCATATTGACCTGTCAAGAACTTCCTGAACTGGTTCCTCTTCACCCTTTTAAAAACTACCTGGTGACATTGATTTTTCCCTTCAGATAGCTCATTGCCTTCATTATGGTCACCGCAATCAGGTGCTAAAATAGGATGTAAACAATCATAAAAATTCATGGTGTGACGCCTGTTTTGGAGATGGCCCTGTGTGTTGGTGTCCTGGTGCGGGACAGCTGAGCACAGGGTCCCGGGCTGCTGGTGGGTGCTGGTGTCTTGCAGCCAGGGAGGAAGCCGCAGCATGAGGCGGCTGGGCACGGTGGCTTGCCAAAGCCCCTGCGTTGTTAGCCCTGCTTGCCATTTCACAGGCAGCAATTAACGCCACAGACAGCTCTGAGAAGAGGGGCTTGATGACTTTAATTAGACATCTATTCAGATCAACCAGGGGAAGAACAATTATTGATTTTTTTTTTTTTTTTAATGCCCCACGATTAACTGTTTGGTCTCCATGCCTCCCGTCTGCCTGTGCCGTGGTTGTGTGCACACCTTTACCCGGTGGTGCCGTACGTGGCCGTGGGGGCATTGGGGAGAGAAGGTGCATGGCGGCCTTGTTTTTCCTCAAACTTTACCGTGGAGGGATGTGGTGCCAGGGGCGACGGGAAAAGCAAGGCATGGCTGATGGGGGCAAACCTTGGTGCCAGGCAAGGGGGACGGGAGAGGACGCGGGAGGCATGCCGAGTGCTGCTATGGTGGTGGTCCAGGGGCATCTCAGTTGGCTCCTGGCGGGAGGACATGAGAGTGGCCCCTGCCTAGCACCCAGCAGTGGGTGCTGCCGGCACGCAGGACAAGCAGGAGGAGGTTTTGCCTTCCTTGGTGCCCCAGTGAACGGTGGCTGTGCCGGGGCCTTACGGTGGCTGAGCTGAGGCCGGTTGCCTTTCCTCCTGCAGCTCCATGAGGAGCCGGGTAGCGTTAGGACCCAGCGAGCTGGCAGCGCCGGTGACAAGTCTGGAGCAGCACTAGCGCAGAGTAGTCTCCATCAGCCGGGCTGGATTTTTGTATATCCCTGTATTAAAGAATCCTCTGCCGGAAAAGGGCTTTTTTTCCCCTTTCTGTGTGGCCCAGCAGAGCCTCGCCGGGGGGACAGCAGGGATGGTTAGATCAGCTGAAACGTGAAAAACCTGCTGGCCATGAACTGAGACCGTTATCTGAAAATAATAAATCTTTAAAATAAAGAGAAGAGCCAGTGGCAGCATGGCCCAGAGCAAGAGACACACATACAGCCGGGTAAGTTGGGGGAAGGGAAACTTATTTACAAACTCCTGGATATGCTGTTAGATAATATTGTAATGTATCTTAGTGCTATCTGTTGCAATGAAAAATATATCTATTTTTATACTGAAATCTAGATTGTGTTTCCTCTGCTTTCATATTTCTGGAATTTGATATCTTCATCACCGACAATGTCCGTTATGATATACGGTGGGTGGATAAATAGTCTGAATTATATGAGCGGACGTGTCCTTTTGATGTAAGTTAGTCTGTCTTTGCTGTTAATTATCACTGATAATGCAATGAGGTGTCAGCTGAGCCTCCGGTGATGACAGAATCTTTCTAGGGCTTTTCAGCACAAAGATTCGGGGTTGTTTTCCTTTCTGCATGGTGTTTTTTTCTTCCTCTTTGCTTATTTTCCAGGTTGCATGGTGAGATACTGAGCTTCCGAGTGCCTGAAAATCGTTTCCAGGTTTTACCATATTGCAGTTAACCCTGGGCTGTGCGGTGGGCAGCAGAACCGGAACCAGGCACTGGCCCTACAGCAAAGGCCTTTCTTTGGGAGTTTCTTTCTTTGTCATTTTGTTCTTCCTCGCCAGCGTGGTGACATTGTGTCCCAGACACTCGCTGTTTTGGGGACCGGGCAGTGCGTTTTCGGCATCTCTCTCACTTGGTGTGCTTGCCAACTTGGCAGAGTGCTTTATAACTCCAGGGCTGGTTGCAGGGGTGGGAGGGCTGCGCTTTGGCAGAGCTGGGGAGGACAGACCCCTTCCCACCTCCCCGCTTATGCCCCGATCCGTGTCCAGCCCGGGGGCTGCCTGAAAAAAACCCTATGGAGGAGCGTGACCTGCGACTGCTCTGCCTGCCTGGGCAAGGGCGTTTTGTGAGAGCACCGAGCCCAGAGCCGCCCATCACCGGTGGGGCGTGCGTGTGTGATTTGGTCTCTGGCCGAAACGATTTGCTTGCGTAGTCACAGGCGGCTGAACGGAGCAGCTGCCATTCAGAAAAAAGGCTCGGGGCTGCCGGCGATAATGTGCGGCTGGAAAGTTGCTTTACCCACCCTGTGGAGGGTCAAAGTGTGTTTCCGTGTGGGGATGCAGCTGCGGAGCCCTCTCCTGGGCTGGGAAATTATGTCTGCAGGCGTACCAAGGCAGACTGCTCTAGCTTCCAGAATTCTGTGTTTGCTAAATGTTGCTGTTTTCAGTGGGTAAGAGTGGGGCAAAGGAGGTGAAATTTCAAACTAAGTCTTGACAGTTGCATCTTGATAACTGCATTGAATTTCGGTCAGGCAGGACGGCAGCTGTATCTCATGGATGCGGGCAGGCTTATCTGCGTTTTACTCAAATTGCATTTTGAAATCTGTACCGCGGGGACCGAAGCTGTGCCAGCCCTTCTGGCTGGGCTGGACCGACTGGCTGTCCTGGCGGTGTCCATACAAGGGTTTTAGGGACGCGTGGTCATGCATCAGTGCTGTGGCTGGTGTCATTGCAGTTGGAAACACCCAAACTCTCCACATGTGACTTCTTGCTTCCCAGCCTTGAGCAGGACGAATCCAGTGCCATGGCAGTGTTTGCAGAGTGGGGGCTTCATCCTGCTGATGCCTTGCTGGCTCATCTGCAAGTCTGACAGCAGCAGTCCCGCGCCGCTCTGGCTTCTGCTGGGTGAGATGGCAGCTACCCCCACCGTGTCACCAGCTGACGGGTCTGCTCTTAATCCTGGGGTAATCCCCTCCTTTCAATAGGGACGGTATGGCAGCACCACACACTATCTATTCAGTAATAACTAAGCAGAAATTAGAGTTATTTCCAAGTCTTTCCTTATTCCAGCCATGTTGGGTCACGTCTTGAATTTGAGGCTAAGAGCGTTTTAACCCGCAGTCGTGAATCTCATCACGGGAGCTTTTCAGAGGTGGTTGCTGTGTTCAGGGTTCGCCTGAAACTTTTGATCTGTACTTTGAATGACAGTTTGAGGTTCAATTAGTCATATCTGCACGGAGGGAGGTGTCCCTGTGTGCTGGCGTAATGATGTGAGTCTGGCTTCTGGAAGGAATACAATAAATATTCCTTGGGTTATCCGCTATAATGGAGCGAAACGCTGAAACCGTCATGCTCAGATGAAACACAGTAGTGACCCAAATCATGCTCAAATCACAAGTCAAGTCACTTGGAATTGCATCCATTTTTCAGTGGCTGATAACCACTGTCTTCAAATAACTGAGGAAATGGTCTGGAAATGTGTGTAATAGTTTGAATGGGGGTAAAAAAGGGAAAACGCAGTCCCAGGTAGGCAGCTGCGCAGATGGAACAGGTGGGCAGTTGAAGTGCAGCCCATGTGGCTCACTCCACCTGGAGGAGGTTTCTTCTCCAGCCCTGTCCCCGTCTGCCTGGTGAGCAGGAGGAGGAGCTCCTCCTGGGGTATGTGACCTGCTCCTCCTGGGATGGTGGCTTACTCCAAGCCACCTGTGTAGGGACTGTCCTGACGGAGACTGGTCTGGTGGCGCACGGGTAGTGACAGCTGCTCAGGTGGGTCAGCGTTCCTGGTTGCTTCTCTGGCTGCCAGATCCTCACCGCCTCCCCTCCGCCCCTTCTCGGGGCTCACGACTTGGCCGTCGGTACCCTGTGGTGTAGGTTTGGGACAGTGGGAGGAAGGAGTGCCACCTCTGCTATCAGAGTACACTAATTTCTCATTGAATGTAATTTAGCAGCTTATTCACTCTTTAGATCACCGCTGCACGGGAGTGATGACTGAGCTGTTACGAATTGTCCACACTGATGCTTACACAGATCTCCTGAGGGCTCCTGCCTGATTCAGTCTGTCAGCGGGTGAGTGGCCCCAGGGAGTGACTCTGGCCTTGTGCGCATACTCCTTCTCTCCTCCCATGGTCCGTGGGAGCTTCCTGCAGCTCTCTGCTCCTCCATCCTCTTTACTCACCATCAGTGTATCACCACCTTGCTCTCTGTGCCCAAAATTCAGGTATCCAGAGCACTGGTGTGGCCTGCTGGAAAAGGTGATGTGACCAGAGAGGATGCTTATGCCTCCTTTGTTCATTGGGCACTGGCAGAAGACGACCTTTTGGTCATTGGTGGCAGGGGAAGAGTTCCCGAAACTCATCCCCACCTGAAGTTTTGTCTGTTGGTTTTCCTGAAGATGGAGCCCGCCAAGAGCCAACAGCAGACTCTGCAGTGTGTGAGGCGCATCTCTCAAGACGCGCTCTGCCTGTTAGGATGAGATCAGCAAGGAGCTGGCACGTTGCACTGTGTCTGGAGACCTGAGGAAGTTCTGGGTTGTGTCACCGGCTGCTATGTTGGACTGTTGTGCCCTGGTGTCCCCAAGAATGACAGTCCCCAAGTTTGTGCTGTCTCTCACCTCCACCTCCTTCCTCTGCAGCTGGCAAGGGACCATGACCGCAGCCGACAGGAATGGCTGCAGGCGAGCACCAGCATCCTTGGCCCATTGCTGCCATGTCTCTGCCCTTCCACCTCCACTCAGGAAGGCCATCGGGTCTCCATCCCGTGGTCATCTGGCTGGGAAGGTAAATGAAGATGCGCTATTTCCAGCTTGGACAGTTTCCTTTTAAAATCCGAAATTGCGGTAGTTACGTTGTTTTGAATCTTCATGAGAATATCGGTCTCGAGTTGAGCCAGGGAGATTAGCCCCTGGCTTGTCCGGCAACACTGGAGAGCTGAGGCAAGACAGAGTCATCAGTGAAATCAGGTTGATCCTTGCTTCAGTCTGACGTACTGACAGCAGTGTGGGTCACGGCAAGCTGCAACACGAGAAAAAGAAAATATTGATCCTGGTGCGTTGTCCCGAGGCAAGGACAGTGGCAGTCCATGGCTGGGGAGCTGGCCCTGTGGCTCACCTGGGTCTGCAGCTCTGGATCTGAGTTACTGCTTAGGATTTTGGTTAGAGCGAAGCTGTGTGTGTCACCCAAACTGTGCTCCCCAGCACTGGGGGAGGAGCATGGTGAGCTCCTGAACTTAAGACCATGGAGATGTCAGTGAATGGCGTGCACTGTCATCCTCACATTGGAGAAGTGCAACTTGTCCCACAGTCTTATTTCTAATTCGTTAGAAACAAAAGTTAGAGAGCCATCACCTTGTCTTAAGGGCATGAATATGTTAGAGGCTTATTCTGTGCTCTCCCTTCTTTCCTGAATGTTAAGGATTCAGAAAACATTTCTATTAAAATTAGTGCTGGTTGACAAATGGACCTTCAGTATATAAGTTTTGGTGGGTTTTTGCATTGGCCAGACTTACTTGTAGAACATACAGCACTACCTTAGTCTTACCTCTGCTCTTCAGAGGCATGGTTTCACATTAAGCTCAAGAACAGTTATTGAATTTGAGAGTGGATATTGCAGCAATGATATGTATTTATCAGGATATCTGAGTGGGGTAGTTGGTGTGGGATCCACTTTGATGCAGAGGAGCATGGTGCTTCTCGGTTTGAACTGCAGCGAGTGGTGCTGGGAGAAGCAGGTGAAGCCCCTGTTGTGACACTAATGATCTTGTGGGGTGATGGTTGAGATCCTGCCCTAAAAAAAAGACCTGAGTGAAGGTCTGCGGATGTTTTGTGTGAGCGCACTGTGATAGCGTTATACATGGTACGCTTGGGCTTTCTGCTTGAGCGCTGTGGTCATGCAAAGAGCCCTTCCCAGGAGTGGGAGGTATTTCGGTGCTGGTGTGAGCTGGGGCAAATGTTCCGTTTTTTTCCCTTTGTAATGGCTGTGACCGTACGTGTTGCCCCAGCATGATGCCTGTTCTGAACCTTTCTGCTCCTAGAGGGATGGCAGTCTATCCTTCCCACTGAGAGGCAGGTGGACTTGGGATGGTCCTGTTTCTGGTGGGTCCTGGGAAGCTGCAGCTGTGGTGCAGAGCTCTAGGGTGGACCTCACTGAGCCCCTTGAAGTCCTTTTCTACCCCGCATGCTGTGTCCCAGCAGGTTCAGGGAGTACAGAACACTTACGTACCTTCACAGGCATTGTAAAGTAGAGAAACAGACCTTTCTTTTCCAGTTTTTTTTCCACGTCTACCCTATTGACCCACCACATCTCCCTCCATTACTGCAGAAGGGCCTTTTGTGTGACCACAGTGACAGAAAGATGTTTCATCATTGCATCAAGTTGACCGCATAAGGATGTGTGAGCACAGGCTTCTACGCCCTGATTTATGCACCGTGGGATTTGGAGAAGATCATAAAACCTGTAAAAACTGCTCGTAGGAGGTGGGGAGCCAAGGTGCTCTTGCGTGGGGGGCCACTTGCTTGCTTTGGGTTGACCAACTTGGCTGCTGGCTGGGGGAGCTTGCAGGCTCCTGTTGAGGAGGAGGAAGACAAGGTGCTGCAGTGCATTGCCTGGATTCTCTGGAGCACCATCGACCCCCTGCCTAGCCCAGGGCTCACATTAATTGTCTGTGTGCAGAATTAGAGCTTTCTGTGGGGTGGAGATGGAAGCATGCTTGATCCGGCAGAGGTTTCCTCCAAACAGTTTCAGGGAGCTGCACCGATCTGTGTGTCTCATGCACATGGCTTTACAGAGGTCAGGTTGTGTGCCTCGTGTGTGCCCATCTGGGAATTTCCTTCTCCCCAGTGAAGATTACGGGAAGATTTTACAGGTAAAGCTCTGTTCTTAAGCTCCCGGACTGCCCTTAACTTCTCTTCTCTAACTATTCTTAGCAAATTTATTTTTTTGTTCCTTTTTCTTAAGTTGGGCTGAGCAGTGACTTACATTAGGAAATCCTTGCTCTGAGTTTTCCTTATGAATTTTCCTTTTTAATCAGTCTTATTGTTGCCATTTTATTCGCGCTGAGTTTTGTGTAGGCGGAAGTTGTCTTCTAGATGCCCCAAAATCATGCTGTGCCAGTGGAGAAGGAGCTGCTGGACTTCAGAAGTGTGATTTGTACCCTCTCAATTTTGTCAACAGTGAGGTCCTATTTAGGAAGAGGAACTGGGGAATAGGGTTAGGGCAGGACACCCATCTGGGGCAGGATGCTACGCCAGAAATTCCTTGGCGAGACATTGTAAGCAAAGTGTGTTTGCTAAAAGTTAATCTGAAATGCTTTTTTGACGATATTACAAAATATGGCCTTTCTTGGGAAGGGAGGACACTCAGCATGAGAATACTGTGGATTTAATAAACTTTGTGTTTGTTTTTTAAAATGAAATCTTATTTGATAGATTAAAAAGAAAAATAATTTTATATGTGAGTCTGAAAACTTTTGCCATATTTAATTGCATTAACTTTTGTCATTCAGCACTAATGGGATCTCAAACATGCGAGAAAGATGTTAACAATTTGGTTTATTACTTTCTTGTGGTGATGCATATGTTATTATTTGGCTGCTGTGTTAATTATAACATCTAACTAATGACTTGAGTGGCAAATAAACCCCGAGACTGACCCGTGTTCGTAGAGGCTGAGGGGAGTTGCGAGAGAAATGAAGACAAAACTTTTTCAAGATGTCGCTATCATTAATGAAGTCCGTTATCTGGAGGTGAAATATTGTTAAATAAATCTATTATTTGGAGGTGGGAAGTGGCTTGTGGAGTGGAGGGGGCTCGCTCCAGTAATGGAGCTGCAGGTCCCGCAGCCTTTCTGACAACAGGACTTGGGTGAAGTTTTGAATGGCACGTTCATGTCTTTCCCGGACTATGGAAAGCATTTGGATCTGTCGTCTCTGCCTCTGCGCGAGCCTCCCCAGCCCTGTCTCTGGGCTCAGCACAAGCGGCCATTGCTCTGCTTGGTCAAGGGGGTGTGCCCACGCTGCCGGTGGGACTGTGGCTGCTGGCATCGCTGGCTTTAAATCCAGGGAATATGGGCACCGTTAGTAGCAGAGACGTTGTGCACCAACAGCCAGGCAGCTGAGGTCCTGGCTGGGCTTATACAGACCCAGTGAAGTCCCTGTTTGCTGCTGGCCCCACTTGAGTAGGTGAGAGAGCAGCGTTGCTTTACAAATGCTCTGACCCCGTTGGGATGCGGATGGGCAGTGTCCGCAGGGAGATGCTCTCTTTGGTCTGGGCAGGGCTTTGCTGGGAAAGGAGGAAGTAAGTGAGGGAAAGGAGCTAAGAAATAGCTAACGCTAGTCTGGCTGTTGGTTTTGACTTACGCAGTGTTTCAGCCCTAGAATATGTTCTTAAGATTATTATTTCTTTTTTTTCAAAGCGGGTTTAATAGTGCTTTGCAGACTTTAGTTCTCTCCTTCTGAAGTGTGCAAACGTTAGAGATGAGAACGGATGCCAAGGCTGAATTTCCTTGGTTTTATTGACCAGCAGCTTTGGGTGAAGTTCTGTTGTTCCCGGGACAAAAGCACAGCAATGTGTCAAAGCCAGTAGACACGCTGCAGGAGCAGGCAGTATGATAGAAAAAGTCTCCTTCGTCCGGGATCGGACGCATCGTGCTCATTGCAGTGAAGTGCCTACCGGGATTTACTGGGACACAGCAGCTGGGACTGCGATCTATATGTGTGTGTGTTTATTTTATAGGTCAACACCCCCAGTAATTTAAAGCCTTTTTCTGTTTATGACTCGGAGGTTTAGTCTGAACCTAATGCTGCAGCGATAAATTACCTGCCAGAGCATACTGAAAGCCATTTATTTACCCAGCTCATGTCTCTGCCAGTGGAGATGACTCGGAGGGCTCAGCTCGCCTGTGGGCGCTGGGGTGGCCACATTCACTGCCCTGTGGCGAGGAGGGGCTGATTGCCTGGGATATTGCCCCCCAAAAAGGACAGAAAATATCCACAGCCCCTTCTCTTGGCTCTCCGGAGGCACCTACGGAGAGAAAACTGGGGTTTTGTGGCACCTAGGGGATTTTCAGTTGTTTTACCATGTGAAAAGTAACCTTCAAATGCTTTGCCTGTGTGTCTGGGTACGTAGGGAAGAAACACAAAGCCCTCTGTCTTACTTGCTAATGAAATCGCTAGAACTCGTTTAAAACGAATCTTTGAAAGGGAACGCTACCTGAGTTGACAGTTTTTTCCAACTACTCAGCAGGTTTACAGTAATTTGCATAATTTTGTGTTTTGCTGTGGTAATGTAAATTATTTTGGTCTACCCTTTCGTACCACTACAGAGAAGAATCCTGAGCTGGGTATCTATTCATAGTCGGGAAAACTGCACATCCTGGAGGCTTTTACCTGCATCTTGATTTTTCCAGTTGCTTGACTGCAGAGCAGGGGCTTCCCGGTGCCAGGACAGCTGGGATGTGAAGGGCTTGCCAGGAGCTGATCTGCGCGATGGTTGTTTTACTCTCCTTTTCAGTAAAGTCTGGTGTTAGTTTTCTTTCTGCTGCACTAATTGGGTAGCTCGCTGCAATCTCAGGGCGGTTTGATGCAGGGAAAAGGTCTTTTCTTTCTGTTAAAGAACTGCTGGCTCCTCCATAGGAATGGAAAGGAGTCGCTGTGGCAGAAAATCGGTGCTGGAGCATATTGCAAGTGAAATGTGGTGGAACTTCCAAATAGGCTGATGAGGTGATTCACTCGTTTTGAGTCTGCTGCTAATTCTTAGGGGATGGTCTCTGGAGATGGTTTTGCAAGGAACAAAGCTGTGCTGCTTTCTTTATTATGCATCTCTGCTTCATAATTTGTAAAACAGGCCCTGAAGAGCTTTTGCGGTTTAAAAAAAAAATAATCAGGAAATTCTTTTTCCATGTGAAGTCCCAGTTTTTCTTCCCTGGAGAATTTATGCGACTACTGATGAGGAGGAAAGCAGCCCTGAGAAACCAGTGGTGTGATCTGCTGCTGTGGCTCCGGTGGTAATTGCCCCAGACTGGCAAATCTGGCTTACAACACTCCTTACCCCTCCACCTCTGCTGCCTGTCCTTTCCTTGTGGCGGGCATCTGTCTGTGGCCACGCTGAAACCTGCTCGAGAGATGGTGTTTTTAAAATCGGTTAGGGCAGTGCACTTGGTAGGTTCATCCATGACAGAGAATGGGCAAGGAGCCGGAGGGAAGGATGTCAGGAGCCTCCTAAATTGTCTTTGCTGTCAGAGAAGCTGTAACGTGGAGCCTTGCTGTATCCTGTATCCGACTGCTTAAACATCGAGGTGTTTTGGTTACTGTTAATGTGTGCTTTTACTCTGATTATGCTTTGGAAAGGGAGCAGGGAGCTCCCCTGCAGAAGGCGTTCCCCAGACACCCACGTGCAGCCCACACCACCAAATGTGATGTTGCTGCAGCAGAGATGGTGAAATAGTTGATTTTTGAGGCCAGCTTACCTGCTACCGCTCTACAGACTGATGCTATAGAAAAATAAAAATGAAATTGTGTTGTGAGGTTGTCTGGTGAAAGCCTGGCTGGGTTATCTCTGTGCTCCGAGGCTCATGTCTTGTCCTATTCAAGGCAGCTGAGAGGCTGGTTCCAGCAAGTTGTGAAGCTTGTGCTCTGCTCCTCCTGAAACATCTCCCTGGCCTTTTGTCTGCCAATTCCTGCCCCCGACTGCCTCCTTGGTTGTGCTCCTGCTGGCACGAGTGTTTCTGAGTTTGTCCTGCTTTGCCGTCCGTGCTCCTGTCCCGGCAGTGGAGCTGCGAGAGGATGTCCGGAAGCATCTCCAGAAGTTACCTGAGAAACATCCCAGTCTCTGATTTGGAAAGTCACCAGTGCAAGCTGAGCCTAAGCTGGAATATGTTATCATTAAAATAACGAAAATCTAAACGCTGGATTCGAATAAAAGGATCTGCAGGCCTGGAGCTGAACTTTGCCACAGGAAGACAGCGTGATGGTTTTACCATATGAATTAGCAGTAAACTTGCCCGCTTCTGGTAACTAGGTACATTATTTATCAACTTATCAAATTGGCCGGAGACAACGCTGTGATGGTACAAGTCCGGTATCTTCGGTTTATAATCTTGCTTCCTTATTTCCTCTGTAAGCGCATTCTCTGTTTTAACCTTAGCCAACACATGTTGAAGTCGTGCGTGAACACTCATAGAATGGATTTTCCACCACGATTTAACCCCTAGGACAAGTGTAAGACCCCTTAACCCTAGGGATCTGTGCCCTGCTCCAGGTGGGTGATACCCGCAGCTCTGATTCCCAGCTCATGGCATTTCACACACCTGTAGATCTTACCTGCACTGCAGCTGCCCACAGCCGCTAGAAACTAAACTGGCCAATATAAACCAGGATGGATAAAAAGGGAAATGATTGTTTTTTAAACTCACTGAGCAGGAAGCCATCTATTTAAATGGTGAATCTTGCTTTTCCTTTAGGATTCTTGTTTGCTTAGAGTTTTGCGGTCTTTTTTTTTTTTTTATAACAAGCGGGACATGTTGATTTTACAGCTGCAAGTATTTTGCAGAATATTGTTGCTAGTCCTTCTGACAACTGAAAGGATCTGATGTTTTGGCTGATATTTATTTGAGCGTGTAAGCATAAGTTTCTAGATTTGAAGTCTTGTTTTTGTTTATTTGCTAGAAAACGGTGATTGATTTTGGTTTTTTTTTATTAAAAGATTATTTTGTGCTTTTGATTTCTGCCAATTGTTTTTGGATGAAAAGTGGAATTCAGCTTTGTGGGGAAAACTGGCATCACAGTTGTTAGTCACAAAACCTCCTGAGCATGATGGGTATATTCTACATTCAAACCCAGTACATCAATATACAAAGGAAGGCAATAATTTGTTGCTTTGTCTGCTAACTGTGGTGATTTGGGTTTTCGCATGTGCCAGCCAGAAGCTTTCAGAATACCCTGGGTTCTTCGTACAGGCTGAGGTCTACCTGCTGCTGCAGAAAACCCCGCTTGGTGTCTGGCTGCTGCTGAAATTTGTCTTCACATCCATCAGCTTGAGAGTGCCCTTCTTCGGCTGTTTTCTGCGTCGTGGTTTGGGGGAGTGAAAGCAGCCTTCTGTTCTCATCTGAATAAAGAGTATATTCTTTCACTTAAGCCAGCCCCAGCAGCAATCAAAACAAAATATTTTCTACACAATAAACAGAACTACTGACAAATGGGGTGATGTAAATGCCAAGCGTGCTTCATTTTAGAGCACTGTAAGGACAATGCTGCAGTGTCGGGCTGAACGATGGAGCTTCAACCGAGCAAGGCCGTCAACCATCCCTCTCCCATCTTCATTGTGTTTAAAAGTGGTAGCCTTCTGAAGGCATCAAAATTTATGGAGGGACTATTAGTATAGCATTACTTTTTAAACAATTAAAAATATAGAATTAATTTAGCTTTATGGCAAAATAGTATAAATTTCATCTATTTCACTCAGGTTTCTTTCAGAGGAGGAGGTCTTGGGGGTGGGGGGGAAGATCCCAATGCCTTCCGTGTCTGGCTTCCCCTTACAAACTCTGTTACAATTAAACTAAGACTGGGGGTCTCAAGTGCCTTTAGTGTGGAGTTCCTCACACCTATTGCCTTACGGATGCTCTAAAAGAATTGATTGAAGTGGTTAATTTTACCTAAACAGAGGGGTGCGCATCAGGGATGGCAAGCTTGAAATCTAATGATGCGCCCTGAAATTTAAATGTGGATTAATAGTTACGGTGATAATGACTTGAAAGCCTAATGCATTTACCACCAATGTTTTCTGCTCATCCAGCATCCTGATAGGAAGCGCTGTTAGAATGGGTGCCCTGGAGTCCTGGCACAGAGGGGGGTCCCATGAATCCAGTGGGAAACTGGTGTGGGTGGGTGGTCTAACTCTGCATCCAGTGGAGGGTCACCAGGTCCTCTTAACCCCTGGCAATAAGGAGGGGTAGGAAAGTAAACTATCTCAGAAATGGGTTTTCTGTTCCTCAGCGTGTAACGCAAGAGGCTGGCAAGCTGTAGGCACTTTCTGATATAATGAAAAAAGGACAGAGGAAGTGTCGATTAAGGCGAATATGACTGTGCTAACATCTGCCACTTCACAGCTGTGGTTTTTTTTTCCCAAAGCTTATAAAAAAAATTATAAATTGGGTTTATGAGCCCAGTGTGTCTATTAAACACTGAAGAGTAGTAGTTAATGGTGATTTTGCCATTGTTTGTGATTCCTATTTGGCAGCTATAGCAGAAGGAATTACCTTTTGCTGGCTCCCAAAAAGAAAGGGCGGTGGATGTGAGCGGGGACCGACCCCTTGGGCTGCAGGTGGCCCCGTGCAGTGTCAGGGATGAAGGCTGCTGGAGGGGAATGAGACACCGATGTCCGAACCGTGGCTCCATCTATTTGCACAACCTGTGTTTAACTTGCTGTGCTTCTCCTCTCTGTTGTCAGGCATCCAGCACCGGCACCAGGATGAGCGTGGAAGCGGGCAGCAAGCCCCTCAAGGTGGGCTCCAGAGTCGAAGTCATCGGAAAAGGGCACCGTGGTACCGTGGCTTATGTCGGTGCCACCCTCTTTGCCACGGGAAAGTGGGTCGGTGTCATCCTGGATGAAGCAAAGGGCAAGAATGATGGGACCGTGCAGGGCAGGAAATACTTCACCTGTGAAGAAAACCACGGCATCTTTGTGCGGCAGTCACAGGTACAGTTTTCTCTGCTTGCTGGGCTTGTCTCGGGTGTACGTGGCTCACGGGTTGCTTGGTTAAACAGAGGAAAATGGCCCTTTGCACCGAGGTGGGGAGAAATAAAATAAGTTTCCTTCGCTCACAGAGAGAGAGTGATGTTTCTGGGACTTTGCATGTTCCATTGTAAGAGGGAACAGAAACAGCTCGGAGCGCAGACAGAAGCCTCGCCTGGAGGCTGGGCTCCTACCGGAGCTGGGGTTTGTTCCAGTCTGACACGGAGCTTCTCTGCGCCTTTCGTGGAGTGTCTTGATTAGCCCAGTTTATGGGATCATCATGAAATATGTTGAGATGAATTGGGTGAAAAAAAGCATGGTAAATTCCAGAGAGCGTGGAATGGTTTGATTTTGCCTACAAAATGAAAAGTAAAGTCTGCTGGTTCTCTGCAGACTCAGAGTTATCGGCTGCATCATCTGTAGCCAATGAAGTTTGGGACCAATATCTGCGTGTTTACCTGGAAGTAAAGTCAGAGAATTTTAATTGAAGAATGTTTACCTTAAAGTATATAAAATGTGTGACTTGGGTTTAGTTGTCTGAGATTTTGCTCTTGATGTATTATAGGTAGGAACTAGGAGCTTGGTTATGTACAAACAAGTCTCTTGCATTTTAATTTCTTCTGTGTAATCTTCATCAGCACAAGCGTAGCAAAGCGACACTTCTCTTGAGTCCCACAGGTTGATGTGCTCCAAGCAGGATATCGTTGTGAGAGACATTCAGCTGCTTTTCTCCTTCCTTGGCACAAAATGACTGGTTTAAGTTCCACCCTGCAGCATCTCAGCAGCAGAGTGTGTAGAGTGCTCCATTCCACTCCCACACACCCTCCTGCTGCCGCACCGGCCGTGGTGACTAGCTTCCAGGACATTGTCAGTGGGTGACTGAGGGAAGGATGGGGGAAGCTGAACATGAAATAAGGGGGTTTAGGAGTGGGAGTCCTGCAGTGGATTTCAGCATCCTCTGTCCTGGCCATCAGAAGGACAGGGCTTTAGTTCACCTGTGGTCAGGGGGTGCAGTAACAGTTCACCGATGAGAGGTGATGGTCCGTCGCTCAGCCTGGCCTGCCAGCTGGAAAAGCGAACACAGATGTTTACAATTAAAAGTTTTGATCTGCAGGACTGGAATGCTCAGCCCCCAGAGCAGGTAGCTGGAGAGGAGCTCAGCACAGAGGGCAGCCTCTTGGCAGGTCTCTACCCATCAAGCACTTGTGAAATAAAATGGCAGTGCTGGCAGACCAGGGGAGGAATACGCAGGCAGTTACTGTGCTCCAGGCGTAGCACGGCCCTCTGCACCCATCAGACATCTGGTGACATGCGGTGGTACACATGTCCCACGGTGCTGGCGTGGGCAGGTCAGTGTTGATGTGCTTGCTTGGGGCCTTTCAGATGAGTTTCCATCTCGTCTGCTGGCGATGGCAGGGTGGTGGTGCAGAGGTTCCTGTGTATAGCTTTGCACTGGGGTATTTGGAGGTCCAACTGAAGGGTGCTCTGTAGCGTCTTCTGCTGGAACTCAAAACCTGCTGGGTTGCAGGAGGGCTGAGGCTCATTGCAGGGTCCGACAGCCGCCTCTCACTGCGTTTCCCCTTCCTCACTTTGGTTTTGAAATGGTTTGAGTCTTTCTTGTGTGTCCTCAGCTGAGGAGCACACAGTTTGCTTAAAAATAAGCTGCTTTTCCGCGGTGATCGTAAGTAGTTTCTCTGCCCACTCTTCCCTGTGAAGAACAAATCCCTGGTGTGTGTGTACAGACAAGATGCACCAGTGCCAGTAGCACTCACTGTCCCTCTGAAACTGTGAAAGGTGAACTTGGTGAGCACAGGGCAGTGCAATCTTTGAGGAGCATACCCAGCATGGATTGCAAATTGCGGCAATTCCTGTGCCTGCCTTGTTCAGCAGCTGCCGAACAGGCGCAGGGCCACGACTCTGTCTTCTCCAGCCTTTTTCTCAAGCTCTTATTGCAGAGCACAGCTTACCAGAGGGCTTCCAACACGAGAGCTTAGTGAGCTGGTGAGTCAGCCTGCACCAAAACAGAAGACCAGCAGAGGCAGTGGAGAAAGCTGCTAAGGGTATCAGCGCCCGGTCACCTAAGTGACCATTACAGTTTACACATTAATTTTTCAAGAACTGGGTTTAAGACAGAAATGGAAAATGGCAGGATTCCCTTTCATCAGAATTAATGCTCTGTGCTCTCTGCTGTAAATCTGTCTGCTGCTTCCTGCCATATTTCATTTCTAGGTCTCCCCAGCATAGCGGGTGGCTTTCCTGTGGTTACACACGGTGTCAGACCACTGAATGGCAATAATAAATCATTTTTCTCAGGGGAAAATTATTTGTAAATGAGAAATGTTTTTCTCATTGCTTATGAAGCAGATCACCTGCATCAATACAAGCACATCTCCTTAAACACACGTAAAGTCTTTTTTAAGAATTTCCAAGATAAGTAACTTTCTGTTCTCCCCTCCACTTAAAAACACATCTCAAAAAATAAGCACCAGTCATACCAGCATCAACAAAGCCTAGCAGTATTCTTTTAATTTATTGTGGAGCTTTCAAAATGCACTGATGGGAAAATTTCAAAGATGGAAAGATTTGAGCCGGGGGTGCGTCGACTTGCTTTGTGGAGGGCGGGTGCCATACCAGGAGTGGGCTGCGGAGGGGCTGTTGTATCTCTGCCTCTGACCATCCCCTCCCTGCTTGTTTTCCAGTTGGCAGAGGGCTAGAGCACTGTTTCCAGCAGCTGGGTCAACACAGACAGGCATTTCCGAGCAAGTGTTTGCTTGTTATCTTTTGGCAACCTTAACGTTTTGCCTGCCTGGGACTTGTATTTGGGCTAGTGATTTTGAACATGAGTATTCTTTTATGGTTTGTGGAAACATTATCATTGATTTTGACACCAAGTGGAGCTGCCTTTCTGCTGCTGCTTGGCAGAGGAGCTCATCAGCTTAAATCTGCTTCTGCAGCACATCTTGTGTGTTGTTGCACTTCCCCACTCTAACCCAAAAGCAAGCCCTGTTCTGTTTTCCTGACGCCTTCTTGTCGTTAGCCATCTCCCAGTAAGTCTGAGTCGTACCTGGTGGAAAACCCCAAGACCTCTCAAAATCCCACCCTTGGTTTGGATAGACCCCTCTGCATGATGTGGTGCAGCAGATCCTCCGGGACCCTGTTTCCATAGTCCTTGGGTCTGTTTTTGTCATTCTGCTGTATTTAGCAAACATTGTGAAAATCTGTTTGTTGCCAAGTTACTCTGAAGATTGGGTGCTGCTGTGTCAGAGACCCACTTTCAGCATGATCCGAGGGGCACTTGCCTTGTCCTCACTTTTAAAACCGTGGTTTAAGTATTCTCAGCGTTGGTGCAGCTGTCATGATTTCTGTGGCATAATTTTGCTCAGTCTCTCTCTTCTTCTAGCTTAAGAACATGTTTCTGGTACTTGGGCATCTTCCCAAAATAGAAACCTGTGACTGACAGGTTTACAGATTATTTTTATTTTTAAACCAAACTCCCAGGTTTTCATGGAAGGGATAGGGCAAATACCTGTCAGGAAGAATTCAGGTGGTGTTGATCTTCTAAGGTGAAGGGACGGTTCTCAAGAAGTAATCTAATCCTTTCCAGCATTATTTTCTGTATTTATCAGGCAAAAATCTGTGCAAAAATAGTTAACAAAGAGATAGCCTTAAACCCTTCAACCCTTAGATAGCTTAACATGGCTCAGACCTGAAGGTGTTCCTGTGTTCCCCTTCCTGGGGTTCCCTAGAGAGCCAGGCAGCTTTCAGATTAAAAAAAACAAAACAAACCCTCCTCTGTTGGCTGTGTTGCATTTTGAGTCACTGAAGTTCTCTGTTTCAGAGAAAAGCACTTCTCCTTATGAAGAGAAAGAAGACTTTTGAAATGACTTTTCCTAAGACAACACACAGAAAAATAAAAAATGAGCTTTCTGACAAGTATCGGTAACTTAAAATAACTGTCAGACCAAGGTTCATGAGCTGATTGCTGTGTAGAGTGATCGTGGGACTGTTCGAGATGTTCTGGGCTGTCGGATCCTGAGTTTTGACTTTATTTATTCCTTACATGAATATTCTTTATTCCTTATGTGAATAAAGAATATTTTGCTGTTTTCAGGAAGCCTGTGGAAGGAGGATGGTTGGATAGCTGAGCTTGGATGACTAAATTAAAAATCTTTGCAAAAAAAAAAAAAAGCAGTCTGTTGCAAAAAAAAAATCCCCCGCAGTCTGTACTGTTTAAATCTGCTCCCAAAAATGGACCTGTTTTCTCATCACATTCTGTTTATGGTTTGGGTTTTTTTTTTTTTTTGTTTTTTTTTTTAATAATAGTTGTTATACTTTTTCCCAGATCCAGGTCTTTGAAGATGGAGCTGACACAACATCGCCAGAAACACCAGAATCTGCTGCCTTGAAAGTGCCCAAAAGAGGTACGGCTGGTCCGTTTTGACCCAAAACCTCGCCTCTCCCTTGGTCTGGACCAGACGAGGTTCCACTACTGAACGTGTGTTGGGGGTCCACGTGCTGGGGAGGCGGGTGCCAGCTGCCAAGGGGTGATAGCAGGTATTCCCAGGGCTCTGTCCCTGCTTCAGGTACATGGTCACCCCACCCCATCTCATCCACCTTTCCCATTGTCCTCTCTGCAAGGTCCTATGTAGTCTTTGGGAATCACAGAAGGAAGAACAGCATGGAAAAGTTGCTCCAGGCAGCTCTGTCCTTACCATGAAAGTCTGTCTCCTGGAGGGGTAGGAAATCTTTCCTGGAGGGGTGGGCACAGGGAAGTAAGACTTGAACTGCTCTGATGCTGTGAAATTGCAGCTTACAGGTTCACTACCCACTCGAGGCTGTGCCTCTTCCCCACCACTCTGGCAGTGAATGCTTTCTGCTCGGCGTTGAGCGTTCCTTCTGCTTTTCCCCTCGTCAGGCCACTCCGCAATAGCTCGCTTTGTTTGGTACCTCGTGGGTTGCTCTTTTTTTCCTTCTGACAGGCTTGCCTCCCATTGAGGTCTGTTTTTGTTGGGTAATTATTTAGTGGTATGCTTAGGGATCCTAGGAGCTTGCGGAAAAAGCTCTGATAGCTTCCTGTCCAGGACGGCCTGTCGGCAATGTCTGCCAAGTTGGGGATTTCTTGTGAGTGAAGGGTTTGTTGAACACATGCTTAGCGGTTCAGAATAGAGTTGGGTTTTTTGTTGTTGTTTTTTCCCCTCTCCTGGCCAGTAGAAATTAAAATTCCCCTTCACTTGGCAAAATGAAATCTACCTTTCAGCTGCATGAAACATGCCCGAAAGCGTCAGAAGCGGGGTGAGATGATTAGCCCAAGGAGGGGGGGGATGTTCCCGTGAGATGTTAATTTTGCCCGTCCCATGAGTGGAAGGGCAATTTGAATTGGCATTCAAGTCCCTTGGCGTTCTGCCTTCACCTTCTCCTGAAGGGAGCTCCAGGCTCCAACAGCTCACTGCCGCTGTGGAGAGCTTGGCTTTGGCACAGCCCGGCCACTTTAATTCATCTCTGCTTTGGATCCTCCAATTAGCATGTACAACTGAACAGAGAAGCATTTAAAGCAAGCCAGTTTTAATTTAGGGGTGAGGGTTTAATGCAAAAAAGTGGAAACTTTTCTGCTTAGTATACTAGTCTAAGTGTTGGGTTTTTTTCCAGAGTGCAAGAAAGCCCAGTCCTTCGTGTGCAACTTCAGCCTCTTCTTTTTATGTGCTTGATATTAATAGTCATTGAAAATATTCCTTAACTTTTGTATGATCTTTTCACTCTTTCTCAATTGAGACTTTCCAGCTGAAAATTTAGTTTTCCTTGTTACGATTCTGTACTTGTTTAGGATAAGGTGCTTGTGTGGAGCCGTGCAAGGATTTTTCCCACGCTGCTCCTGTAGGTCTGGGCTTTCTGAATGTGTGTTTGTGGACGCAGTGCTGAACCTGTGCAAAAGCCACAAGCCTTCCAGCGCTGTGAGTTTGCTGTCATTTTCCTCCTCCCTCAGTTATGAGGAGCTAGGAAGAAAAGACAAGTGCTTTTTAGACCCTCACTTAAAGTCTTGAGAATTCAATAGCAACTGATGCTTCCTTGAGCCGGCAGATGGGAACGTAGAGACCAGAAATACATTAACTACCTGGAGACAAGGTAGCTTTAGAAAAAAGCAACAAACCAAACTTCCATGTCTGGCATGGCTCTTCAGCAAACGTTACTGCCTTTCAATTTCACTGCATCTCTGTGTGTCCACCCGAAGAATCTTTAAATCCTGTGCCATCTCCCCTCACATTATGTGGAAGTCTTTCCAAGCCTCTAACCTCTGCTGTCTACTGCAGAGTTGTCTCTGGTTCTTTTAAAACCTTTGTCTGGGGCAACCAGCAGTGACTGCGGCATCCGGAGGTGTACGGCTGCTTACTCACCGCACACCGCTGTGATATTTGCAGTGCTGTCTCTCCTTTCTCAATATACTCTGAAGTTTGTTGTTGCTGCCCAACAGCGTTCACTGAACTTCTGTGGTGATGCTCTGGCCCCTTTTCCCCAGCTGCTAGCTCTTCTGCTCAAATAGAGAAATGAACAAAACACAAGCAGTTCAGGTTTCCCCTCCTGGTGTGTAGCATCAGCATTGATTCCTCTGCCTCTTGCTCTCAGAGCCCGTTTCAGGGCAGGAGCCCATGAACACTGTGCAGGAGGGGAAACGGGTGCGTTTAGCTCAAGTTTGGGGGTTGCAGGATGGGCGTCACCAGCGTTTTCCACTTCTGTCTGCAGGCAACAGCACGGCTGGCCTTGAGTACCACGAAGCAACACTTGTACTGTGTGGGGGAGCGTTGCCTGCGGGGGCGGGATGCACACATGAGCTGGAGTTGGTCGTTGATGGTTGAACTGGTGAGCCAAGGGGCTGAGCCAGAGCAGCACCAGGTCAGGACAGGCAGCAGGGGCACTGGCCAGGTCCCTGGGGTGCCAGCTCCCTCGGTCCCACGTCAGGAGGACAGGGAGCCCAGGCACGCAGATTTGGTTGTTGGCTGTGATGATCCTTGGTAGGGATGCAGGCGCTCGGATGCGGCTGCTTGCCAGGAGTTTCCATGGAAACGGCAGTGCTGGCTGCTGCAGTCTGACTGCGGTAGGTGATGCAGAGATTGCTCTTCCCATAGATCCAGCACCTTCCTCTCCCAGACTAGCAGAGCTGTGAGGTACAAGGTGGAGGTGGCTCCTGTTTTTTTTATTTATGAGGCGCTCCTGCAGCATTTGCTCTTGGGCTGATCAGTGCCACAGTTGGAAAACTTCCCTGGTGGAATTGCAGCTGGGAGAGGAGGGGGGCAAGCAGCTCCCGTGGCTGTGAGTGGCTGGTGGACCTACCAGACATCCAGAAATGGAGCAAAGGATGTAATTTAGCCAAACCTGCTAAATGCAGTGGTTACCTTCATCTCTGATACACATAAGCCAAGATCTGTTTCCTCCACACTCATGTATGTGGCACTCGTGCTGTCCAACTGTGCACACCGATAACCCAGAGAACGAGGGAGGAATCCCGAATTTGGGGGGTGGGTTTGTTTGAGCAGTGGGGTTTAGCTGGGTGCTGACATCTGATGTCCTGCTGTAACGGCCAGGCTCTGTTACGGTGTGCTCCATCAGCCCCCTGTTAGGATGATAAAACGGGAGCACCTTGTAACAGCCAGCACCCCGCAAGTTTAGCGACCTGGGGAAGGCCAGTGGCTGAATCGTCGTCAGATGTTCCTGGTGGCCGCCTGTGCTGCGGGAGGTTTGCTCTCGGAGAAGCGGGAAGAAGCAGCCTGCTGAGCTTGAGACCTGTTAGGGCTGTGGATTCCCCACTCAGGGAGGGGACATGCAGGATTCCCTCTGGGCTGAGGTGGAGAGCAGAGGGAGCAGAGCTGCAGCTGGTCGGTTTGGGAGTGTCTCTGAGTGGTCACTTGTATATAAACTTCATGCGCATTCAGATTCCTGACCGCATACGCACCGGGATGGAAACCTTTTGTTTTGCTGTGTGAAGTAAATGGTCTCTGGACCTGTATTTCTGTTGATACTCGCATTAGATCCTCATTCAGAATCCAGCTGATTAGATGTTGTGGTATGGACCACTAGACTGCCGTGTGTTTCCAATAGAGAGAGTGCTCTGCAGGTGACTCAGGATTCTCTGAATTGCAGTAATTTAACTCAAGAAAAGCAGCATAGCCTGACCTAGTTCTGACACGTGTGTCTGAATGCGTGGCTTTCTCAAATTGTGCCGACAGATCTAATAAGGGAGTCCCTGTTGCTCCAAACCCGTACCCCATTGTACCACCGTTTCCTGGTTTATCCTCATCTCTGCTTCACGCCCACTTCCCTAAGAACCCCCGTAAATGGTTCTTTCAGCATGCCTCAGTGCTTGCTGGACTGAAGAGGTACTTGGTATGCGGGTCAGGCCAGAGGCGTCCTCTGGGCCAAAGCTCATGGTTCTCTTTCTGTTTGTGTTTTTTTTTCACAGATTCCCTGGATGCCGCCAAAGCCAGCAAACTGGTGAGTGCTGAGCCCGTGACTCTGCAAGCTGCTGAAACAAATTCCCTTTGCAGCGTATGATTAGTGGAAGAGGCAGACTTGCACACGCCACTCTTACTGACTTTTCATTAACTTCCGTCACCTCTCTAAAAGCTGCATTTTTCAACCCTGCAGGAGCAGCACATGGAAACACACACATACACAAAACGCACGGAAAGGACAGAGTTTTGCCTGTCTCTTAGTTAGCCCTTTTCAGTTCAGTGCTCTGTAATGAAAATGCCCGTGGTAAAGTGCATTTCTTCTGGAACCCATGAGAAACAAGGCCGTATAAAAAGTAATTTTCAACTAATGACCAGAAATCAGTAAGTTACTGAGGAATAAAACCCCAGTACAGTTTCCTGTATTACACGTTTTAATCTAATTTCAATCAGTGTTACAACATTCACGCCCTGCATGCCTCTTGGCTCTGTTCCTTTAAGTAATGACCCTTACAGCCCGCAGGAAGAGCATATTCCTTGGGGTATTTGGAGCTAGCTTTCTCTGGCTTACACATTTGGCTTACAGAGAAACGGTGTAAACTTCTGAGTAACTTTATCCAGGAATCTCAATGGCTCTTGAGGTATAAATGGGTACATGCTGTATCCAAATGTGATGGGTATTTCCTAAGGAACAGAAAATAGGAGTGGGTACTAACTTTCAAATACTTTTGACCCCCAGACAAGCACAATTAAATAGATACTTAAGGTTAAAACCACAAAAATGGCCATGCACATATATAGATACTGAGGAATCTGTGGTGGTGCTGGGGACACAGTGAGTTTGGTTTGTGTGTGCTTTGGGATAGAAGCTGGATGTTTCTCAGGGACGGACTGGTTCGTCTTGTGTGTAGGCAGCTGTGGAAAAGAAAACAGCTTGTCTGGAGATAAGGGGCTTCTCCATATTGCCCTCTTGTACGTGTGACACCTGCGGTTCTGTGTTAGGGCAGCTTGCAAGCCCAGTCTCATGCGTTGAAGTTTCACATAATTACTGAGGTGGGAAAACTTTCCCCCACCTCGATGCAGAGCCGTATGTGGGTCCTGGTCAGGCTGTGCGGTGTCAGAATCTGGCCACAGCTGGAAATGGGTGATGGACAGGCACTTTGAGGTGCTCCAGGGGTTAATTGGGCTCAGATGCCTGGGAGGTTCTGCCTTGACTGCACTCTGTGTCAAGCTGAGTGCCAGAGTAGAGGGTGGAAAAGAAATCCCCCACCTCATATTAAAGGGATTTAGTGGATTTTGCAGGGGGTGCCTTTTTCTGCTGAGGGGGGCACGACTTACCTACCGGTGTGTCTGGTCTGATTGGCCTTTTCCATTCCAGGGCCTCTGGCACTGTCGGCATCTTTTCCCCTTGTGTTCTCTGCCTGTGATGCATAACATTTAGTTTCCTGCTTTAATTATACACTGGAATTAATGTGTGAATTGCTAGGTGAAACTGAGCAGTGCGCCTTGTAAAGGCGGTCAGACCAGACTACCCTTCCTCAAAATAAAGGCTGCAAAAGGGAGTCCTGAAGCATTGCAAGAAAAATTTCAAAATTGTTTCAGAACATTTGTAATGAAAGACAAATAAACTATTTATGAAGTGGAAAAAAAAAATCTTAGAGTTCATGAAATCAGGATGCTAAAATAGTAATTGTTCTCTAAATTCTTTATGCTGCTCACATTCTGAGAAGGTTGCAGGAAAGGAGATGAACCAAAAGGGTTTGCACCCAGAAGGTTTAAGAAACCCCAGGCTAAATATCTGCTGGTACCTTCTGGCTGTAAGCATCACAATTTTATTTATTTTTTTTTTCTTTTGCATAAGAGGTCGAGAGTTTGGTGCTGGCCACTGTTGGAAGCAAAACGTTTTGGTAGATGGAGGTCCGTGCTGTTCTGGGCTGGGGATGCTGCTGCTTGACGCACTGCTGTGCTCTGGGGCGTTTGGTCTGATTTGTCACTGGAAAATACTAGACTTCAAAATTAACATCCTGTCACCTTTTAAATATCAGTGGTGGTGTGACAGGCTTCTGAAGGTAACTTGAGTGATGCCGCTGTGATGGGCATACGCAGATTTGTTTTCTGCCTTGTCTGTTAGAAACAGGCAAATTTGGGCTTTACCGTTTGCCTTCCTGGATTACACAGCTCCTCCCAGGAGCTGCTGCGGCTGCCACACAGAAACATGGAAACTGGGTGAAAGACAAATGCTCGGAGCCACTTGCCCAGTATCTCAGCCCAAACAGGTATCTTTGTTCTGTTGAACGTGCAGCTGGCAGGCTGGATGGCTGTTAAATGCAGGATCCACGGAGCGGGTTGGGGTTGGTCCTGCAGGACTTCAGTCCTTTACAGGCTGACACCATGAAGGGTCCCGGTCTCCTGCGAGCAAGCCTGATCAAACACAAGAGTCTGGCTTTGAGCCAGGGTAACAGCACACTGCGGAAGGGAACAAAAGCAACTGCTGCCTCTTGAGGAGGCAGAGACCCCGCTCCTCCCAGAGAGGCTGCAGCGATGGGAGCCAAACGAATGCCCAGGGCACAGTTTTACCTCATGCAAAGTCTGAGCGCCAGGGCAAGCGTTCTCCAGCATCACTTGTCATCTGGACCTATTAAAGGGTGCTGAGGTGGTTTGCTGAAGGTGATGCTGGAATGGTTTGTAGTCCAAGCAGCAAGGGGCTGGGGAGGTTAGTGTGAGTCACTCCTGACTTGTGGTGAGTGAACCCCTCTGTGTGCAGGCTGTGGCGTTAGCAGAGCCTGAGCAACCAGGAGTGGAGAACTTCACGGCAGTGTGGCAGCAGCCTGTCCCTCCCCAAGAAGAGCTATCCCCTGCCCCTTGAAAACTGGCCCTCCAGACCCCGAGGTGGCTGCAGGAGAGTGCTGCAGTTGGCTGTGGTTCTCTCGATCCTTTTTTGCCTTACCCATGTGTGTGTTGGCTTCACTATGTGGTGACCATTGTCACGGTTTGTCTAAGGAAGAGCTGCTATTTTCTGAGGGTAAAACCTCTGCCGTGCAGTATTTTAGGTGCTTTCCATCTTGAATGTGTGCTTAACAACTGGTGCAAAAGGTGTGTTTTCTGTGGTACTGCATCCTGTTCTCTGAAACTAGAAATTCATCCAAGACCTCTTCATTTCCTTGGACACTCCTGAAGGCCAGCTCTGCAGCAGCAGCCTGGTGGGAAGCTGGAAGCTGCTGCGGCTCACGGTCAGGCTGCCGTTTTCTGGGTGCAAATCCCACAGAAATGGGAGTACCTCATATTTCATTGTCCCTTCCCTAGCCGCTGTTGGCTTTCTCCTCTTCCCACCTCTACTCAAAAGGGTGGGGTATTGAGTTGGGGGTCTTCATGGCAGGACTTGTCAGCTCTATGTTTGCATCTTCTGAGAAAAGTGTCTGAGAAAAACAAGGAAAGTCAGAGGGGGCTTTGTTGGGAGTTTGGCTGGCTGGAGAAGGTGTTCTGCAGATGAGGCTGGCCTGTGTGGCCGGGGAGTCTCATTGATATGAAAATGATAAAGGCTTTGCAAGAAGAAGGTGTAGAGGTACCATGGGAAGAGATTTCCAGCACACTTTGGGTGAAATGCAGTCTCTTCCCAGCCTGATTGTATAAACTCCCTGCCGCCACGAAACATCATCTTAGGGCAGCAGTTGATGCAGGGCTTTGCCTTGGTGTGATCAAGAATTGCATTTTAAAAGCAAAATATGATGTTACTGTAAGTCGTGAATGGTCTTTGTGACCTGAGGCATGGTGGAAATGGACCCATAAAAAATGGGGGGTGGGGGGAAAAGTTGGATACAGCATCTTCTTCCCTTTGCAGCATCTGATCCGTAGGCGGGTCAGTGTGGGAGGTGAGCAGTATTTATGATAGCTGGATTTGCAGTGGGATCCCTCCTCCCCAGGGATTCCAGGTTTCAGTCAGCTAAGTATGATGTTTAACTCCTTTTTGTTAGCTCTGATGGCTACCATCAAGTGAATTAATTTTCCTTTGAGTGTGTCCTGGCATCTCAAAAGATTCTGTGCTGGAGGAGTGGAAGGCGGATCAATGACACTAGAGTAAATCTAGTAAATTGGAGGGTTGAAAACAAAGCCCTGTTGTCTGCTTTCCTCTGTTAAGCCTTCTTACATTTGTTTAAATTTACTTGACTGTATTTTCCTTTCTGATAGTATGTATTTTTGCAGCCCAATGACTTTTTTGAGAAATGTTCTCTTTCGTGAATAGCTAGCTCTGAAACTTGCGACATTTGAACAAGAAGCAGATTGCTTCTCATCACCACTGTTGATATGACGTGAGCTCTAACTTTGTACCCTTTTATTCCCTCTTCATGCAGCGTGGAGTGAAACCTAAAAAGGTGGTGCTTTTTTGACAATTAATCTGTGTGTTGACGAGTCTCCTGGCCGCATGAAAGGCCCTCCAGTGCATCCCAGTTCATTGTCACCCATTGCTGCCGTGCCTCCATCGTACCATTGCATGTTCGCTCATTGCATGCGCTCCCCTTCGCCAGCCCCTGGCTTGCTCAGAGGATGGGAGGTAAATGCAGCAAAAGAGATTGCTTCTGAGCCAGGCCACGGCGTGGTGGAAAGTGTTTGCATTGCGGTATGGCTGCTCAAGGGAGGCACGGAGGCTGGCAGACCAGCTTTGTGCTCAATTGTGAGATTTCTGCTGTTCCAGTTAACCACGGGCGTGTTTTCAAGTGAGTGCCTGGTGCCAGTTACTGTGTTACCCACGGGCTGTGCCCAGCATCGCTCCCGACGCGTCTGTGCAGAGTTTTACATGAACCGACTGTAAGTCTTGGACACCAGAGAGCCAGCTCACATGTCACTGCTTCCACCTGAAGGACTGACTGGCACACCTCAGCTTGGCTTTCACTGCTTTCTGCCTTCTCTTTCACTTAATTAACGTCTTAATATGTTCTATGATTCTGTGATGATTCCCTGACCTGTGGGTGTTCAAAGTACCAGCTACAGGCTAAGTGCTTTGCGTGCTGTGGGAAGCATAAGCAGTGCTCCCTCACGCTTACTGACATAGAAACATTTAAAACTCTAGATCTGTTTCACTAACCAGGTGTGTTATCACAGAGCCATTATCCGGCCCATTATTGACCCATATATAGCAGGTTTCTACACAATACAAGGCAACATTGCACGAAGAATTTTCTCATGAGCAGTTTTAATTCATAGCTGAGCAGTGGTAAACGAGGGAGCTGCTGTAGCGAAGGAACAAACGCCAAGAGTTTGGAAAAAGATACCATACTGCTGAGAAATAAGCCTTGGTGACTTGGAGGCAAGTCACTGTTTTGCTTATATGTGATATTTGTCCTCTCCCTGGGCTACCGCTTCCCATGCTCCTCCCAAGGTAAGAACACCCCCCCCAGACAGCTTGTTTATAACACTTGCCAAAGCCAAAAATCTGTTGTGTCGCTTATTACCAAAATGAACTAAAACTACAAAGGTCTCGGCAAAGAATCATCATTTCCTGTAGGCTGTTTGGGGAATATTTTTTTGCCCTGGAAATCTTGCCGATAGAAAAGCAAATGTGGCCACTTGAGACTTGGAACAGGCACAGTACGAGCACTAGAGAGAAAGCGATACGGTACCTGCTGAGTCCTTGGCGTACTCGATGCCAGTCAGTGGTATCTTCGCCACCTCTTTTGTTTCCAGCCACTTTCCTTTCGTTTTTGGGGTGGAGAGATGATCCAAACAGCAGCATTTGTCCATGGAAAGTCCGCAGGCACGGAGCAATGCAGAAGCACAAGGAGAAGCTGCGGAGGCACTGTAGAGGGATGGCCGGGACCAGCCTTCTCTCCTGAGCCCCTCATGACCCCTGTAGTCTGAAGTCTCTGCATGTCTCTGAGGCTTCACGGACGTGATGCACGCATCTGCCCCGCGTCTTGGTCACCGCTGCTGTTCTGCACACGACTCTGACTTGTACCCAGCTGTTTGCCATGGCTCTGCTGCCTTGATGGGAAGAACTTCTGGTTTTGAGTGTTTTGTTTCTTTACTTTCCCGTCCCCGTGGTTTCCAGGCAGTTAGGTTGACAGCAGGTTGCCGTACGTACGCTGCCATCTGCTCAGAGCTTTAGCTGTGTATTGCTTTTAAGAGAAGTGGTTGTATGATAATAGCTGTCCGGAGAACCCTTCCTGACTTGTGATGCATGGAGACAGGCTCAGACAGGTACGTCACAACTCTCCTCAGAGGGACAGGCCAGTGCCACGTTTTTGCTGATGTCACCTCAGAATTTAACTTTTTCAGCCTTTAATAAACTTGTCTGCTCTCCACCTCCCTCCTTTACAGCTCTTGACCTTGCACAAGCGTGTGAAAATTGCAGTCCAGTTGGTATGATCACAAAATAGCTGACATAATTAGCGGATAAATCCTTATTCATGAGATTAAGGTAGCTCTTTGCATGTTAAATATAGACTTTAATCGTATTAAAAGCTGCTGCTTGCTGCTTTTTTGTGCCAGATGGTCCTTATCCTCCCAGCTATTGTCCCCCTCGCTGTTTGTACCGTTTGCCTTGGTTTTGCTACTGTCTTTGAGCTTGTCGGGAGCAGTGGAGTGGGGCTTCGTGCCACTGAGGTCATGGCTGTTCTGGCCTTTGCTCTTGGTTGCATGGACCGTGCTCTTGCCAGGGGTGGCAGCCCCCGTTGGAGGGACCGCGGTTGTGCCATCTTGAAGCCGGGAGGTCCTTCCCATTAACTGCGATGCTGCGTAGCGGTCCAGGGGTGAGGGGGTGTCCTTGTTCCTCATATAGGCATCTGCTGTGCGTGCCTTGCTCGGGGTGCCAGCAGCTGGTCAGAAGCTGGTCGTCCAGGCTGTCCCCTGGGACACAGGGAGCTGCTGGCCTGTCTCGGAAGGGTTTGCCAGCTCTTGCTGAGGCTGCTGGTGTGCTGGGTAGGGTGGGAAGAACACCACCAAGCATTTATTTTAACAGCAGTAAGAGGGTGTTTCTCTCCTAATTTTTGCAGTGAAATGGGTCGTGTGCTCCTTTATCTCCTCTGTGCTACCTGGGTTGCCATTTCACTGACCCTGTGGTCAGCAAGCCTGTCTCCTCTCTTGCTGAAGTGCCTGGGATTATGCTGTGTCACACAGTGTCACCTTGCAGTGAGACAGAGGTGCCGGGTCCGGTGCCCAGGCTGGGAGCAGGCAGAGGGGGGACTTTGTCATCCCATAAGTGACAAAGCCGTGCCACTCTTGCCCTGGGAGTAAGGACTTTCAGGGATGGAGAGAAAGGCTGGAGAGGTTCCTTAAAGTTAAATCTTAAGAAATACAAAGTGCACATAAATTATATTTGGCTCAGGGAGTCCTTGAGCTGCGGATGTTTGGAGAGCAGCCAGAGCAGAGTATTCCTCAGGTGTCCTTCCCCACCTGTCTGGTTTAGTCCCACCTTGTCTGTCTAACGTAGCCGTGCCAGGTGCCTGGCTTGGCCTCCACTGTGCCATACCAGCACAGTTTGGGCAGGTACTCCCTGGGTCCTGGTCCTGCTGGGCAGCAGCATCCTGCCCGGACTGTGTGGTGATGGTTGAGCTGTGCAGAGCTCCAGCTGGAAGGGAATGGGCCCCGCAGACGTGTCTGCAGCTCCCAGGTGAAATGGGCTCATCTGCGGTACTCGATTGTATCTGGAGACCCTCAGAGACACTGAGCACGGAGAGTCCCAGGTCAGCTGAAGCAGAGAGCAAGTTCTTAAGTGGTGGCAGGTGGGAGGGGGTTGGTCCCGCCGGTTTGTTGGTTGGGTTTGCAGCAAGCGTGAGTGGCTGTGAGCCCTTCTCCGGAGTGGGAACACGTGTCCAGCACTGCCCCTGTATTCCTGAGCTGTGTGACCATCATGTTAACTCTCTGGTCCAGGGGTGCTCTCTCTCACCACAGGTCACCTATCCTGTAGCAGAATGAACTAAAGCCAGTTTGATGCCTGGTTGTTGTTTTTTTTTTTTCTGCCTCTAATAGATTGGCTTTGTCCCAGCATCAGTAACATTCCTGTTCCTTTCATTATCCCAGCTGGCATTCCTTGTGCCGGAGCTGGATCCTCAAGTGTTTTGTTTTGAGCTCTGTAATGAGCGTGGCTTCATCTCCCTCGCTGCTGGGCGTTTGATCTTGCTCTGATTCTTGTCCTTCTGTTTGTCGTTGTGCCTGGTCGTTAGCTGGGTTCGGCGGCAGTGTCTCCGAGTGGGGAGCAGATGGCCTGTTTCAGCCTGATGAGGGCATGGAGCGATCTGGTTCCAGATGGTTTCTTTTTAAAGAAGAGGGGCTAACCCGAGCCCTATTAATCCTTTAAGGGAAACAGTAATCCGATTATCTCATAAAACGTGCCTCACATCTGAACTGATGAAAGCATGTCCAACAAAAGGGCCTAAATGACCTGTGTGCTGATTTTTACATGGCTAGCATTGCTCTTGGCCGGCTGACAAACTGTCGTGGCAGTTCTTTGTGCCTCTGAGGGACATTGACAGGAACTTGCAGCAAGGGCCCTGCTGCAGAACCGAGGTTATTTTGCTGTTGATCAAGGGAGGGACGAGGAAACCTTGGGAGCTGTGAGCTGAGCAGCATCTGGCGCCACAAGCTGGTGGTACCATGTAAATGAGCCAGAGTTAACCCCGGCAGCATCACAGGCTGCTCCTGCTCCGAACCGAGAGGAGATTCAGCAATCTTCTTAGCTGTGTTGGTGCTAAAAGCTCCGTGTTATTTTGCATGGCTTTAGGATAGGTAACTTCTCTTACATATCACTGAATGCTTTTAAAGGACGGCTCTAAAGGATGCAACACCTGGTTTTTTTTTTTCCATTGTGAAATTGCATTTTCTCATCTGTTGCGTCCGCTTAAGGCAGCGGCTCCAGAAGGTGTAGCCTTGTTGGCTATTTATTGAATCCTGGATGTGGAAAGAATTTATACATTCTAGATTTAGAAAACTGAGATGTGCATTAGGAGAGGAGTTGGTTCATTAGAGCAGCTACCCTGCCCCCCCTTTACTGTAATATCCTTAATTCTCTTAACGTTAAATCGTGTAAGCTTTCATGTGACTCCTTCAGCAATATACGTTCTCTAAGGGGCTTATAGCCACAAATAGAGGTTGCTTTTGTCTGAGAATACTTAATACGTATGTGGGGCTTTTGCCTGACGAGTTTGGTTAACAGTTGGTTGAAATTGTGCAGTGGAGGAGAGCCTCTGGCCTCTGGGCTGACCCGGAGTTGGAAAGAACTTCTACTGGAGTTTTTGAATGCCTTCAGATGACTTAAAACCCACCTCTGTATAAATCAGCTCTTGAGCATGTGCTCAAGCTAATGAAACTTCGTGGTTTTTCATTAATATATGCTGTTAGTGCTTTTTGAAATGGCACTTGGAAACCCTTCCCCTCCTGACACCACTCGCCCGTCTGCAGCTGGCGGAAGAGCTGTTGAGGGAGAGGGGATGCTGATGGGATCCTGACCTCAGCTCTTGAAGGTGTCCAGATTTGTTTGCTACCTTTTGCTGTCTGTAGGGGCTCTGTGTAAGAGTCGTAGCCAGTTATAAGGAACCAAAAGGCGGTTAGGTTTGGACACTAGATCTGTTTGTTTTATCCCAGAGTTGTTTCTGTGGACGCAGTACCGTCCTGGCTGACAATTCAGTCCTTTGTGGCCGATGGGCTGACTCTGCTGACCTAGAATAAGCGCTTTCTGCCTTAGCCCTGAAGAATCACTGTCAAAGCTGAGGAGGAAGGAGCTGGCTGGCGATGGGGCTGGTGAGCTGCCCTGGTACTGATGGGCTGGGAGTGTAATTTGGCTTCCAGATTGGTTGTTAATTAGGAAGGTGTGAGCTCAGCAGAGCAGCCAGCCTGAGCATGGAAGGCCAATGCAGATCCCCAAAGAGAGCTCTGAGCATCCCCGACGAGCAGAATCAAACCTGATGGTGAGCAGATCCTTGCACCAGACGGTCACGGCAGTGGGTGTCTCGCAGAACGGTTTGCCAGCCTCAGGTGTACTCATCATCAGCAGGTTTGGCAACTGCAAGCTGGGAATGGAGCTGAGAGTGAAAACCCAAGTGCAAGGCAAGAGAGGGGTGAGCAGAGCCAGTGTGAGAGCAGAGAGCTTGAGTCTGATGCTCTCTGCCTCAGTGCCCCAAATTGGTGCGTGTCTGTGGCTTCCCTGGACACTCAAGGATTCATTATAGGAAAAAACTGCATGGCACAGGGAGATGGGAAGGCACAGTCTGTACTTGGTCTGGTGGTGAAGTGAATGCTCAGGAATGGTGTGAGCGGGTGATTATCTTGAGCGAGTCTCCTCTGCCCTTAGCTAACGGCTTCTGCCAGCTCAGTGCTTCATGACTTGTTGATTTTTCTAATGTGGTCAAAGCCTTGTAATGTCGAGCTCTGGTTTTCTGAGGACAAATCCAGTTGGGTTTCGGGTTCAGTTTGTATTTGCCAGCGTGGAAGCTGGGGCAGTGTGTGTCTGCACGAGCTGTCGGCTCTGCCTGAAGGCAGGCAGTAAATGGCAGAGTCCTCTCTGCCCTGTGGAGCAGGACTAGGCTGGAGAATGCTTGTGGTGTGCTGTGGGTATGCAGAAAGCATAACCTGTCTTTAAATCCCCCTGGGGAAGCCTCGGCAAGCCTGCAGCAGCAGGTTCCTTTGGGGTCACCCAGTGCCGTTCTCCTTTGAACAACAGAAAATTGTTAATTGCTCGAAAAGGAGTGATTTTAATCTCGGTTTATGTGAAAGATAGTAAAAAATAAGGTAACTTGGTACATGTAGCTATCTGGATAAATGTAATTCTGTCCTTAATTAACTTTGCAAATGGGAGCAGTGTCTGTTTGCATATGAGGATGCCTAATTGCCGGTTGGCTGAGAAGCAGCACTCTTAGTTCCTCTTTGGACATTTGCACAGGGTTTTCGTTCTGTGGAGCCAGGCGGAATTCCCCACCACTGGAGGCGTCCCACCCTTAGGACATGGCTGGCAAGCTCCTGGATGGAGGGTTCCCTGCTGGGTCTGGGGCTCGGTGCCGCCTTTGGCACAGCCTGCACCTCTTTCTTCCTGGGGTTTAGATACCTGTTGTTTGACGCAGGCAGAAACCTCTGGCTCCTGTCGCCCTGCGGGGCATGGGGCAGGTCTGAGCTGACCGTAGCTGTACCTGTGGCGAGGATGTGGAGTGCTGTGGTGTCTGGACTCCTGAAACAGCTTCTTTTGGTTAATGCCTGAAATCTGCTGGTTTGCCTCAGCGCTTCAGCTCTTGAGAGCTTGCCTAAGCACTTCCTTTTGGCTCTTGATCTGAATATTTAGCCATCTCTCAGCTCATTAGAACATTATCTGATTTGTTTTAATAAGTTGCTATGGGATCAGAGGCATTTTTGTGAGGATAATTTTTTTTTTTTTTTAGCCTGTCATGCATAGAGAGTGCTAGAGGTCAATGTTACCACAGCTGGAAGTGACTCCATGCTGGAGGGACCAGTCTTTCCTCAGTGTTTATCTTCTCTAGCCGTTTAAATTTTTTTAATTTTTTTTTTTTTGCACTTTAGGAATTCTCAAAGGTTGAGGCAGCCCCGTGTGTTGCCAGAAGCACCTTTGTACAAACTTAAATCTACAATAAATTTAGAATACAGATATCACATACTATTTGCACCCTAGCGTATTTTGCAAAGTTTGCACATTTTTGCTGTGCAGTTAAAACAGTAGAAGGTATGTTTGTCCCTGCTCTGGTAGAGAGAAACCACTTCTCTTCATGGGGTTATCATTGGTCTCTCCTGGTTCCCCAGGAGAGCCTCAGGTCTGACGTAGTGATGGTTGGGTAACAGCCTGCAACATGTAGGGGTTTGCTGTTACCAGGATCTGGGGTGAACGTTAGGCAGATTTTTTTGACAACCATCTTCTGTAGAGGGAGGTTGCTGACCTGACTCTGTTTTTTCGTCATGGCCAGGAGATCCTATGTACCAACAACACAACCCGGCCTTTATGATCCTCTCTGCAGTACGAGAGGTGCTGCCTAGAGGAGAAATGCCAAGCAGGATGCTTTCAGGCTTGCCAGATACTCAAAAATTCTTGACGCTGGTTGAAGACAGACAGTCTTAACTGCTTGGAGGCTGGTGAAAGCCCAGCTGTGCTTTGGGAAGGTAAATTGATGGGGAAGTAAAAGTAACTCTCACAGGAACCAAGGCTTGCGTGTGCTCCCTCCTGAACAGCCAGTGCAGCCGTTCACCCTCACTCAGGATGCTCTGCAGTGGCAAGCGAGACAGAAGGACCCTCACCCCTGCCCAGCTGTGTCATCTGCAAGGGTCTGCTGGGGTCATACCCTGCCCCCTGCTGAGCACCGCTGAAGTTCTGCCTCCTTCATCGTTGTATTTGGGCGAGGAGTATGGCAGCTGCTCTGGCAGCCTTCCGGGACACAGACGGCCACGTCTGAACTGCAGAGAGAGAGGGCCTTCATCTTGAACAGAGGAGTCACCCGTGGGTACAACAGACCATGTGTGTTATAGAAGACCTTGATTATAAAATGTGGTCAGTAATTCTAGACGGTCTCATGTCAGGTCCATGGATCAAAAGTGGATGCATCATTGGAGATACCAGTGATCAATCTTAGTTACTGGTAGTGAAAATATTCAAAGTGTTAGAATAAAATGACATACCTTGCTTCCTACATTAATTATCTTTCTCACTCTTTTTGTGGGATATCCATGTTTGCTCTATGACTTAATCCAGTGGCATAATCTTTTATCCTGTGGGAAGATCTCACAAGCTGCACCTGTGTTCTGTGTTTGGCACCCAACCACGTGCTGTTTGAGGTGCCAGTTGAATGATACTTACGGCTCTGGAAGAATTTCACTGGTTAAAATCAAACCAAACCAAAACCTGGGACTTCGAGAGTCTTAGAGGAACTGAAGACCTAGAGTGACTAACCTCCCCACGCCACTGTGAGAGTTACTGGTTATCAGTAGCATGGAGGTGGAGTGGGCCCCCACCATGAGCAGTGTTTCTACACCACATTTACTGAAGCCTTGCAGCATTTATTTTGCTTTTGGGCCTCGGGCAGCGTTTTCTTGTGATGGGAACAAAAGAGGTCAACATCTTTGTCAGTGACATGGACAGTGGCATTGGGTGCACCCTCAGCAAGTTTGCCCATGACACCAAGCTGTGTGAAGCAGTCGACATGCTGGAGGGAAGGGATGCCATCCAGAGGGACCTTGACAGGCTTGAGAGGTGGGCCTGTGCGAATCTCATGAAGTTCAACAAGGCCAAGTGCAAGGTCCTGCATGTGGATCAGGGCAATCCCAAGCACAAATACAGGCTGGTCCAAGAATGGCTTGAGAGCAGCCCTTGAGGAGAAGGACTTGAGGGTGCTGCTTGATGAGAAGCTCAACATGAGCTGGCAATGCACACTGACAGCCCAGAAAGCCAACTGTATCCTGGGCTGGATCAAAAGCAGCATGGCCAGTAGGTTGAGGGAGGTGATTCTCACCCACTACTCTGTTCTCGTGAGACCCCACCTGGAGTACTGGATCCATCTCTGGGGCCCCCAACATAAGGACATGGACCTGTTGTGGTGAGTCCAGAGGAGGGCCACAAAGATGATCAGAGGGCCGGAGTACCTCTCTTATGAAGACAGGCTGAGAGAGCTGGGATTGTCCAGCCTGGAGATGAGAAGGCTCTGAGAAGACCTTATAGTGGCCTTCCAGTACCTAAGTAGGTCCTACAGGAAGGATGGGGAGGGTAGATTTACAAGGGCAGGTAGCGATAGGACAGGGGGGAACAGTTTTAAACTGAAAGAGGATCTATTTAGATTAGATATAAGGGAGAAATTCTTCACTCTGAAGGTAGTGAGGCACTGGAGCAGGTTGTCCAGAGAAGGTGTGGATGTCCTGTCCCTGGAGGTGTTCAAGGCCAGGCTGGATGAGGCTTTGAGCAGCCTGGTCTAGTGGGTGGTGTCCCTGCCCATGGCAGGGGGGTTGGAACTAGATGATCTTTAAGGTTCCTTTCAACCAAACCATTCCATGATTCGATGATGAAAATGAGACTGCATCTGGTCTCAGGCTGAAGGTGCTGTCCAGGTCGGACGGTGTTCCAACATGGGGAATTCTCACCCTTTCTTTCAGCCAGCTAAAATCCAGCAAGATGACACCTTTCCCCCCATTAAGCAGAGCAACCAGCAGCGATCTGTGCCATTAAGCCCAAAGGCTTTCAGGCTGTGCTCAGGGGTCTGGAGTGGGAGTTGGCGTGCAGCCCATCTCCCACCAGCACTAATCACTTCTAATGTGTAATGAAACCCAGACTCTGCCGTCCTTTTTAGGCGATTGATTGGAGCGTGTAACCTGAACTGGGCACGCTAAGTGCTTTTCAGTTACCCCAAGGGCTTTGGATCAAGTCTGATAGTAAAATGAGGACATGGGCTGATGCGTGTGTGATTCAGCTCCTGGCCATGCAGCATGTGTGATGCCATTGCGGATGGTCGCCTCGGTTGGTCTTCACAGCGTTTCGGAGCAGCTGGTTTGTGCAAATGGATGATAATCCAAATTTTTCAAGGCCAGGCTGGATGAGGCTTTGAGTAGCCTGGTCTAGTGGAAGATGTCCCTGCCCAGGGCAGGGTGGTTGGAACTAGATGGTCTTTAAGGTCGCTTCCAACCCGAACCATTCTGTGATAATCAATGCCCCATGTGGGTTTTTGTGAAATTTGTGCGAACTTTCAGTCAAAGTCTGTACCAGTCTGTATTTCTGTAGCACCGTTGCTGCCCACTTGCTGTGACACTAGAGGACCCAGGAGGGTGGGTTTTGGAAAGCTTCACGGTAGGGTTTGGACGTGCTGTTTTTACTGACAAATATTGATATTGCTTTCACAGCAAAAATACTGTGAGAGTTTTTAGTGTATCAAACAGAATAAAAACCCTGATCTGCGTGTTTCTGGTATGAGCCTCATAGAGTAGAAAGTTCCACGTGTACAATTAATTACTGAATCCTGGGCTATCTGAAGTGTCCTCTTCAGTCTCTTACAAAGGGTTCCTGATTTTTTAACTTTGACTGGAGGGAAAGGGCAGAAAAGTTGGAGAGGAGACGTGGTCTGCTTGGCTCCTGTCCCCACTCCCTGAACCTTCTCCGCTTGCTTTGTGATCAGGATGTGGCTGCGGCGCTCAGACTCCCGTGCTGCAGCCCCTCTTGTCAGCGGGTGCCTGAACCTGGGGTGTCCTGTTCCCATGACTGTTCTCGGGAGGCTGTCTCCAAACTGTCTCACTCTGCTGTTAAGAAAGCTCCTAATTCCCAGCCTAATTACTCCTGGTCAGTTATTACCTGTGGTCCGTATGCCACATTGCCCTTTAGCTGCAATAGCTTTCCCCTTTGCTGGTGTCTGCCCCTTGGGTGTAATTACAAAGCGATTGAACCTTCACTTAGCCTTTACTTTGCAACCTTGGGCAGGGTGAGTGTTTTTAAGCTCTTGTAGAGTCATCCTGGAGGCTTCCTGCAGCGTAACAGGAATGCAAGGCTGCGGGGAACGGCGAGAGCTCTGCTCTGCCACTGTGATGGGTGAAGTCAAGTGATGCTGTTCCTCCAGGTACAGGGTACAGTGGCTGCCGCCTTCCCTCCTCGCCCAGGTGATGCTGGAGTTGGAGGTGCAGTGGGTCCCTGCGTCTGGGGATGTCTTCTGCAGGAGGTGGCTGCAGCCGTGGGGTGTTCCTGGGGGGTCCTGCAGCAGACGTGGGTCTGCCAGGGGGAGGATGCGAGGCTGGCTGTCCCCCTTGGATGGGCACAGCAGTGAGGCCAAGGAGAAGGAGCAGCTGCCATGCCCCCCCCCCGACACCTACCTGGAGCAGTGCAGGTCTATTCAGGTCTGCTCAGCACAGGTCGTCCCCCCCTCCCACAGAAACACTTGGGTGCCTGGAGCATACTCGGTCATCATAGGGGTGGCAGTTTTCTTCTTTAGCTCTTTCTGACTCTGGCTTTTCTGTCCCAAATGCTACTTTTTAGTCTGAAACTTCCTGTCCTCCATATCTGGAGAAAATTAAGTTAATGAGCCCTGGGAAGGGGTGGCTTTTGTTGTGTTAGAAGGCTTTTAAGAGTCTCATAAAAGCACAGATCTTGATTTTTAGAATATATATTTACAACCCTCCCCCCCCAACCCCATATACATATATCTATATACATATTCTAATGCTCTCAAATCTCAAAACCTCAGTCCAGGGCGAACATCTGTGCAAGGCACCACAGATGTTCATTTTCCTAATTCAGAAGTTTTTCAGAAATCAAAACCCGCTGCAGATGATCGCTCTTGCAGTTGGGTACAAACCATGTGTGGCATGCCAAACGGCGGGACTGCCTCGAGGCCCCAGGAAACTTTAACTCCAGGAAAGTTGCCGTTAAGGACTTTTTCCAAGGGATTGCAGGTATTGGGCTGAGTGTCCATAGCTACTGGTGCTAAAAATATGCTTTGTGTGTAGAGGCTTGTGTATGGACATACGACTTAAGAAGGACAATGGCTGCTGTTGGTGAGTCCGGGTCAACCCAAGCTCCTCTCCCTCCTGGTGCTTTAGTGTGGAAGTATTGGAAAATAATGGAATATAAATGGGAGTTGTCAGTATTGGAAAAGAAGGTCCATGTTTGCACACATATGACGTAATATACAGAATAAAAGACGTGTGTGTATGTGAAAGGAATTGATAACCTAAGTGCTGGAATCTCCCGTGTGTGGTGGAGTCAGGGCATTGAGGTTCGTGGAGAGCTTGCAGTGAGACCCCGCTCCAAGCGTTACTGGTTGCTTTAGCATTTAGGCCCCTGTGTTGCAGTTCTGATGGAGCGCTGGGACAACAACGATGCCAGGCAGGAATTCGGGGTTTGAGCTTGGCAGCGTAGTGAGGCTCAGACATGGCCGTCTGTTTGACGTGCCAGGTGCTAGTACTCGCTGGTGGGGGCTTTTTTAGGGCAGGGGTTCTCTGAGGCCAATCCCACCGTGGGGCTTTTGCCGGCATCCTTGGCCGTGCAGGGGTGCATTGAGCTCCCTCGAAAATAAATCCCCTTGTTGGCAGGACGCGCCTGGCGGGGAGTCGAGCTGGGTGGTGAATGCTGTCGCCGCAAGATGGACGCGGCTCCTCACCGACATCCATCCATCTGTCCAGGCTTAGCTCTGTCTGTCTGTCCCTGGGCTCAGGGGATTTGCTGGCAAGGTCCCAGCCGCCCCTCAGGCCGGCATGGCCGCGGCGGCACGTAGTCCCCCGGGGCGGGCTGTGGTGCTGCGGGCAGGAGAGGTTTGTGGGGCACGGCGTGTGCATGCGTGGATGCCGAGCGGAGGGACGGAGCCGGCTGGACCTGCCGGCCAGGCGGCCGAGCCCGGGGGTGTTGCTAAGCTACTGAGGACCCCTCGCCCCAGAGGAGCATCGCCCGCCGCCGCTGCCGGCTCGGTGCAGCGTCCCCGGTGCAGCATCGTCGGCGCGGGGAGGAGAGACCCACCGGCGGCGGTGATGTAATGAGGCGGTGGTTGGAGACACCGGCGGAGAGAGGACGAGCGGCCGCGGCTCCGGCGGCTGGCATGGACCCTCCCGGCCCCGGCTCACCGCAGCCCCGCTGAGCAGCCGCCTCCGTAGCAGCCGGCGCGTCGGGAGAGGCGTTTTGGTGGATTCTCGGGGCGGATGGCGAGCGGATAGAGGGAAGCTGCAGCCATTTGCAAGCGCTGCCGGGCAGCCCGTGCTCCCGAGACAGGGCCGCCGAGAGCCGCATTGTTGTGACCGAGTGTGCTAACAGTCTCTCTCTGCCTCCCTGTCTCCCTTTCTCTCTCTCTCTCTCCGTCTGTCTTTTCTGCAATGATGAGGCAGGCCCCAGCCACACGGAAGGTACAATCTGCTGCTGTATCCACACCGTCATTGCAAACGCTGCTTCTGAATGTACCTTGTTTTGCTCTTTTATTTTCCTTTTTTTTTTTTTGTATGTTAGTGCTGCTGAGCTTTAATTGCGAGTTTGACTGGGTTTCAGGTGCCTGTGGACAGACAGGGTGGGGGGAGGGTGGGGGGGAGGTTGCTGAATGAGAAGGCAGCATCATTTAATGTCTAGCTTTTTTTTTTCCTTTCAAGTTTCCGTTCAAGTCATTTCTCCATTTCACCTGCCCGTGCCTGTGTTGCATGCAGCATCTCTGCAGCTCGGCTGGGCTCCGGTGGCTTCCCTGCTGCCGGAGGTGCCAGTGCTTGGCTTGTGGAAGTTGCATGTTAATAATAATAACGTTTTTTCCTGCCTTACCGATGCAAGCCGTGCCGTTGGGTTCTGCCTGCTTTTAACATTTCCAAATGTTTGTCGTATCCGGATTCCCTGTCAAGCTGACAATTTCGGCAGGTTACAGCACAGACTCTGGTTTGTGCTCTGGTAGTGTCCTATATGTTTATTTTTAGCATAACCAGGATATCACTGTTCAGCTTAAAGAGAAATCCTGAGAATTTTTGCCTGATCTCAAAGAAGTGGTGAAAATAAAAATAACCGAAGGCACAAACGTGCAACTTCACTGGCCGTGCTGTGTCAGCAGGAAGACTTTGCCGTTTAGTTAATGTTACAGTAAATGCTCTTGATTTATTTACGTATGTGGTTCCCTGAGCTCACCTAATAAGGTGAAATACTTTGTTAGGTGGTGATTACTTTAAGAGCTCGTGTTTAATCTGCTTCCAAATGAAAAGTTTTACAAATGCTGATTTTCCTTTGCTTCCAGCAGAAGGGTGGAGCAGTGGGGCCAGACCAGTGCTCAGTGCCCTGTCTGCCAGGGAGCTTTACAAATCTGACAGCTGCTTGATTTAATCCTGCTTTTGCTGTTGTTACCTCCCCTTGCACATGCTGCCTCTGTACAGGATCGTGCCTGTGGGAGAGTTGTTTAGTGTTGCTGGTTGTTTAAAACCCAAAATTTCTTGTAGCACGTACCCAGCCATAGCACAGGTAACATCACCCTGGGAAAAACACCCCCGAGAGGAGCTTGTCTTTCTGCTGGTGGAGTGCTGTGGGGGTAGAGACAGCGTTAATGCCAACAGGTTTTGTCTGGAGAAGGCTTGGCTCCTCCGCGAGGCCGAATTCCCCAATGGGGAGCGGGATGGCATCCTGCCCGCTCGGGTGGGCAGCGCTGACCTCTGTGGCCTTTGCTCGGTCAATGCCCGGGCATCAGCACCAGTGGCTGCCAGCTCCTTCCACCCGCTGCTGGAAAACCTTACGGAAACTACAATTGCAGCCTGAGAAGTTCTGCTTTTCTCCACAAGGAGCCCTCAGACTTTGTCCAGCAGAAGCGTTCAGCAGTACAGTACCAGTCCTGCCTGGCGTAAGGTGATAATACAAACGTGCTTGTCCATACTCACAGCGTTGCCAACATTTAGTGCTCCCGGCTGGATCTGGATAGAGACTCCCGCACATGGAGCAGAACTGAGCCAGGAGGGACCTGCAGGACTTGCCATTGGCAGCCCCACGTTTGGGGCAGGCGATGCCAGCTCCACCACAGGCAGTTGTTGGTATCCAGGAGGAGTTTTGCCGGATTTCTTGCTGCTAGAAGCAAAGTTTGTATCTGAGTGAGTCCATTCTGAGCCCCAGATGCTCTCTCCCCACTCCTCAGTGCAGGACCTGCTAAGGGAACAAAGGTTGTATAATGTCATCAACTATATATGCAGCAACATTACGCAGCAGAGTTCAAAACTGCCATATGAAATATTAATAGCCGCAGCTGGGTGGTGCAGAGCATCTCGGGATCCAGGAGGGCCCAAAGTTTTTTTGTATTAAGCTGCTCCATAGTCTGGAGCCTGGCAGAAGTTCCAGTGTCTGTTCCCAGCTCCCGAGCAGGGCTCCTGGATGCTCCTGTAGCCGTGAAGAGCTTTGTCGGTGGAGTCCTGCTGCCTCTCTCTTGCGCACCATCTCCTCGCGAGCTGGATGCTGTACCCGAATGGCTAGAAGGGGGAGAAGCCAGCATGTCCTGGTCCAGCCGCCTTTCTGCCAGCCGCTTATGAGTGCTTCACAGAGCACAGTGGATGAATTGGTGACGCGAGGCATGCTGCATGACAGATGGATGGAGAGGAGGACAGCCGGGGCAGCGGGGAGCCCGGTCGCCCTCCGTCCCTGCCAGAGAGCAGCAGAACATTTCTCTGCCCCCCTTGCCAAGGAGCCGCTCACCTGGGGGATCTCAGAGCTGAAGCTTCAGCTTTTTATGGTCTTCACGTGGCGTTACGTGGAGGGGGGACCAAAGTGGCCTTCCACCTTATACCAGAGGAGGCATGAAACCAGAATTAATCTCTGCTGTTTAGCGTGGCTAGCTTTTAGAGACCGTTACCAAGAGGCTTTTCCCTTTTTTTTAAGGATTTGGTGTGGTTTGAGTTGGGGAAGATGCTCAGCTGCTCCCCACCCCATAGCCCAGCTAGGGAAGGCTTCAGTGGTCGCTTGTTGAGTATTCTCCCCCATGTCTGACTGCTGCCACGGGCAGCACTAAGCTGTATTTCGAACGCAGAGACTTGATTGCTGGTGTGAAACGCCCCAGCCCTTGGCTACTTGTGTCTGCCTCGCACCAGAGTGCTTGCGGTGCTGGCCGCACAGAGCAAGCAGCAGGATGGTGGGGAGCACCATGCCCGGTGGTGGGGGGGGTCTGTTGAGTTCCCCCCCTGTGTTGGGAGCCACATGCTTGGCAAGGAGTGGAAGCATCTCCCTGTGTGCAGCTTGCCAAGTCTCCTAGGGAGGGGGGTTTTAAGAGCGGTTTTCAGATTTTTAGTGCCACTCAATGTAATCTTAATTTAGTTGGACTTTTGAAAGATGCTGGAGTGTTCCTGAGGAGCTTATACTACTGCTCCTAAATCAGCCCTATATTTATCTGAGGGTTTTAAGCTTTTACTGTTGTCGTTACATTTTCCTGGCAAATTTTGCCAAGCAGAAGATGTTACGGAAGATGGGTATCTTCCCTCAGTATTGAAATGGGCCTGCTGTTGAGTGCAGCCTTTTAGAAAAGGCTAGAAGTGAGCAAAATAGGATTTAGCCCAAGTAATATAGTAGGTAATCGGCTATTTTGAAGTGCTAAACTGTCCAGTTGTAATCCATGTTTTAAAAAAAAAAAAACCAAAACACAAAAAACTGTAAGATCTCTCAGCTGGTTGTTTAAGGCCTTGGATGGGAATACGACCATTGCTTATGAATCTCAGAGAGAAGCTGTGGTGGTGAGTGCGATGCTGCACTGGGCTGAGACAAATCTGCCTCTGGCTCGCAGGGGCTGAGCGTTTGCTGAAGGGCTTTGTGCGACCAAGTGCCCCGCTCATGGCTGCATCCTTGGGGAGTGTCATATGGCAGCGTTTTTATTGATCTTTTCTGTTCTTGGTTACTTGAAGCTGTGGATTAGGTAATAGAATAAAAAAAATGAAGCAGCATGTGAAAAGCTTTAAAACATGCCCCAGTGTTTTAAAGCTGCAGCTGGAGAGCAGATGTCCCTGCCAGAGGTTCCCTCTGGCTGGTCCGATGGCTTCCAGCCCCCAGGAGCTCCCTGCCTGCACCCAGAGCTCTGCCCATCCAGCTTCCCTGGCTGGCAGAGTCCTGCCAGCCTCACTGTTACCTCTTGTTATATCAGCTATGGGTGGAGTATTTGTTAACGGGAAAAATTATTTATGGACTGATGTGCACAGCAAGGATGTGCTGAGATATGCGGTGTGGCCTCCCCACCCTTTGGTGTGAGAGCACCCACTTGTTGGTGGTTGTGTTACTGCTATGCTGCGTGTGCAAATGGTGGGTGTATGTGGGGGCACGGAGGGTCCTGCCTTCAAGTCGATGGATCCGTTTTTTTTCCAAAAATGAAAAGAAAATATGGAGGTGGTGTTTGAGTAGAAGCTCCATGTTAACCCTGCGAGTTTTATGACTAAAGAGAAACAGAGCCCGGGGGCTCCAGCATCTCTGTGGTCATCTGGTTTAGTGATGCTCTGGTCCCTTCAGAAAACCAAAGGGGTGAGGGGAGGGGAAAAAAAATTTTAAAAATAAAACCCCTTCAATCTCATACTCAAGTGACCTCTCAGAAAGGAGTGTTGAGCTAAATCCACTCCTTGGCAGTAGAACCTGGTGAACCCTGTGCAGCTCTGCAGTAAGGTGGCAGCAGTTTCCAGGCTGGCCCAGGGCAGCCCAGATTTTGCTTTTGAAGCTAAAGATCTCAGAATTTAAAGGTGCATCTGCCACCGGGGTGTCTGCTGGAGTTGGGGTTTGGATTCAGGCAGTGACCTTCTCCCCAGCTCTGTGGTCCTGCACCTTTGCTAAAGGGGGAGAAGTGGGACTGGAGCTGGCTGAGCGATCTCCGGTCTAGGTGAGAGAACCTGACCGTGAGGCTGAGCTGCCGCTGGGCTCTGTTCCTCTGTTTCTGTGGGAGCTGTGCTAAGCAGGGTTCTGCCTGGAGCTGCCCGGGGAGCGTGGGTTAATGAGCTCGTACACCTGATGCCGTGCACACTAATTGCCCTGATGTCTTTTGTTTCCTTTACCTTGTTCTCTGCTGCATCTGCTGCTGCTGCGCTGCTGCGGTCTGTATCTCTGCTCCTGTCTGTCCCTGTATGAATGTCTCTTCTCCTCTGCCTTCCGCTCCCGTGTCCCTCCAGACCACCGCCCGGCGGCCCAAGGTGAGCAGCTGCGGTCAGGGGGGCACTGACCGTCCCCCGCGTGTTAAACGTGAACTTGGTGAGCGCTAACCCCAATGTGCCTTTTCTCTTCTCCTTCCGCCTCGTCGTACAGAGCCTGGAGGAGCTCACAGGAGCAACGCGCTCCTCTGGAGCGTGTCTAAATCGCTGGGGACGACCTACCTGGGCAAAATGTCTATAGAAAAGTTGTGCTCTTAGCCAGAGCTCGTCTAATGGAGTGGAGCATCAAAGCAATGTAGTAATGCCCAGTCTGGCTGGCTGGCAGAGCACATTGCTTGGTGTCCCTGTTAATGTTACTACTTTCTTCTCACTGACTGCTGTTTCCCAGCTTACGTGGGGAACTTCCCAGTGGCATCTTGAGGGTGTCTGTTGGAGGAGAGGGGTGAGAGCCAAGAGTTGCCAGCCAGGGCTGTATTGATTCCAGCTCAGGGAATCGCTCATGTTTTGAGGTCTGCCCCGAGCCAGCAGGACTTCCTTGCAAAGGGGCACACGGTTAGAGGAGAGCAAACAAAGGAGATAAATCCTGAAAGAACTCTATAATAGCCAAGTTACGATTTGTAACTAGTGAATTATTTTTTTTTCCTCTTCTATGAAGGGGTACGCTGCAGGGATCCCTGTATTTTCACTGACATGTACAAGAAACTCAAACCAGGGCAGCGACGGATTCATTCAGTCTCAGGGCAACTGGGGTCCTGGCTGCCAAGCATCTAGCTTTCCCCTCCAAAAAATATCTTGTTAACTGTCCTTTTGGCAGTGTAGGGCCAGAGCCCAGGCTGAGGTAGGACCTCATGGTGGGGGAAAAATTGTGTGACAGAAGTATATGAACACAATGTGAGGAGGAGAGTCCACCACTCCTTCTGTAGGTTTAAATTTCCTCTAAAATGTCTCGCCCCGCAACCCTTGAGACACAGCGGGGATTTTACTGTGAGTCCATGTGATGCATTTGCAGTGAGGCAGAGAAGTGAGCTCAAGGTAAGCAGCTTTTGTGTGCTGGTGTGGATTTTAAGCCAATTTCCAATCCCAGCTGAGACCTTACCATTTACCAGGGTAAGTCCTGGAGACCTCTCAGCAGATCATGTTTGAATGATGTGCTTGTTCTTGTTCTCTGCAACTTGTGCTGGAGAGGACCTGTGAGTGAACGTCCTACGTGACCTCCTTCTCCTTCTTTGGCCTCACATCTGTGCTGGGCAGAAATTAGATGGGATTGAAGACACCCCTGCATGCGTGTTGAGATCAGAGCTGTTGCCCGTATTGCCCAGCTGCTCTGGCACTCTGCAGCAATGAGAGCCCCTCTCAAGCCATTGTATCCTATTTTGGTTGGGCTCACAAATGTGTCCACATCAGATAAAGTCAGCTGGCAGGCTGCTTTCTCTGGCAGTTTGGACCTTCAGGGGTTGCTGGGAATGGATTTTCAATAGGAACTGTTAGTGAAGGTTGTCCAGTAGCTGTGCAGAGGGCTCTAGGAGATGCCATGCTACATTTTGGCCCTTTCTGGAAGAAAGTACGTCCCTTGGACCTACCCTGACTGCCAAGGCCAAGTCGTGGGTCTCCAAAGTTTCTAGCTCTTCAGGTGTGATGAGCAGTGGAACTATACCGGGTATGTCTCTGATGATGCTGCCCTGTTTCCACACGTTTTTAATCCCTAAAGCAGCAGGAACAGGAACAACGTCCTTGTTTTGAGTAGTGTGTTTCTTGGAGATAGTGCGTGTGTGGCATGGTGCCATGGAGACTGTTCCCAGGCTGGGGCTTGCACCGAGTCAGGAGTCAAGTCAATCTCAAGGAGTAAAATAAAGTTAGGAAATTAACATACACAGTGTTAGATGTCACAGAGATAAGTGCTCCAGAAATAACAGGTCTGTGAGGAGAACAACAGAAGTTTCTGATGGACCTGGTGCTTTCCTTCAGACATCAGCTTCCCTTGGTCCTGTCACCTGGGTTACATGGCCAACCTCACTGCTGGATACCCAGCCAGCAATTAACAGCCTCGTAAGCACTGATGAAACCTCTCTCTGCTGCTCTGGTTCCTCCAAGTTCCACTGGTTTTCTGTGGACTCTGGTGAACTCTTGCTACTTTTTCATTTTCTCCTTCTGTTCCCCTAAAATTTCGGCTTTGTCCCCTGAGCTGGTGCCGTTGCAGGCAGAGGGTGCAGACTGAGACACCTGCCGCAGTGTGTCCCCAGGAAGCTGCTGGTGGCACTGGCACACATGTGTGGGCATGCAGGCACAGCAGCACCTGACTCAGGCCCCTGCAAATGCTGAACAGATGTGTCCTGTCGTGTTTCCAGATGTGGAGGATGGACAGGGGCAAAACCTTCCCTGCTCCTGTCTTGGTGTGCTTTGAGGTTTTGCTGCCTCACCCTCTGGAGCTGGAACACCAAAGCCTCTGGGCGCGTGTTTCTACCCTGCAAACACTGACGAGGACCCTTGTTAGTCCCTGCTCTGATCCCCTCCGACATGCTCACTTGCGAGGCAGGGCCTGCCCTCATGTCCTGCGACCTCGGTGTGTGAGCTGGCCTTGCCATGAAGAGCAAGGACATGGGTCTGTGGTAGGGTGAGGAAATAAATGCAATACGGTTTGTAGGGAGAGGCAATCTTTTACTGTCCCTGCCACTGCAGGAGGGAGGAGATGGACTCCTCCTGGCTCTGGCCTGAAGCAGGACTTGTGTGCTCAGAAAAAGATCTGTTTTGGTCTTTTAACTATGTCATGGTGCAATAAAATTTTACCTTTCCCTTCAACATCTGTGAATTTTAGTTGAACCAGACCCCTCCTGGAGCAGCGTAAGATCACCGTGTTTACACTGCCAGGGGTCTCTGCAGTAGTGCTGGTCCTCAGCATGCTGCAGGTCTGGGTACAGCGAGGCTGTGGATGTGCTCCATCTAGCCAGAGCTGTTTTTCTGTTGATGTCCTCGATGTCACTGTGCTCTGGGTCTCATCTGTGCTGGAAACGCACAACCACTGGGAGACAGTGGCTGACCTGGAGAAACCACCCTGGGGAAAGAAAACCAGAGCTGAAGTGGCGTTGAAGAGTCCAGGGAGATGGACCTGTTGTGAAAGCAGCATCTTCCTTGAAATGTGCTCATCTAACTTTCTCCCCAACCATGTTGTTTTGCAGCCCACCCGGACCCCCAATTCTGCGGCATCCAGTGGCACGGCTGGGCCCTCGGGCTCAGCCTCTGCCTCTGGCGGGGAGATGAGCAGCAGCGAGCCCAGCACGCCTGCTCAGACGCCGCTGGTGGCCCCGGTTATTCCAACTCCCTCCCTGACCTCTCCAGTGGCACCTCCGGTTCCCTCACCCACAAAGGTAAGCTGTGGCCAAGGTAAGCTGTGGGCTCCGCTGGTGTGGAGGGTGGTAGCTCCTAAGGGTAGGAGGAGAGAAAACCTGACACCAGTACTGGTAGGAGGAGGATGAGGAAAAGGAGAGCGTCCCTCTGATGGGTCCAGGTGGTGGTCACTGCACAGGGCTTGTGTGACCGCCTGTAATGCTGTGCTGGGTTTAGGCACCAAGGTCTGCAGGAGGAGCAGAGCAGCCGGATGGCCAGGAGACAGAGAGGAGTGTGCACGGCGTGGTGGCGAGTTGGCTGAGGACAAATGCAGAGGCTGACACACCAACGCTGGAAAGACACTTACAAAGAGAAGAGTGCCATAGCTTAACTCGGTTCCCAATGCATGTTCTCCCTTCCCGGGTCCCTGTGGGATAACATGGCATCAGATCAGTTTGGCAGGTGAACATGCTGGGGGTCGAGGCTCTGAGTCAGAGCTTGAACCTGCCGGTGAGGGGAGAAGCTCAATCGTGTTAAATCCAGAGGAGGATCTGGAAACTGCCCACTCCACCCACTGGTGTTGGATGGACTGGAGCAGAGGGACCAGCAGTGGATGCACTTTAGGAACGTTCCTGCCTTCAGAGAGGTGCAGTATTTCCCAAACTTGGGTGTTTCTAATAATTATATGAGCATAGTTATTCCATTTTTGACCTTTAAAATAGTTTTTCATTACTTCCGTCCTGCTTTGTATTAATTAGTTAAAATTAGAGCTTGTGAAAGATTTGGGGCATGAGGGCAAAGAATTAATAGCATGAGAGGACAAAGAGCTCGCTCTGAGGTTGTGTATTGAGGGAAAGGCTGGAAAAGCCATTGCTTGGTGGGAAGAAGGGATGTCCTCACTCCCCCGCGTTGCCCAGGACGACTCTGGTAATGGGTTAATGTAATGGAGACAAAAACTGTTCTCCTAATAGTATTGGTGGCATCTGTATGTCCAGGATTGAGTGAACAGCAGAGGAGAAATCTGTGTGGTTTTCCTATGCTGTTTGATATCACGTAGGATTTTTTTCAAAATCTGTTCCTTCATGTCACCCAGCTTCGTGATTTTAAGCTGGAGTCATGAGTCCTACTGCCAGAAGAAGGGAGTCGTGTCCCCTTCTCCTGCCCTTGCTCGCAGCGATGTGCCCAGGTACCGCTCTGCTGGCATCAGTGTTTCTCTGGCCGTGGGAACTGATCTGGCCGAAAAAGAACCGGCAAATACAGGATCAGTTTTCCCTAGTGGGAGCTCACCAGAGGATTATGTGGCCGCTGCTGCGGGATCAAGCGGGTGCCGGTGAAGAGCACAGGGCCATCTCTGGGGGTGGCTGTCTGGGCTATGCCACTTAAAGACTGAATCGCCCTGGCTTCAGGCAGCTGCCCTGCTCTTTGCAAGGGCTCTCGCGGCAGCTGAGCAGGCTGCAAGCGAGGGAAGGTGGGACTGTAAAGTCCAGGTACTGGTGGGAGCCTGGGGTACAGCACCGACACTTATTTAAACGGCACAGACACTGGGCTTTCCTCAAAGGTGTATTGAGACAAGGAACAGGGTGACAGGCATGAGTGGCAGCACAGGACATTCCGGCTGTTGTTGTGGAAGAGCTTTCAAGGTGAGGCTGGTCAAACACCAGGATGGGTCTAGAGGAGCTGAGGGACCTCATCCTTGGAGACGGCCAGAGCTTGACTGGATGAGGCCCCTGATCTACTCAGCAGGGAGGTGGAGCAGAGACCTCCACTCACCTCTCCCAACCTCAGTTATTCACCGATTCTGTAGAACACGAGTGTACTTTAGATGTGTGGTTTGTGTTCAAGAAAGGCCAGTGTAACTGAAGGTGTTCTCTGTCTCCAGAACAGCTCAGCAGCACCTCAGTGTCTCCATGAAAGCCAGGTGACCGCTGCCCCGAGGCTCTGGTTTGATGAGTGTGCATGTAGAAATTGCCCTCTCAGCTCCGTAATGGGGAGCTGGGGGTTTTGCCTTTACCTAACTCACTCTACAGTAACAGCTCGCGCATGGCTGTGCAATACCTGTATGACTTTGTGCTGCTCGAGTGGTGTTTCCCTGTCTGCGCGGGCAGTTCTGCAGTTACAACATAGCCGTTTAGAAACATAGTGCCAACCTTGCCTGTGTTTTAAGGTGAGTCAGGTGTGCCTTTCCCCTTGGAACGTAAGAGACTTGGGAAAGGGAACCCTTATAGCCAAGGGGGGAGGATGTGACCCCTGAGGAGGCTGCATTTGCATCTTGTTGGAAATCTCAAGCCTGTGTCCTTTTTCCATGTGCCAGCTTTCACTGTGGCCACCGTTGGCTTTGGTCTCAAGATAATGCTGCAGGACCCAGCTGCAGTGCTGTGTCACTGTGCAGCCTTCCCTGGACCAGTGTGTGCTGGTGTTAGTATCCTCCTTAAGCTGTATCTTTTACTGCAGGCAAAGCTGGTTTCACTCTGAAGCCCAGCTAACGCAGCCCAAATGCACGTAGAGCAGAAAGGGGTGAGTTCAGAGGGGTGCTGGTCAGCCAGCGGCGCCGCAGGAATGGCCCGACGCACCCACCTCTGGGCGGGAAATGGGCTAAAAAAGCCTTGGAGAGGGTCTTGGGGTGCCCATGCCAGCGATCTGGGGTGCAGAGCGGAGACCGTTTTAGGATTCGGTCTGCCGAGGCAGGAGGGTTCCCAGGTTTTAGGCTGGTACCCGTCTCGCCCTTGTAGAGCTGCAGCGGGTCTGACACACCGTGGGTTACAATGTGCACCGGACCCCAGGTAGGGAGCGTGGGGGAGACATGACCCCCCCCGTACAAACATCTGCTGTGCTCTGTACCGTGAGTGTTGGGAGGGGATGAAAGAGGAGCAGCTCTCAGAGCGCAGTGAACTTACGGCATGAATGCACAGTTTGAGTTGTACCCTACACGTGTGTGTGTGGGGGGGCATGTTTCTGAACTACACGCTAATAACTAAACCCACTGGCTGCTAGAAATCTGTACCATCGTGCACGTTGTTTTGATAGAACCTTTCTCTAAGATCTGGTTCTGTTTATGAAAATGTGTTTCTTGCATGCCATTGCTCTGCTTTCAGTAGGAGCAGACTTACCGAAGGGTGAACTTTAACATGTTAGTGGTGGGGGTTTTTTTGTTTTTATTTTTTAAAGGATTTAGGCATCCATAGATCCCATTGAAGTCAAAAGCAAGGTGCTCAGGACCTTTTGCCAGCCAAAAAGGGTTTTGTCAGCCTGTCAAGGAACATTTATCACACATTGTATGTGTAGTAAAAATCAACAGATTAAAATGACGGACGGACTCTGCAGCTGCAAATGTAGAGTGATGCATTCTTCTAAAACTGCCCCAGTAGCGATGCCAAAATGCAGGCTAGCTGCTGATGGGTCAGGTTCTGTGTGGGCTAAATTATTGTATCTGGAGCTCTCTCCAAAGGGTGTTGTTGCTCCTTTTGGTAATTCTTGTTTTGATGTTGTAGGAGGAGGAAAATTTGCGTTCTCAAGTCAGGGACCTGGAGGAGAAATTGGAGACTCTGAAGATAAAGCGAAACGAAGACAAAGCAAAGCTTAAAGAGCTCGAGAAATACAAGATCCAGCTGGAGCAGGTGCAAGAATGGAAGAGCAAAATGCAAGAACAACAGGCTGATCTCCAGAAACGTTTAAAGGAGGCCAAAAAGGTGAGTATCCCTGAGGAGCTGAGCAGCTCCAGTACTAGGGCTTGCACAGGGAGATGCGATTCCAGGGCTAATTCAAGTACTGAAAGTGTGTGTGTTTTTTTTATGAAATGCCAGCTAGCATTAAACTGCGTGCTGTCCTGACTCCTGTCTTCTGAATACATGCCAGGTCCTAAAGTGGCCTTTGACCTCACATATCGCTGTTCTCTCCAATGTAAATATTGATTTAGGTGATGAGCTGCCAGTGCAAATCCCAGATACAGTCAGAGAGTACGCCGCATGTTTAATGCGGCATGCGAACATGGGTGCCGACTGCGTCTGGTTCATCATGGCAGTAGCATATGCAGCTTGTCCTAAAGCTGAAGTCACAGCTTCACTCTCTAACCACGCTAGATGTCAGAGCAGACAGAGCCTTTGGACGGACTTTGCACAGTCCTGCAAAGGTACCAGAGATTATGTGTATCCCAGGATTTGCTTTGCTTGTTGCTGCCTGCCTGCCCCATGGCCTGGCCTTTGAGGCAGAAACGTCTGATCTACCCAAGAGTTGATTCCTCTGTCAGTGCAAGTTTCAGTCTGGTGCAGGGTAAGATAAGTTGATGTTAGGGGTGGTTTCCTATAATAGATGGGGATGAAGAGTGTGATAGTTAAGGAGCATGTTGCACATCTCTGAAAGGTCCCTTCCAACCTAGCAATTCTATGATTCCATTATTCTATCTCAACTTGTAGGATGGATGTACTTGTTGTACTGTATCAACTTGTTGTACTGAGTTGATAATCAGCACTGAGTCTATTTGGGAGCTGGGCTGAAGCAAGCTGGAACTTCTCAGAAGCTGTTCTTAAGTGCAGCAGCAGCTGCGTTTCTCTGGTTTAATCTGCTGTTGCAGCTCTACAAGCGTTGTGGCAGGGGAACCATTCAAATTCCAAACCTGCTGATAAACTGCCAGTCCCACCTTCAAAAGCTTAAGTAAATCTCCTGGAGATCTTGCGACTGACTTCAAAAGTCAGTGGGCTCCAGCAGCTTTAAGAGCATTGTCTCGTATTGAGGTTTCTGATCCAGCTGGAAGAGCCAGCCCCTAGGAAGAGGCTCGCTGGTGATGCTCTGGGATCTGTTCATCTCTCCCAATGCTGACTGTACAGGCCTAAGCTTTCCTGCTTTCCCAATGCCTGGATGTCTTGAATGATTTTTATAATTGCCACACCTGCTTGGTGGAAGGTATTTTACCCTGCGCTTGTCTTTTGACTCTTCAATGTTTATGAAGCAGCAGCTTGTCCTTCCTCTTGGTTGCTTCTGCGTTATGTTAAAGCAATATACTCGGGAAGTGAGCAGTATGTTCCTGTACAGTACTCACGGCTTAAAGCAGTTACGTCCCAACGTGGTTTCGTTTTAAATACAGCGTTAATATAAGCTTTTGTTTTGTTGTACTGAGTTGATAATCAGCACTGAGTCTATTTGGGAGCTGGGCTGAAGCAAGCTGGAACTTCTCAGGAGCTGTTCTTAAACAGTGATTAGATGATCCAGTGCTCTGGAGCCTTGTCTCAGCTAAGCAGGTCGTGATGAGTATCTGGGAAGGCTGAGGTGTGTGTGTGAGGGGTCTTCTCAATGTGTATAAATACCTGATAAGTAAAGAAGACGGAGACAGACTCTTCTCTGTGGTGCCCACTGGGAGTGCAAGAAGAAAGGGGCACAGGAGATTCAGTTTAAATATAAGAAAAAAAACTTTTTCATAGAATAGAATCATTTAGGTTGGAAAAGACCCTTAGGATCATTGAGTCCAACCATCAACCCCACTCTACAAAGTTCTCCCCTACACCATATCCCCCAACACCATATCTAAACGACTCTTAAACACATTCAGGGATGGTGACTCCACCACCTCCCTGGGCAGCCTATTCCAGTGTCTGACCACTCCTTCTGTGAAGAATTTTTTCCTAATGTCCAGTCACCTTCCTGTGAAGGTGATCAAACACTGGAGCAGGCTGCTCAGAGAGGTTTGGGGTCTCCATTCCCGGGGATGTGTGAGACACGACCAGACTGGATAGGGTCCTGGGGAGACAGCTCAACTGCTCCTGCTTGAGCAGGGGTTGGGGTAGATGACCTGCAGGGGTCCTGGCCCACCTCAGCTGCTTTGAGTGGTGGTGCCCAGCGATAGGACAAGAGGTAACGGGCACAAACTTGAACATAGGAAGTTCCATCTCAACATGAGGAGGAACTTCTTTCCTTTGAGGGTGGCAGAGCACTGGAACAGGCTGCCCAGAGAGGCGGCGGAGTCTCCATCTCTGGAGACATTCAAAACCCGCCTGGACGCGTTCCTGTGCAACCTGCTCTAGGTGAACCTGCTTTGGCAGGGGGATTGGACTAGATGATCTCCAGAGGTCCCTTCCAACCCTACCATTCTGAGTGCTGGGCATGCTCTTCCATGCTCCAGTGACAGGGGTGTAAGTGGATGCTCCCTTCCCCGTACGCTTTGTCTTTCCTGGCCTGCCCTGGAGTGGGTTCCTCTCCCCGGTGGCTTCCTGGGGAGGTCCTGATCCTGACTTTCTAATGTAGACTTTAATTTGTTAAAACTCATATCCCTTTAACTAAACTAATAGATTTTGAGCTCCTGCCCTGCAGGGCTGTTTGGTATGAGTCACTGCCAGCAAAAGCCACAGGGCTTTGGAGCTAATGAGTCTTAGTGTCGCTCGTTATCCGAACGTTTCTCCTGTGGCTGCTCTGCTCTCGCTGAGCCCTGCCTTGGGGTGTCATTTGAAATGTCTGCTGCAGGTTGGTGATTTCCCTCCTTTCCTTCTCCCCAAGGACAGGTTACCTGCTCTTCGCACCTGTGACTGGTGCTCCCAGGCAGATGTCAGGAACTAGCCATGCTGGCAAAGGAGCTTTTGCTTCTCTCTGCCCTGGTTTTCCAGGGTGGATTTTTGGTTTGTTTCCCCAGTGATTTATTTGATTGTCTGCTCCAGTACAAGCCTAAATATTTTCTGTCTTCATATCTGTCACTCCTCACCTGCAGATCATTTTTCTGCTGGGCTCTTTTGTGGATAGGAGAAGATGTGAAGCAGGGGAGAGGCCTCAGGAAAGGGGAGATGGGCACCCTGCATCACTGGCAGTGGGCCTTCCCCTCTTAGCCCGGATAAGCTGTTGTTAACTGAACCATGTCCTCCTGTGAGAGAACCATGACAGACATAATTGTCCAAGGCTTGTTGTTTGTGAGAGGGGGTCTCTCCATCGTTGGCCTTGGGCTTCCAGGCTCTTCTCACCCGTATGTCTTTGACTGCAGGAAGCCAAAGATGCCTTGGAAGCCAAGGAGCGCTACATGGAGGAGATGGCAGACACCGCCGATGCGATTGAAATGGCAACCCTGGACAAGGAGATGGCAGAAGAGCGAGCAGAGTCCCTGCAACAGGAGGTGGACTCCCTGAAAGAGAAGGTGGAATATCTCACGATGGACCTGGAGATCCTGAAGCACGAGATCGAAGAGAAAGGTGGGAAGGGGTCAGCTTTTGAGTGGTCTCAGTCTGGGTCCCCCTGCACAGGGGAGCTCCTCACTGGGGAGCAGAATGCTTGACTACTTCGGAGCAGTAGTGGCTCCTCTGCCATTTGCGGTGGGGCTGAGGCTTGGTCTCTGTGATTTCCTCCGACAGCCTCTGGGGCTTTCTGCTGCATCCCCAGCCCTGCTCGGCAGGCACAGGTAGGACCATCACACATGGGCAGGTCAGCAGCGGGCAGCAGCTCAGCTTCGTCTTAACTTGGGTCCCGGCCTCACTGAGAAGGCAGAAATGGAGCTGCTGCGCTCTTGAGTCTGGGGACAAGTGTTCCGGTCCTGGGCTTAGAGAAGCTCAGACTTAGTTTTAATGCTTGTCATTTTCCCTGGGGACAGTGCACGCCACCCCAAAAGATGTTTGACTGGGACAGACTTTATGTGGGAGGTAACACAACTGCTTTTGTTGCTCACTGATCCAACCTCCCAGCTTTACACTAAGATGAGCTTCAAAACCAGTGCATTAGCCTTGTTTTGGTTCCCCTGGGGCCTTTTAGCTCTTGCTATCCAAGGTGAGCTTTAAAAATTATGCACAGCAGGAAATGAGCCACCTGTTAAACACTTGTAGTATTGGAATTCACCTGAAAAAAATGAAACCTGTAGAAGCAGCAGATGATGAGGCAGGCAGGCTGAGGGATGCGACAGAAAGGTAGACTTGTCGAGGGACCAGAAAAATGTTGGGAGGACAAGAGTAGTTTGCAAGGAGATGTGGAAATTACTGAGATGAGCAAGGTCTTTGATTTGAGTTTGCTTTCACTGAATTATGAGGGCTGGCAGGGTTGAGAGCCAAGACCACTCATGGTATCCAGTGACAAGTTGCTCTGCCATAGCCCAGCAGCTTCTCTGGTGCAGTCTGCAGGTTGGTACAGTGGTTCTTCATCTGCACTAACTGGCTTTGGTGGCACTGGGGGAGTCTCTCGGCCTATGAGCACCAGTGTTATGCACCATGTTTCAGTTTTGCTCTGTTGCAGGAGAGGAACTGATGTGTTTCCCCTTGGTGTGACTCTTACTGGTGTTGGTAATGTCACTTAGTGTTGAGAGAACTGGATCTGTTTAGCAGCTACTATTTCTGCACAAGCAGAATAATGCTTCCTTTCTACTGCAGGCTCGGATGGAGCAGCATCCAGTTACCAAGTCAAACAGCTGGAAGAGCAAAACGCAAGACTCAAGGAAGCTCTTGTAAGGTAGGAGAACACTATTGCTCCCCAAAGGCTGGAATGCTGCCGATGAAGTTCCTTCCTATGAGCGCCCATGCTGTCTTGGTCTAATAAGGGTTTGTGTCAGAGCACTGAAACAAATACTTATTTTCCAGAGCAGCTGATGTAACACTTGCTAGCTGGTCTTGGGTTCTTTCTGAGCTCTTGTGCTCCTGTAAGCATGCAACAGAAAAGGGAAAATCTCTTATCACTGGAGACCAATATAGATCTGAAGAAAGTGAAGCCACTTTGGAAAGCTTCTGTATTTCATTTCTCTGTGTATGCAGTGCTCTGCTTCTGCAGCACAGCTGCGGGTTTATTCAAGCAGCCTGTACAGGACAGTTCTCCCGGACGCCTCCTGCGCAGGTTCTGCTTCAGGTTTCTTGAGCCTGCCCAACACTGGGACCTGGTTGTTGCCTTTCCCTGGGCAAGCCCATCTGCCAGGGCTTGGGGCTTTTCTTTCTGGAAGCCACATGTGGTTTAGCCAAGAGTTCAGATGGGATCCCTCTGGTAACCACACCACTCCTCGCTGTCCCACCTCACTCCTGCTGTGAGGAGGTGGGTTCAGTGGCTGTGGTTCAGTGTGCTCAGGGTGCTGCATTGCCTTTCATGCAGAGAACAACCTGTGCTTAAAGACAATTATTCCTGTAGGCCAGGAACAGGTAGAGGAGGTGGAAGCATCCCCTCCTGATAGGAAACGCAAGAAACTGCCTTGCAAGGACTTCCAAATCAGTGCATGTTTTGGGTGGGAGGTATAAAGAAGGTCCAAATGAGAGGGGCTCCCAGCACTTGCACTCCCTGGGCAGAGCCACTTTGGGGCTGTTAGCAGAGCTGTTCACACAGGGGCTTCAATATACACATAAGAAAAGCTCTGTTCTCTGTGACAAAACGCCTTTCCTTGCCTGTGCTTTGTCTTTTTTCTGCTGCTGACCTTCTCTTTTACATTGTGAAAGGCTGTGAATGTGACTTATTTTTCTTTGCTCACTGGGTTCTTCCTTTCTGTGCTTTAGCCTGTCCCATTTACAGCTATTCTTTCTTGTCTGTCTCACTTGTGCTCTCTGTTGTCAGTTTTTCTACATTCTCCTCTTCTGTTCTCTCCATCCCCTATCACTCTCATTCTTTCAAAGGAAGGTGGCATCTCAGGCACCGATTCACCCTTATCCCTTGCTGTTAATGAGCTGTTCTCTAGGGACGCTGCTCGTGTCCCCACCAGGGAGGGGCTGCCAGAGCCTCCAAAGGAGCTCTGCTTGTGCTGCTGATGGGCAGTCAGGGCCAGTAAGGGCAAGGGGTCTGGACTGTGCCAGTGCCCACCAAGAGCAGTGTCTGGGAAGGGAACAGCTTCTCTTGCTCTGGTACCTGGGCTTCTGCTGGGCTTGTGATGGGTCTGGTTGCTCTCTGAAAGGATGCGGGACTTGTCTGCATCAGAGAAGCAGGAACACGTGAAGCTTCAGAAGCAAATGGAGAAGAAAAACACGGAACTGGAGTCCCTGCGTCAGCAGAGGGAGAAGCTTCAGGAGGAGGTGAAGCAGGCAGAGAAAACGGTTGATGAGCTAAAGGAGCAGGTGAGTCCAATGGGGGAAGGATAGGTGGGAAGGGGAAGTTTGGGGCCGTTTGGAGCATTGACCAACTGCTGTCAGGCAAGCTTAGACCACCTCCTGGCACAGAGCATTTTGTCAGTTGCTCTTGGAGAGACGCATTTGGTGATACATCTGCAGGGACTAATACTTCTGTGTCCATGTGCAAAAGCAAACCCTATTCCAGCAGTGGAACTGTGCTGGACTGTGCTTGGCCATAGATGGCTCTTGAACATAGGACATGGATGGTATGTCCTGCTTTCCAGGGCTGGTCTGTGTTTGCTGCTTGCTCAGTGCTGAGCCATCACATCTGCCATGAGGCTTGTTCCTGGCCAGGCTGAGACAGTGGTGCAGCTGTGGGGCAGCCACTAGGAAGCCCCCAGGAAGGATCTATATTCACTGCGGAGCAGCCTGTGCAATTCCTCTGAACTGCTGGAGGGATGCTGGCCTCACGTGCTCTGAGCGTTAGCCTGAGTTACGTAGAAGGTGGGCTGTTAGCAGAGATGATGCTTCTTAATGCAAAGAGGCTGAAATGCCCATTCCTCCTTTAATACTGTAAGTGTATAACCACTCGCCTAGGTCCTCAGGGAAGGCAGAGAGCTTGGAAAGCACTGTCACAAGTCTGCAAACACTCAACCTGAAGGTCAGCATCATTTACGCTGACCTGAAACTGTTCAAACTTGTGCCCTGATGCTGCGGCTAAAGAGCCAGTAACAACTCAAAGAGCCAAAGCCAAGTCTCTCTTTTCATGTGCCCTTCCTTCTGGGGCTGCTAGCTGTTCTGGTTTGACTTGTTTGCTCACATGAGGGATGCTGTTCCCTGCTATCAGGAGGGAGCTTTTGTGCTATGTGACGAACCCTCAGCCTGGGATGGGGGGACGAATTTATCAGCCACATCCCACATCTTACCAGGGTGATCCCACGGTGGTATAAAAGGACTTTTGAGTTGCTTGCTGCAGCATCTTGAGCTCCAGGTTGGAGTGTGATGTAGTGCGTGCTTTCAGGTGGATGCTGCTTTGGGTGCTGAAGAGATGGTGGAGACTCTGACGGAGAGAAACTTAGACCTGGAGGAGAAGGTCCGGGAACTGCGTGAGACTGTTGGGGACCTGGTAAGATGGACTCCTCTGCAGTAACGGCTGGTACTGAAGGGCTTGCCCCTCTTCCTGGTGTGGGGCTGGGCTGATGTGAGGGGCTGGAGCAGTGCCAGAGGTGACTGGGGAACCTCTCTACAGGCACTGGGTGCCGCTTCTGAGCGGTGCACAATATGCCCCTTACACCCCGAGGTGCCCCTCTGTTCTGAAAATGCCCAGCTGCCCTCGCTTGCTCAGCTGTGGTGTGACTGCGTCCCGTGCTGCATCCTCCTTGCCAGGAAGCCATGAACGAGATGAATGACGAGCTGCAGGAAAATGCCCGGGAGACAGAGCTGGAGTTACGGGAGCAGCTGGATATGGCGACGGCGCGGGTTCGTGAGGCAGAGAAGCGTGTGGAGGCTGCACAGGAGACTGTGGCCGACTACCAGCAGACCATCAAAAAATACAGAGAGCTGACTGCACACCTTCAGGTGCGTCCCTTTGCTGTCCCCCTCACAGCAGCGGGGCAGTTCTTGCTGGAGCTGTGCTCCTCTGGGAGCCCACCTTGGTGATGAGGAGACGGAGCAAATGTAGGCAAGAGCATTCCCAGGGGAGGTAGGCAGGGACGGCACGCTGCCACCTGTTCTTGTGGGAGACGGGCAGAACGCAGATGGCTGGTGCTTGGAGAGCGGGTTCCTAATTGAGCTTTCCTGGGGACCTCCAGCAGTGCCAGACCTGCACGTGCTTCTCGTGACCTCTGACAGCCCTGCCTGTCCTTCTGCCTGTATCCAGATGGGGCTCGCTGGCAGAGCCCTTGCTGAAGTCAGCACTGTAAAATCCTTCTGAACACATGGCTGTTTCAGCCTTTTGCCGTGCTGTGCTGCTTGTGCTCCAGGCTTGGGAGCCGAGCCCTGGAAGAGACAGAATAGCGTGGGGTTGTTCCAGCACTGGGCTTAGTTCTCCTGGGCTTTGCTGGCAGCGAAAGGAGATGGGTAATGAGTCTGTGTGGATTCCTTGGCTTTAATACAGCGTGCGGTCAGCCAAGCCTTTGGAAAGGACTTGCATTCCTCTTCCTTACTTGCATCCATCATTGTGCATGTTGCACAATGGAACCCCGGTGCTCCTTCCCCCCCACCTCCCCAAGCAAGGGGACATTTGGAGGTTAGGTGTGGAGGTACCGCAGCGGGTGTGGGATTACAGATGTCCTCTGTGCTGGTTTTCTGTATGTCTCACCGCAGCTTCTTTCCGTGCTCAGGATGTGAACCGAGAACTCATGAGTCAGCAAGAAGCATCTGCTGAGAAACAGCAGCAGCCTCCTCCCGAGATGTTTGACTTCAAGATTAAATTTGCGGAGACGAAAGCCCATGCTAAGGTAGGGCCAGCACGAGAGCTGCACGCCAGGCGTGTGAACTGAACAGGGTGCATACATTCCCTCCCGTGTGTGAGGCTCCTGAAGCAGTGGCACCGAGGCATGGCACCGGTGTGTGGGTGCCAGTCTCGGGATGGGTATTCCCCCCACCTGGTGGGGATGACCCTGGCTCTCAGAGTTGGCCTGTGGTACTTGTGCCAGGCATGGAAACAGGCGACCGTCAGGATGTTTCTCTCTCCCAAGAGAAACATCAAAGTTCAAATACTGCTGTGCAAAAAGGGATGCTTTCTTGTGAAAGAGCATGCTCGGAGCTGACAATGTAAGCATTGTTTTTGTCACACTGTGAACGCTGGCTGGAAAGAAAGAATGCTTGTAAGCACAAATACATGGTGTACTCTGTACATGGGGTTAGACCAGAGCTCCAGACTGGTCCCTGGGCCCATCTGCAGAGCACTGGTTGTTCGTGATGAGAAATGTTTCCTGTGACAGCCAGGGAATGAGGTGTTAGCTGTGTCCCAGGAGGAAAGAGGATCTGACTTTTTAAAATATGGGCTGGCATGTGCTGGTCTGGGGAGGGGACCGATTGGGCTGCCTTGACCGTGTGTCTCCTGCAGGCCATCGAGATGGAGCTGCGCCAGATGGAGGTGCAGCAGGCCAACCGGCACGTCTCCCTCCTCACCTCCTTCATGCCTGACAGCTTCCTGCGCCATGGAGGGGACCATGACTGTATCCTGGTGCTGCTTCTCATCCCTCGGCTCATCTGCAAGGTGAGATGGGTGCCTCGGCTCCCGCCTGCCTCAGGGAGTTAGGCCTTGTCAAGAGCTTGTGTTAATTCTTCCTTTGAAGTTTTGTGCTGAAGCTATCTTCTGAGCTGGGCTGATGCCGCTTGGGCTCACTGGGAGACAGTGGCTGTGACACAGCTCTGTGGGAAATATATCTTTTCTTTCTGTCCCACTTGCATTTGGGATTTTGAATGTTTACTAGTTTGAGAACTTTCAAAAGTGTCTGGGAGAAGGCAGGAAGAGGAAGCAGGAGTCCCTGCCCGCAGGTGGTGGTAGGTCAGTGGTTGGAGCACTCAGTTGTGGTACTGGTGGGTCAAGGCTGCCAGTTTGGACAGGGCAGACATGTGAGCCTCGGTGTCTTGCAGCACTGACTGGGGGGTTGGCGCTGTGCTGTTCTGCTCATTCCCCTTCTGGACTGCGGAAATCTCTCCCAGGAAAGCTTGCTTTTTTGGGGGTGTTGGGCGGGTGTTTGGCTGGTCTGTGGCTAGGCAGAACAGATCAGAGCAAGAGTAAGAAGTCTCTGAAGGTTTGCCCTCTTCCCCAACAGGCTGAGCTGATCAGCAAACAGGCTCAGGAGAAGTTTGATCTGAATGAAAACTGCGCAGAGCGCACTGGCCTCAGGGGCGCTGCGGGAGAGCAGCTGAGCTTTGCTGCTGGGCTGGTCTATTCCCTGAGCCTCCTGCAGGCTACGCTGCACAAATACGAACAGTGAGTACCCAGCCCTTCTCCTCACCCTTGATTCCCACCCGCTTCACCGTCTGGAAGCACAGACATCCCTTGCAGCAGGGCCTGGTCCCTCTGGGATTAAAGATATTTTGGCAGCTAGGCTGGAAGAAGGCTGAGGGATCCCATTTGTTGCCTTGTGATGGGGGTATTCACTTCTCTTGTAAGTCCTTCTTTGTTTTCCTCCCAAGAAACGTGAAGGGATCCAATTCTCTAGCACGTATTGCTCATTCTTCAGCTGTGACCGTGTCTTGAGGACAGAAGTAGCCTTGCTGTACTCATTTTTCCACTTGTCCTGCCAGGAGATGCATCACAGTCTCTTGCTGAGCTTGATTGCATCTGGGGTTGGCTCTGGGCTTCAGTCCCCAAGAGCAGGCTCTCCCTTGCAGCACAGTGCCCTCTTCCACAAGTGCCCAGGGCTTAGTCCTGTCCAAAGGGTTTCATGGGGTGTCAGCCTGAACTCTTGATCAGTGTGAGCTCCGTCACTAGGCAGGGCCCTGACAGCACCACGGAGCCAGGGCTTTCCTTGGAGACTGGGAAATGCCTTTGGGCACCAAAACGGCTGTGGCAGGGGAGGGTACTTGCCTTGAGGCTTGCTTGGCTTGCTCCCAGGAAAATGGCTCAGTGTGAAACAGGACACTGAAAGATCCCTTTGCTCCTGCACCAGCATGGCTGATGAACTTGTAGAGTCTCCTCCTGCCTCCAGCACTGGCTTCTGGCTTAGAGACTTGAGCTTTTCTGTTCTGGGGCTCCCTTTCCTGTAGCTCCCAGGTAGCCTATCTCATGCCCTGGTTTTCTATAGATGTTTTGACCTTTGTTAACCACTCTCTAGCTAAGGGGGTCCAGCTGGTGGTCCCGGGGTGTTCCAGTTGTCTGAGATTGGCACCCAGAAGCAAAGCCCTGCGTTGATGCTGTCTGGAGCATGTGCCTGTCCCAGCCAAGCTGACTGTGCCTGCCTTCCCTTACCAGGGCACTGAACAAATGCAGTGTGGAGGTGTATAAGAAGGTGGGGATGCTGTACCCCGAGATGAGTGTCCACGAGCGCTCGCTGGACTTCCTGATCGAGCTGCTGCACAAGGACCAGCTGGATGAGACGGTCAATGTGGAGCCACTGACCAAAGCCATCAAGTACTACCAGGTGGGTCTGCGGAGCCGAGAGTGACGGGCTCTTGGCCATGTTTGGGGTGTTTCTGCCCTGCAGGGAGGGGAACTGGTGCAACCGCACCAGTGCATGGCACAGCTGGAAATCATGCCCTTGGATACGTCATTCACGTGGCACATTGATAAGCTGTGAATAAGCTCCTTGGTAGGACTTTCCTTTGGATATTTTTCATCTCTGGAGCATGCAGGACTTGAGCCTGTGGGTGTGTCGCTTGGGGGCTGTGTTCCCTGTCCCTGGGAGGACGCAGTTCTCCCATCCAAGGTTTCTGTACCTCTGTGCTGCAGGTCAGGGTTGCTGAGCCTTCGATTTAGGGGCCACCAGCTCTTTCAGAGGGCAGAGTGTTCAGAGAGGATCTGGTGGGGGTCACTGCAAGAGTTTTCACTTGCAATTAAAAATTAGGCCAAACCCTCGATGTTTGGGGGTTTTTGTTACGTATTTCCTCATTTGGTTTGTTTGCTTGCACGTGTGGAAATGTTTGAGGGGTGCTGATCTCTGCTAATCTCTCTCTACCTAGCATCTGTACAGCATCCACCTGGCTGACCAGGCTGAGGACTGCACGATGCAGCTGGCCGACCACATCAAGGTGAAGTGGCGAAAAAATAACCTGACTCTTTCCTTGTTGCGTGTTTTCTGCCTTTGCCATTTCTGCTCCCCACTGAGATAATTTTCTGAGTTGCAGTGCCTCTTCTCCCCCTCTCCCCATTGCAGTCACTTTTCCCCAGCTCCCGCTGCCCGTGGCAGCACAGAGGTGATGTGAGCTCCCAGGTTAGGGAAAAGGTAAGAAAATGTGGGGCCATTTGCCCTGCAGACATTGGGGTAGAAAGAGAAGAGCAGCAAGGAGAGTGTGGAGAACCTAGTGTCTAAGAGGGAGTGTTGTACTGCCCTGAGTTTCTAAGCGAAGTACCAGTGTCCTGTGCTCCATGAAGTAAAACAAAAATTGATTGAACACCTGTCGTGATTCAACCCCAGCCAGTAACTAGGACGATGCGGCTGCTCGCTCGCTGTCCCCTGGTGGGATGGGGGAGAGAATCAGAAGAGTAAAAGTAAGAAAACTCATGGGTTGAGATAAAGACAGTAAAAAATTTAATAAGTAAAGCAAAAGCTACACAGGCAAGCAAAGCAAAATAAGGAATTAATTCACTGCTTCCCATTGGCAGGCAGATGTTCAACCATCTCCAGGAAAGCAGGGCGCGTAACAGTTACTTGGGAAGACAAAACACCATAACTTCAGATTTCACCCCCCTTCCTTCTTTTTCCCCCCAGTTTTATATGCTTAGCATGACGTCACATGGTATGGGATATCCCTTTGGTGAGTTGGGGTCAGCTGTCCCGGCTGTGTCCCCTCCCAGCTTCTTGTGCCCCCGCAGCCTACTCGCTGGTGGTGGTGTGAGAGGCCGAAAAGGCCTTGACTCTATGTATGCACTGCTCAGTAACAGCTAAAACATCCCTGTATTGTCAATGCTGTTTTCAGCACAAATCTAGAACATAGCCCCATACACCAGCTACTGTGATAACTCTACCCCAGCCAAAACCAGCACAATGCCTCCGCTTTTTTTCCTGCTCCTGTAAATCCTGGAGTCGTGGCAAGGTGGTATACAGAGGGTCTGTCCTGAAACTCCTGAGGCGGAATCCCCGGTTTGCCCTAGAGCAGCTCTCTTGCCCGGTCTCTGCTTTGCCCTGAGCTGACAGTACCTGTGTTTGTGCTCTGCAGTTCACCCAGAGTGCCTTGGACTGCATGGGCGTGGAGGTGTGCCGGCTGCGAGCCTTCCTCCAGGTAGGACATGCCAGAGCTGGTTCTACAGGGTTGTGGCAAGGGTTGTGCTGGGTTCCCTGCCCAGTGGTCCCTCTGTCAGTTTTTCTGAGGTCCTTTCTCTGCACCCTAGGCTGGGCAGGAGGCGTCCGACCTTGCCATCCTCCTCAAGGACCTGGAGACCTCATGCAGTGACATTCGCCAGTTCTGCAAGAAGATCAGGCGCCGCATGCCTGGGACAGATGCTCCGGGTATCCCTGCAGCACTGGGCTTTGGGCAGCAGGTGAGCTGGCTGGCAGAGCAAGGCACCCTAGCACTGCCCGGCGCGGGGCCATCTTAGCCACATACTGGGAGCTGTGGGCTGTACTGGGCTAGCACCAAATGCTGATAGATCACTGCTGTCCTTGCTGGCTCCAGGGAGTGAGTGTGCTGGTATGTAGTGCCCTGCTTAAGGAACAGCTTCCCACTGCTCAGGCAGTAGAAAATGGTGCGAGCCCAGATGGGAATTAATGTCTCTGGGCTTTATGTTTCTAGTCGGGATGGAGACATGGACTTCTTAACCTAATCTTCTCCAGCCTTGAGTTTCTTTCTATCTTTTCTGGTGTTTCCCATCTTCCCAGTGATGCTTCATAAGCAAGTTAAAATCTCAATACCTTCACGCTAGGGTGAGGCAAGTGGTGTGCAGCCAGGAGCTTCCCCAGTGCCTGGGAAGCAAGCTGGAAAGCAGCCCATTTGTCTCTGCCTTTCCCAACCATCCTGTTTCTGCCCAACTTTCAGGTGTCGGACACGCTGCTGGACTGCCGCAAGCACCTGACGTGGGTGGTGGCCGTGCTGCAGGAGGTGGCCGCTGCTGGGGCACAGATGATTGCTCCTCTGGCGGAGAATGAGGGGCTGCTGGCAGTGAAGCTGGAGGATCTGGCCTTCAAAGCGAGCGAGCAGGTGGGAAAACTCCTTCTCGACTGCCCCTCGTGGAGGGCTTTGTGGTCCCCCGCTCTGTGCTGTCCTTCCCCGCAGCTGGCTTTGCTTTCCAGCCGCACTAAAGGGACTAAAGCCACACTGCAGCTTCTCAAGGCCTGTGGCACATTGTGGGGAGCGAGAGGGGGCTGTAACGGTGGCCGTGAGCTCAGCCTAGGGGCACCTGCCACTTTCTTCCCATCCTTTGCAGATCTATGGCACCCAGGGCATCAACCCCTACGAGTGTCTGCGTCAGTCCTGCAGCATCCTCATCGCGACCATGAACAAGATGGCCACGGCTATGCAGGAGGGAGAATACGATGCAGATAGGCCACAGACCAAGGTGGGCTTCAACTGTAGCAGGGGTCTTGGGCAGAGCTGGAGCATCTGAGCTGCTCTGTAATCTCCCACAGTCCTGCTGCTGCCTCCCCTGGCAGGAGACTGTCTTCTGGCTGTGATGGCAGTGTAGAGAGCTGGGGAGGTGCAGCAGTTGCCTGCAGGATTCAGGGAGGCCAGGAACGGTCCCCCTCTTGCCATGTCATCACATCTGCAATTACTGGAATTCTTTAAATACCAATTTTGTATCTTGTTCCTCTGGTCTCCATTGCAGCCCACCCCACCTGCTGACCTACGGGCAGCGGCTCTTCGGGCAGAGATCACTGATGCTGAGGGGCTGGGGCTTAAGCTGGAGGACAGGGAGACGGTCATCAAAGAATTGAAAAAGTCTCTCAAGATCAAGGTAAGCTGTTCTTCAGTTGATCTCTGCCTTACTGGCTGGTCAATGAAGAGCTCTGTGTTGCTGTAGTGGTCACGTTCGTGCTCTAGGTAACTTGTTGCCAGTGGAACTGTCTCGAGTGCCAGCCAGATCTCCTCCTGGAAATATTGTTCCAGTTGTCAGGGAGGTGCCTCCCTGCCAGAGGCTGTCCTGGCCTTTCCCCCACGGTGTGCTGGAATGGGGAATGTTGGTGATGGGTTCACGTGTCTGGGTACCAAGCATATGTGCAGTGTGGGTAGGAGCGGTGATTTCTGGGCAGGCTCCCAAGTGTTGTAAGGAACTTTTCTTAGTGCCCGCCATCCCCAGGGCCCTGGAGTTCTCTGATTTCTTTCCTGCTGCTCCAGGGCGAGGAGCTCAGCGAAGCAAATGTCCGGCTCAGCCTTCTGGAGAAGAAACTGGACAGCGCGTCCAAGGATGCGGATGACCGTGTGGAAAAGATACAGACAAAGCTGGATGAGACCCAGACACTGCTCAAAAAGAAAGAGAAGTAAGCGTGAGATGGAGCTGCTGTTGGAGGGTCTCTGATGAGGACTGGATGGCTGGTGGTCCCCTGGGCTGGCTAGGAGGGTTTGTGGAGGGGCAGGTTAGTGGAGGATCCGCAGGGGAACCAGCACATTTGAATGATGCACAGCAGAGCACAGGCTGGTAGAGGGGTCCTGGGAAAGGTCCTGTTCAAATGCTGTTACGGAAATGGCTGTTGTCTTGGCATGTTCTTACTGCCCTCGCTGTGCTCCAAGCATCTCTTGCCACACGTGGTCTGTTGGCAGAGCGAGCCTGTGGACAAACAGGGAGGTACAACCTGCAGGCTGGAGGGAGGACTGTCTTGCAGTGTAAAAGCTGGGCAAAACAGCTAAGGAATGTTGGGTTCAGTATGGATAAATGCTTCTTCCGTGTGCTAAACTGCAATCTATAGTGGACGCTGATGGGGCTCCAGCTCCTGGATCAGCAGGTCTATGTTTGAAGCACAGCAGCAGCAAGATGCATGACAAAGCCAGAAGCTCTCAGGTGCTGCACTACTTGCCTCTTGCCTTCGGAGAAATGTCTCTGACTACACCCGTGACTCTGTGTGCTCTTCCCAGGGAGTTTGAGGAGACCATGGATGCTCTTCAGGCAGATATCGACCAGCTGGAATCGGAGAAGGTGGAGCTGAAGCAGCGCTTGAACAACCAGTCAAAGCGAACCATCGAGGGCCTGCGCGGTGCCCCTGCCTCTGGAGTTGCCTCCATCGTGTCTGGCATTGCCGGAGGTGCGTAACCAGCATCCCCAGAGCACTCGAATGGTTCTGCAGCTGCTGGGGGGTTTTTACAGGCTGGAAAGGGAGCCTGGGACATCCTGCTGATACAGAATCCGGGAGCTGTGCAGTGGGATGCCCTGCAGTGTCTGTGTAAAGCCTGCCCAGGAGGCAGTGCTGGAGCTCGTACTGCTGGCAGGAGCGAGCAGTGCTTCCGAACAGTGCTCCGAAAGTCTGCTGCTCTGCCTGCCCGGCCTTCCCACAGAGAGCCAGAGCCCCTGGCATGGCTGGCAGAGGGGCGAGGACAGGAGGCTTTCAAGCTGTAATGATGACTGGGGAATGTGGAGAGCCTGCATCTCCCCAGGGATGTCCAGCAGCTCCGTGCTTGGGTGGGCAGGGCAGTGGTCGGCACCTCTGTGGAGCCAGACTGGGCTGTCCCTGCAGCTGGCTAGGGCTGAGGGACCTGTGGTGGCAGGGCACCTTGCTCTGGCTGCTGTGGGTGGGTGAGTGTCGGTACCACCTGGCCCAGCCCATGAGCCCATCCTCCCACTGAGATGCTCCCGTGGAGACGCAGTGGTCTGTGCCTGCCCGCTGGCATGTCCTTGCTGCTGCGGGCAGCGCCAGCCTCCACTGCTGCGCCTCTCCAGGGCATAGATGGGCTGTTTGGGCTCTGCTGCTCTGACCTGGCTGGCTCGGAGAATGAGACGTGATTTCTCTGCGCCTCCTGGGCTCTCCTGAAGCCCAACAGCAAGAGGTGGGTGGTGGTGTGGGACGGGTGCTTGCTGAGGTTGTGGGTCCTCGTGCTGACTAGCAGGGGTGTTAGCACCTTCCTTGTCACTCTGTAGGAAATGTCCTATAAAAAAATGCCTGGTGGCAGGAGTGGGTCTTTGGCGTCTTTGTCAGGAGCTCTGGCTGCAGGACAGTGTGTGACCTCCTGAACTGACAGCTCAGGTGTCCTTTAGGACTGTGACCAGGGCGGCTGTGGAGCAGCCTGGCCCTCCGGCCCCAGCATGGCAGTGATCTGGTGGGTCCAGGTTCCTGATCCTTATCTGGGTTGGATAACACCTGAATGCTCCTGGAAGCAGCAGCTCCTGGCCCTCTCCCCGAGTCACTGTGACCATGAGCTCTGGTTCTCGGGGACACTGGCAGCACGTTCTCGGTCCCAAACACCGTATGCAGTGCTGTGAGCACTGTGCCAGCACCAGCCTGCTCACGAGCGCTGCGTTTCATCGTGGGGAGCTGAGGGCACAGACACCCCAACTTTTGGGGGTGTAGTGCACACCGGGTGCAGCAGGGCAGTCTGCGGGAGCTGCTCCTCCACCCCTGCATGGGGAGGCTCAGCCTGAGCACCTTGGAGCAGGTCAGCGTGGATCACCATGCCTTCAGTGACCCGCAACAAGAGGCGGCTGTTGTGGGCTCTGGATGAGCCGTGCCATGGGTGCACGTGTGTCCTGCTTGGGTTTTTCACAGCCACACACGTGGCCGGGGCTCACTAGCTCCTAGCTGGATCCTGCAGCTGCGGCACATAGAGTCCTACTGCCCTGGCAGGGATGCTGGGACAGTCGCTGCTCCTGGAGTCAGGGGATGGGGGTCGGCACAGGACACAGCCATGGGTGACCAGAGCTCCTCTGGCCATGGCTCCTCTCAGACTTGATCCTTGGCTTTAATTCTGCTTCTTCTTGTCTTTCCTCTGGCTCCTCTCCTTGTACTGCAGAGGAACAGCAGAGAGGTACAGTACTGCACCCCAGCATGCCACCGCTCCCTGCCTCCTCTGGCCCCCAGAAGTGCATGCCAGGGGGGGACTAGCGTCCCAAGGCACCCAGCATGGCCCTGGGACAAGGCTTGGTTTGGGAGCAGGGGGAAGGACACAGGCCCTGCTCGAGGGCGGCGCTTGGCTCAGATGCCGAGCAGCCTGTGGCACAGGGGAGCTCACAGCTGGTGCACTCCTGGGCAGCACAGGGAGCCCAGGAAGGGAGTGATGAGCATGAAACTGCTGTGGGTGCAGAGTGGTGTGACTCCTGCAGCGGAGAGATGGGTCGCCAGAGTGTCCAGGACACGGCACAGCTCCACGTCTTTGGGATGTGGGCACTGGGAGTGCCTGGTGCCAGGCTGCTGAGGAGACAGGGGGGTAGTGAGGTGCTGGCCCGGGCAGTTGGTGTCTTGGCCTTCTCCTTGGGAGCAGGACGGGAGTGCCGCATGTTCGTGATGGCTCTGTCGGTGCCTGGGTGCAAACAGGCAGATGCTGCTTCCCCCCATGCTGCAGACACTTGCCCCTTTGCTGAGCCTGTCCGCATGTCCAGTGCCACCGTAGCAGTCCTGCCCTGCGCTCGTGTGTGACAGTCGCTCACTCTGCTGCCGTTCCTGCCCGTCTGCAGGTGTCGGTGCCGGCCAGGTGACGGGAGGTGGCTCAGGACCTGTCCAGGTGAAGGACTCGCCTCTTCTTCTCCAGCAAATAGATGCTCTGCAGCTTTCCATCAAGCACCTCAAGAACGAGAACAACCTGCTCAAGGTGAGGTGCCTTGTCCTGCGGTGGGTCCCCGGGCACTCAGACGTGCTGTATGTCGGGAGGTCGAGCAGGAGAAGAGGGAGGACAAGGTGTGGGGTGGCTGGGGGGAGCGTGGTGCCATTGCACGGGGCAGGGCCATTGCCCTGGGACTGGGCAGAGCAGCCTGGGGCTCTGGCTGCTGCCAGCACTGCCGGCAGTGATGTGCTCCCTTCAATGCTGCAGGGCAGCTCTGCCCTTCGTGCTGTGGGTTTCCTCCGTGTCGGGGTTTAACCCCAGCCAGAACTAGGACTACGCAGCCATTCGCTCACTTTGCCCCCACAGGGTAGGGAGAAAAAAAGAGAAAAAAACCCCCCAACCTTATGGGTTGAGATGAAGACAGTTTAATAGAACAGTAATGGAAGATAAAATAATAATAATTGTAATAACGATAATGGTAAAAGACTATACAAAATAAGTGATGCAATACAATTGCTCTCACCACACGATGATTGATTGCCCAGCCCATCCCGAGCAGCGATCACAGATTTCTGCCGCCCCGGCCAGCCCACATTTATATACTGAGCATGACATCTATGGTATGGAACATCCCTTTGGCCAGCTTGTCCTGTCTGTGCTCCCTCTCAGCTTCTCTGGGAAGCTGCAAAAGTCCTTGACTTAATGTAAACATTACTTAGCAACAACTAAAGCAATCTGTGGTATCAACATTATTCTCACACTAAGTTAAAACACAGCAGCTGCTCTGTCCCAGTCGAAATTAACCCCATGCCAGCTGAAACCAGGACACTTGGGAAAAGAAACAGGGGAACGGTGAGAGGCGTGTTGGACTCTGTTTTACAGAGAGGGGCTCAGCAAGGAGTGGGATGCAATCCATGCGGAATGCTGTGTGCACGAGATGCAGTCCACATGGGATGAGCTGGAGGAAGGGCGCTTAGTCCACCACGTCTGGTGGTGGTCGGGAGCATGGCTGTGGGGCTGCAGCGAGCTCTCCTCTAGTGATGAGCTTTGGCTCCTTCATGGAAGGGGCTTTGGCTCCGGGAGAAGGGTCCGAGCACAGGGTCAGTGGCTGGGAGCCAGAGCGGCCGGCAGAGCCCGGGGGTGCTGGTGGCATCACTGCCCAGTCTTGGTCCCCCCTTCAGTCTGGGGACTCCAGATGCTGGCTCATGCAGACTGATTAAGGCATTTATTGATTAACAAACGCACTATGAGGAAATTGGCAAAGCAGCAAATAATTTAATTAACTGAATAACGTTCCGCTAATATTAATTCACAGACATATAATTATGCAGATTATTATGCACAACTGTGAAGCTGTTAATGATAGCTCTTAAATCTAATGAGTCACATAACATGGCCACCATTGAGTTACGGTTCTGTGAGTGCCAACCTGTTTCCCTGTCCCCAAGCCTTACACGTGTTCAGCTGGTTGTCCAAGGGCTTCCCCCCGGTGTCCTGGTGCGTTTGGGACATCACTGCTGTCCCTGGGCATCTGTGCTCCCACCCTTGGAAGATCCACCCGGGGTGCTTTTTGCTACACTTTTATGCCCTATTTTTGTTCGCTTGGGCCCTCCTTTCTGCTGCCTTTACATCTCATTTTCTGTCCTCAATTCCTCCCAAATAAACACCCTGTCCCTAATGACCTTCTCCCCGTCGGTCACAGGGAGCCCGGATGAAGATGGAGCTGGCCAGCCTGACACCTCTGCAGGTGCCCAAGATCTCCCTCCCCAAGAACAGGCAGGGAGAAGGTCTGGCCACACAAACGCTGTATCGCAAGACCAGCCAGCTCCTGGAAACCCTCTATCAGATGAGCGCCAACGCCAAGGTTGTGGACATGAAGCAGACCAAGTCAGGTAGGTCCTACACAAACGTTCCTTGGATGAAGCATCTGGGGAGCAAGGAGCATCTGGGCAGCTGTGAGTCGGAGGGAGCTTGGCCCATGGTTTTTGAGCAACCTCTGTGTCTTCCCTTTGTGCCGGGGAGGGACTGGCACCTCCTTCCCATCCCTCCAGCATCCGGAGCAGGGTTTGCTCCAGGGCAGAGCACCAGCCGACCCGTTTAGGCCTGCCTTCAAGGGATCTCCTCTGGTGGCCACAATCCCAGGTTGCTCACCAGGCTTCCTTTTTGCAGCAGGGAGTGGTCTTGGTCCCTGTCCCCCTGGCTGCAGACATTCCTGTGTCTGGGGACAGCGTGGCACCGGTTCATCACGCTGGGGCTGGCTGGATCTCGAGCCCCGGGGAGGGACACATTCCTTCTCCTCCTTCCTGTAAACCTCCCTCTCCCCTGTGTCGGCATTTGGGTGACCCGACATGGCGGTGGCTGTTGCCTCGCTCGTGCTGCGGTGCTGGGTCTGCTCCCACACGTGGGGCTTGAGCTCCCCAGGGCTGGGTGAGATCGGCCCTGGTGCTCCGCATTGCAAGTTTTTTGGGGGTAAAGAGTGCTGGATGAGCACCGGTGCTGCCGTTACACCCGCATAGCCTTGTCCTGGCGCTGGGACAGCCCTATGGGGCACCTGTGACTCTCACCTCCTGTCTTCTGCAGCACGGAGCTCGTCAGCGCGGCTGATGGAGCAGACAGCCCGCCTGTGGTCCCTCAAAAACAGCATCGAGACCCTGAGGGTAAGGCAAGCTCCTGCCACGGGCAGCTTTCGGCTGCTGCTGGGGCGAGGTGCCGGCGTGGGAGGGTGGGTGTCCCAGTGGCGTCCCAGACCCTCCTGTCCTGCCTCCAGGCCCCGGGCACGTGAATGGACACATCTCAGTGCGGGCACCGTGGTTGGCACTGCCGTCCTGTTGGTGCTGCCAGCACCTTGGCATGCCTGATGGCACCTCGGTATGCCCCATGGCACCTCCAGCTGCAGCAGTGGTGGTGGGGGGTGAGGTGCCGCCCCCTTTCCCTTCCAAAACAAAGCTGGGTTTGAGCCCTCTGTCTTGTCCCCAGGGATGTGGGGTGGTGAGGGACCCTGCAGGGTGGCGAGGGGCTTTGCAGCTGCAGGAGCAGGCGCAGGGCAGCGGCGTGGTTCTGGAGGTGACCTTGTCATGCTCTTCGTCCCCCCCCCAGGATGACACGATGAGGGAGACGGTTCAGCAGCAGTTGGGTGCCAGCGTCCCCACCAACTTTGGCATCTTCCCCTCCTCCTCCTTCCTGAAGGTGAGACCCTTGGTCCTGGGGGACATGGGGCAATGGCCAAAGGAGGGGGTGGGTCGGGATCCTCCATGCTCCATCCCCTGTGCCCCATCCTGTCCTGCGGGGTCCCCGTGGGGCTGTCCCTGGCTGCAGGATGAGGGGAGAGGCACTGTCCTCGCTGCCCCCCGCCCTGATGTTGTCTCTGTTCTGGCAGGCCAAGCAGGAGCAGGAGGAGGGCATGGCGTACTACGGTAAAGTGACCTTCCCCTGCCCGCCGGGGCACAGCCAGGCGCACCGCCTGCTCCTCACTCCCGAGCTGCTCCACAAGCTCCAGAGCCACTTTGTCTCCTAAGCCGGGAGCTGCTGCCACCGCCCCCCCTGCACAGACTGAGGTTCATGGCACGGAACCTCCCCGGCCCCTGAGTGTCCCCCCCGCCTGCCGGAGCCCGGGCCCTGGCAGCCCCCCCTCGTCGTGCCGCCGCCCCCCTCACTGCCCTCCTCCCGGGAGACCCGAGCCGGGCCCCCGACTCCGCTGCTGCCAGCGCTCTCCGACACTACGGTCCCCTGTCCAACCGCCCCTGGGACCCCCCCGTGGC
>VWZL01003872.1:41973-55630 GCA_013396915.1 Stercorarius parasiticus | reverse complement strand
GCTACCGGGAGGGGGTGGGGGGAGCGGGTCTGTCCTGCCGGGGCGGGCTGGTCCGGTGCCGGGGGCGCTCGTACCCTGGCGCTGCCGACCTACCCGTCGGCCGGGCGACATTCTCCGGAGGCGGCCCCGTTCCCGCGGGGTGCTGCAGTGGTTCCCCCGTCCCCCCGGGGCCTGACCGGTGTGCCCCCGGGACCTGACCGGCGACCCCCGCAGGTGGAGGAGAGCGTCCTCACCATCGGCNGGCCCAGAGCGCCCTGGAAAACATCAATGCCGTCTCCGAGGGTGAGTGGCGCCGGGGGTGGGGGTGTTAGGGCACCGAGGTCCCCCCTGCGGAGAACGACGTGGCCCCACTGATCCCCCACCTCTCCCTTCTGCCGCAGGGATCCTCCATGAGGACCTGCGGCTCCTGCTGGAGACCTCTATGCCGGCCAAGAAGAAGAAAGCGCTGCTGGGAGTTGCCGATGCCAAGATTGGGGCGGCCATCCTGGAGGAGCTGGGCTACCAGTGCCAGACTGGGGGGGTCGTGGCCGAGATCCTGCGGGGTGAGTCCAGCCGCGGGGTGGGAGGCAGAGGGGACACCCTGGTGGGGTCCCTGCTCCTGCTGGGGGGAACCCACTGTCATCATTGTGGGCCCGGAGTCACGGGTGGTGACGGCTGTGTGCCCACGCAGGGATCCGCCTGCATTTCCATGCGCTGGTGAAGGGTCTCACTGCCCAGTCAGCCTCCAAGGCCCAGCTGGGCCTCGGCCACAGCTACTCCCGGGCCAAGGTGAAGTTCAACGTCAACCGCGTGGACAACATGATCATCCAGTCTATCAGCCTCCTGGACCAGTTGGACAAGGACATCAACACCTTCTCCATGCGCGTGCGGTGAGTGGGGTCCCCAGGGTGGGAAGGCAATGCGGGCCCGTCTCCCCACGCTTACCGCAGGCAGCTGCTGCTCCGGCTGCCTGTACAGAATGGGGAGGGAGAGCAGCCCCTCCAACGCGCCCTGGCCTGGGCAACTGTGCCATGGCTGGAACGTGCCCGGGGGGACATGTGGGGCAAGGGGTGAGGGACATGTTGGGGGTTGGGCTGCAGTGCTGATGTTGTCCCCGCAGGGAGTGGTATGGGTACCACTTTCCTGAGCTGATCAAGATCGTCTCAGAGAACTACACCTACTGCCGGCTGGCCAAGTTCATCGGGAACCGTAAGGAGCTGAGCGAGGAGAGTTTGGAGGGGCTGGAGGAGATCATCATGGACAGTGCCAAGGCACAGGCCATCTTGGAGGCCTCCCGCTCCTCCATGGGTAAGTGGGGACAGATGGCAGCTCCATGGGAGGGGGTGACCTGTGGCAGGAGGGGTCCTGTCCGTCCTGGGAGGTGCTGCTCAGCCCCCCAATGCCCATTTCGCCAGGGATGGACATCTCCCCCCTCGATCTCATCAACATCGAGAGCTTCTCCAGCCGCGTCATCTCGCTGTCCGAGTACCGCAAGGGCCTGCAGGAATATCTCCGCTCCAAGATGAGCCAGGTGGCTCCCAGCCTCTCAGCCCTCATCGGGGAGGTGGTGAGTGCGAGCGCGTGTGTGCCCCGGGCTGCCGCAGGCCATGGAGATGATGTCTGAGTGAATCTGTCAATCCACTGAGCTGTCCTGCTGACATCTCTCACTGCTGATCCACGGCCTAGGGGGCTGCACGGGGCCCTGGAGCTGGGCTCCTGGGGTGGGAGCAGCCATAACCCCCATCCTCTTCCTTCCCAGGTGGGCGCCCGTCTCATCTCCCATGCCGGCAGCCTGACGAACCTGGCCAAGTACCCGGCCTCGACAGTGCAGATCCTGGGGGCCGAGAAAGCCCTCTTCAGGTACCGCTGCGGGGTGGTTGCGGTGATGGCAGGTCTCTGGGCCACTGGCTGTGACGCGCTGAGGCCTCGCCGCTTCGGCTGCGTGTGACCGGCCAGCCCCAGTCTCTGAGCAACCACCGTGGCTTTGTGTCTCACCCAGCAGGGCCTTGTGGGTGCCCAAGGTCAGGGCCATGCCCCAGGCACCCCTGGAGGTTAGCGGGGTGTGGGGGGAAGGTGTCCGTCCCGTGGGTCGTGCCATGCTGCCTGCAGGCAGCAGCAAGGGCTGCTGGGGGAGGTGGGTGGCTGGTGGTGGCTCCAGTTGAGGGGTGCCCTTGGCCCTGTGTGTCCCCACACCACCCTGACAGCTCCGCCGCCTGCTTCCAGGGCTCTGAAGACGCGAGGGAACACTCCCAAGTACGGGCTGATTTTCCACTCCACCTTCATTGGGCGAGCGGCCGCCAAGAACAAGGGGCGCATCTCCCGCTACCTGGCCAACAAGTGCACCATCGCCTCCCGCATTGACTGCTTCTCAGGTGCCCACGGGGACAGGGCAGGGGGACAGGGACCCGGGTTGCCTCTGCAGTGATGGGAATATTTTTCGTCAACAGCATCTCACTCTGTGAATGGTGACTCTTGTGGTCTGAGCAGAGCCACGGTGGGGGAAGGCGGGTGCCGGGGTGGGCAGAGCAGGGGTTGCTGAGCCCCTCTCTTGTCCCCACAGAGGTCCCCACCAGTGTCTTTGGGGACAAGCTGCGGGAGCAGGTGGAGGAGCGCTTGGCCTTCTACGAGACAGGGGAGCCGCCCCGCAAGAACCTGGAGGTGATGAAGGAGGCTGTGGTGGAGGTGAGGCTGCGTGGAGTTGGGCAGGGCCCCGCTGTCGGAGGTGATGTCAACCTGCCATCCTGACCCACCGTGGAGGGAAAAGACTGATTTAATGAGGCTGATCCGACGGGGGCCGCTGGGACGGGTCCTGGTCTGGGAACCTCTCCCATGCTGATGAGCCCCCTTTCTCCTCCGGCAGGCGAGCGAGGTGGTAGCTGAGGCCAAGAGGAAACAGGAGAAGAAGGAGAAGAAGAAGAAAAAGCGGGAGAAGGAGAAAATGCGGGAGAAGCGGCGGTTGGAGGCTCTCGCTGTGGCTGCAGAGGAGAACTCTGTGCTGGAGACAGAGGTGAAGGCAGGGGGCTGCAGGGTGGGTGGTGGTTCGTGGGATGGTGTCCCAGCCCCACGGGGGTGAGGGAAGCAGGATGTGGAGCAGCCTCCCAGCTTCCTGGGTCAGGCACAGCTCCTGCTGACCCTGGTTCTCCCTCAGGAGAACAACATCGAGCCAAAGAAGAAAAAGAAGAAGCAGCAGCAGCAGGAGCTGGAAGCCGAATCAGAGCAGGAGGTGGAGGCTGCCCTGGAGCCAGAGGAGAACGGGCTGGAGGAAGAGGCCTTGCCCAAGAAGAAGAGGAAACTAATGGTGGAAGCTGACCAGGAGGAGGAGAAGAAGAAGAAAAAGAAGAAGAAGAAGGAGAAGGCCAGGGACTCAGAGGATGAGGAGGACTAGGGGAGCAGGTGGAGCTGGAGCCAGGCCGTGCTCCAGCAGTAAGGACTCATGGACTGGCAGGAGGTCAGCCTGGCACGGCCTTGTGTGTGGCCCCTCTCCTGGCCACTGGCCTTTTGTAGCAGCTGCATGCCCAGCTGTGTAACGCAGCGGGGTAGCCACATTAAACACGGTTTGGCACCTCGTGGTCTGGGTGGCTCCCTTTGGCCAGGCTGAGACGGCAGCAGCCCCTGGAGCAGCGCTGGAGCCTCGCTGTGCCTTACGCAGCATTGCCTCCCTGAGCCCCCCTTCCGGTGGGGTGGATCTGTCATGGGGCAGGAAGCGCTCGGTGTGTCTGAACCTCAATAAAGGGCTGAGGTTGGTTTTGATCCTCTTCTGCCTTGTTTTGCTGCAGCTGAAAGGGCACAGTCAGGAGACCTCAGGACACCCCTGAGGGGCTGTCGGGGCTCCGGTGTGGCTTTGTCTCCCCCCCTCGCCCGGGTGGGAGGTGACCATGCTGTCCCTGCTCCTGGCAGGGGGATTCCACCTTCCCCGGAGGGAAGCAATAGCGCTGCGTGTGTCGGAGCACGCCTGCAGACCCCCGTCATGCTGCAGAGGCCACTTTTATTAGAGGGAAGCAATAAATTACCGGGCGGGCAGGGCAGGAGCAGGGAGGACGAGGCAAGCGGCCCTAGACATCCAGGGCAGCTATCACGGCTTGGGTGAAATCCAGGGATGTGGCGTAGCCCCCCATGTCCGCCGTGCGCACCTGTAAGGAGAGGGGAGCGTTAGCCAGGAGGGAGGGGGCCCCTGCAGCACTGCAGGGGCCCCCTGGGCATGTGCTAGGTGCTGTCGCTGCAGGACTGGGCCCCTCGAGGTTCTTTGCAGCCCCTGCTGGGAGGCTATCCAAGGTGTCCTTGTGCCTCAGGGAGGAAGAGGCACACTGGGGACAGCCTGACAAGGTGCACCCTGTCCTGTGCCAGCTGAGAGGGGTGTTGTTCCCCCCCCACCCCGAGCTCTGGTGCACCCTGTCTGTGCATGTGTCGGGGTGCGTGGGCACGAACAAGTGCACGAACCTCTTGCCTCTGGTTCCAGCACAGACCTCAGCTACTTTGGCCCCTCCAGGGGTGTCCCAGCGAGCCCCCACCACAGGAGGTGGTCCATGACAGCACAGACAGTGGCTGCCAGCCCCTCTGCCAGTGCCTGCTTCCAGGCAGGTTTTGAAGGGGTGGGGGAGGCAGGAATTGGAGCAGCAGAGGATTTCATGGCAACCCCTCCCTGGGCTCACCGACCCCAGCAGGCTGGAGGGGACAGTGAGGGGCTGGCAGTGGTGGTGCAGGACCAGTGCTGAGCCCCAGCAGTTCCCCTGGGGCTCCCACAGTTCCCTGCTCCCACTGCTGCAGGCTTCTAGCCCTGGCTAAGCACCCTCAGCCCCACAGGCTGCCCTGCCCCACCACCCCCCCAGGGGCTTGGGCCAACCCTGAGTTGCACCGGTGCCGGGCAGGGTAGGGACAGAGCCAGGTGGGAACAGCACCTGGACCGGGGAGGGGTGGAGGGAAATGCTGGACCCTTTATTTGCAAACACGAATACAAAGCACAGCATTAAATACACACCCCAGTCGCTCTCACGCACACAGCGCCCTGCCCCGGCCACAGCAGCCGCCTGACAGGGCAGAGCTTCCATGGTCCCACCAAACGCTTTGGAATCGCTGCTGGTCCCCAGCCACCACCCCCTCAGGGAGCCACGTGGGCTCCAGGGGCTCACACTGCTGGGCAAAGAGCTGCCGTGGAGGAGCGCAGCAGTTTGGAAGGTCCTGGGCTCTGCCTGCTGCGGGGCAAGCATTTGCTGCCCATGCAGGCGCTGCCCTCCCTAGCGCTGCTCCTCAATTCAGAGCCCCGGGCAGTTCCCTGGCTCTCAGAAACCAGCCACAAACGCATGAAGTGGGGGCAAAGAGAGCAGCCCCGCCACCACTACCTCACACCCTGCACCAGTTTCCAGAAGGTGACAAAGCCTCACAGCCGGGATTATGCCAGCATGGGAAACCTCGCTCTGTGCAAGCAGCTTGCCCTTGTGTGTTCCTGGATGCGGGGCATCAGCCCTGTGGTCCCATTTATTGCTAAAGCCTCTGTGGGCAGGAGAAGGCTCCTACAGTAACCGTGGTCCCGCTGTCCCCAAGAGCTGCCTGCTGAGGTTGGGACGCTGCCTGCTCACCCCCGAGTTGCCCCAGCAGGCCCCGAGAACCGCACTGCCCTCCTCGCATGGAGGGCACAGCGCAGACGCTGCCTACGCAACCCGGAAAGACCCCAGGGATCCTCACTCCAAAGGGAGCACTGCCCTCGGTCCCTCCAGCAATCCCCACTGGGGTGACTGGGGGTGGTTACTGGGCTCTGGGCTGGGCAGGAGGAGAGCCGCCCTCCTCCCCCAGGGCACCAGGGAACCTCGGCCGGGGCGAGCTGCGCCGGGTGGGGAGGGGGAAGGACGTGCTGCTGGGCTGTAAGCTACGGGAAGCTGCTGCAGGGTGCAATGAAGTCCCCCACTCCCTGGGGCAAGCGGGGTTCCTAGGCACCATAGTGGGGGTGCAGGTTGTCAATCACAGACTTCACGAAGTCAGAAGTGGTGGAGTAACCGCCCAAGTCCCGTGTCCGAACCTAAAAATCCAACACAGGGGAAGGGGAGAAACAAGGGAGAAACGTGATCGTGAACCGAGTGAAATGACTGCCAGAAGGGAGAGGAGAGCAGCTTCCCTCTATGCACCCTGCCAGAGACCCCTGAGGGGCAGCACATGACAAAGTGGCCATCTGATTGTCCCCCAGCCCTGCCAGACCTTCCCTAACCAGCAAGCACCGCTACGGGCAGCAGGAGCAATCCCCAAGACAAGCACAGAGGGTCTGACTGCAGCTGACTACAGCCACAGCTGCATGCACACAGGATTTGGAGCTGGAAAGAGGCGAGGAGGTGGGAGACGCACTGGTCCGTCATGGAGAACACAGAGGAGCTCGCTACCACGGACACTCACACAGCTACAGACACGCGGGTATGGCCGGCTGCCCAACACTCACTTTTCCGACTTTGATCACCTTCTTCACCGCATCCGCAATCAAATTGGAGTGAAATTCCAAGCTGGAGAGAGGAAAGGAGCAGCGGGTCAGTTCCTCTGTCAGCCCCTGCTGCCCACCCCACCGCACCCCCACATGAGAGGCACCTACTTGAGATGCCGCAGCATGTTGGCAGCGGAGAGCAGCATGGCAGTAGGATTGGCAATGTTCCTGCCCACGGCCTGGGCGAAGGGGTGGCGGGCGCCCTGCAGGAGGAGAAGCCATGATGATGGACCATCTTCCACACCCGTCCCCAGCAGCCACCCTCCTCGATAACCCGGGGTGCTGGTACGGCACAGCAGCCTCCGGGGAGCTGAGACTCCTCACCATCTCAAACACGGCGTACTCGGCACTGTAGCTCTCCCCTGGAACCACGCCAGCGCCGCCCACCAAGCCGGCTGCCAGGTTATCGATGATGTTCCCGTAGAGGTTTGGCATGACCAGGACATCGAACTGGTAGGGGTTCTGCACCAGCTGCACAGAGGGAAGAGGAAGATGAGAGGCCCTGCTCAACCAACATGGGCTGCAGGCTGCTCGACAGCCCTCAGGACAGGGCTGCACCAATCTGGTGGAGCAGCAGAATCCGCCATATTTGACATCATCCCCAAACTGCACTCAAGTGACAGCTGGGAGCACACAGAGCCCTGCTGAAACCACCTGGGAGCCACAGACCTACGTCACCTGGCACAGTTTTGCAAACCCAGAGCAGACATCGTTGTGCCAGGGGAGGTTTAGACTGGATATTAGGAAAAATTTCATCACTGAAAGGGTTGTCAAGCCTTGGAACAGGCTGCCCAGGGAAGCGGTCCAGTCACCATCCCTGGAGGTATTTAAGACGTGTGGATGTGGCACTTACGGACATGGTATAGTTGTGGACTTGGCAGTGTTAGGTTAATGGTTGGACTCACTTATCTTAAAGGTCTTTTCCAACCTAAATAATTATGTGATTCTATGCTTCTGACTACCACTGCCACCCGCAGCTCTTGCCCTCAGCTGGAGCAGAGCAGGCAGAAGGCTCCTGTCTTGTGCAAGGAGCAAACCTTGGGGCCAGGGCGGCCACCTGGACCTGCCAAGCTGTCAGTGGCAGCAGCTTTTCAGGTTTCACATCTTCATGGCTCGGCTCAGCAGCACCAGGCAGTGCAGAGCGGCTCTGGGGCAGGGAAGCAGGATCCTCACCTGCATGCAGCAGTTGTCAATGATCATGGTGTCAAATTTGATCTTGGGGTAGAGTTCTGCCACTTCTTCACAGCACTGCAGGAACAGCCCATCGCCCAGTTTCCTGAGAGACAAGAAATACATCAAAGGGTTTGCAGGACAGCAGTGTGTCCTGGTTTCAGCTGGAACAGAGTTAATTTTCTTCCTAGTAGCTGCTGTGTTTTGGATTTATTATGAGAAAAATGCTGATACCACAGATTGGTTTAGTTGTTGCTAAGTAATGTTTACATTAAGTCAAGGACTTTTGCAGCTTCCCAGAGAAGCTGAGAGCTGAGATGGAGTATAGACAGGACAAGCTGGCCAAAGGGATATTCCATACCATAGACGTCATGCTCAGTATATAAATGGCAGTTGGCCAGGGGGATAGGAATCCACAATTGCTGCTCGGGACAGGCTGGGCAGTCAATCATCAGATGGTGAGAGCAATCGTATTGCATCACTTTTTTTTTTTTTGTATTCTTTTACCATTATTATTATTATTTTCTCTTCCTTTACTGTGCTATTAAACTGTCATCTCAACCCATGAGGTTTTTTTCTCCTTTTTCTCCCTCTTCCCCCTGACATACTGCGGGCGGGGAGCGAGTGAATGGCTGCGTGATCCTAGTTGCCGGCTGGGGTTAAACCGTGACACAGTGAAACCACGACAGCAGCAGGTAATTCAATAGCAGCTGGTGTCCCACCGCAGCAGGGCAGGGGAAGGCAGGCAACCCTAGAGCACCCCACAGCACTGCACAGCCACGGGTGGTGAAATCGGGGCCCAGGGGGAGCAATGAGGGATCAGCTTTCAATGCCAGAGCTTCTCCCCTTCTCAGCTGACAGCCTCCAAGATGCAGCTGTCGGGCCTCATGCTGGAGACGAGACCATACAGAGAGGAAAAAAACCACTATTCCCAGGGAAAGCCCAGCCTCTCTGGAACCAGACTGGCACTGCTCTGATCGGGATCAAAAGCCAAGTGTAACAAGGTCCCAGACGTGACAGCAGTCGTGTGTCTGACAATCAGACAGGGCTCCAAACCTGCTCCTGTGGCACTCACATGATGTTGGCTTTGTGCACAGCCGTGACCTTAGAGCGCCCTTTTTTGGTGGCGTAGTCAAATGCGAACTTGGCAATGCGCTGCGACTTGGCCCGGGTGATGATCTTCAGGCACTCGATGACTCCCTTTGCACTCTGGACAGGAAAGAGAGCATCAGCAGCCATCGCCATGCAGCCCAGCACCCTGCACCCTGCCTCACCAACACATACCATGCCGACAGTCCCGGCACCTCGAGACAGAGATGAGATGTCTTTGACAGTGGATCACCTCCCATCAAGAGATTCCTTAATACCCATGTCCCCCTTCTTTGGTATTATCCCCCCTGCAGCCCATCACCATCCTCGTTGGGTCTGTGTGTATTCACATCCCTAAATACTCTCCTAATTCCATCACTGTCATTTGGTACATCACTGCTGCTCCAGCCAGCTCCTCAGTCGTGCTGAACAGCTCTGGTATGGAAAGCAGGAACGTGTCCCCAGCAGCAAGGAAAGCCACACATCCCAGGGCAGCTTTCCCTGTCCTTCAATGGGGCCAGTAATAACCCCAAGCAGAGCTCCTGCGTGCTGGAGGGGGGCTCTTGTACCTCATGTTCCAGAGAGCTGTACTCCCCCTCCGTCTGCTCACGAATGATCACAAGGTCCAAGTTGTTGTGGCGTGTTTTATAGCCTGGTAAGCTCTTCACATGGACAACATTTGCAAACAAGTCTAATTTGCGCCTGCGAAAGAAGCAGCAGCAGAGTCAGCATTTCATCGTGAGCTATTTCTGGGGCAGTGACTGTTCCCTACAAGTCCTGGGGGTAACAGCTGGTGATGGTGCAAACAGCTCCCCACCTCCCAAGATGCCTTCCCATAGCTCTGTCTCTCCCCATCCATCCACCTTTCCTCCCACAGATCATGAGCAAGCCACACCTTGTCACAGCATAGCTTTGACGACCCTCCGTCAGGCAGGCCACCACTGCCCATTTTCCAGCCACCCACTGTCTCATCTCCAGAACCCCCAAGGAAGCACGCAGCAGGATCACACCCAACAGAGACAGTTCCTGGTCCCTCAGGATCTTCTGCTTCCCAATAACATATTAATTTCCCATCTGACCTGTACTCAATTCCTTCGGCCCCCGGTTCAGGGGCAGAACATCACGACCAAACGCAATACTGTTTTCCCAGCGACTGACGTGTCAGTCAGGGGACTGGGCTTACCTGAGTCTCATGTCGTAAGAAGCCAGCTCTCCCTTGTACTCCATGGGGGTGTGGATCTTGCCTGCGGGACAACACGGAGCAGGAGTAAGAACACAGAGCACGGAGAGCACTGACAGCCGCTAAGGACATTGCCTGAACCCAGGCGACAGGGCAGCCAGGGTCGGGGCAGGGGGTGCTTCAAGAGAACCTCAGCCAATTGTGGAGACTGATCTCTCACTATATGGGCCCCTGACGAGGCCCTTTGCTTCTCTGGCCCATATTAGGAAATCTCATTTCAAAAGCAGAAGCTGGATAGAACCTCCCCTTTGATAAGCTCACTAAACCAAGCATGGCAATTTGCTTCTTAGCTTAAAGACAGCATGTTTCCTTCTCCAGGACCTAACCACAGAAATTCCTGCCCTCTAAAAGCACCTAATGGCGTCTGAGATAAGGCAATATTTCCTGCAGGCAGAGCTGAGAGCCCCTCCTCACTGGACAGACCCCTAGTGCAAGTCCTTACCTATAAGGGCCACTTTACTTTCCTTCATGGAGTCAACCACCTGATCCAGTTTCTCTTCCGATGCCATGTTCTGCACCTCACTCAGGTGATGCTCATCGAAGACCACAGGCACGCTGGCAGCCTGCGAGAGAGATGCAGAGACAGAGCCACCCCCCCCGCCCCCGTCAGATCAGAGACTCAGCAGGGAAGTTACGCTACACATTACAGAGGGCCACTGATGCGGGGCTCAGAGAGCTGGGGCATGGAGCCTTAAACAGTGTTGATAATACAGTGTTTTCATCACTGCTGAGCAGTGCTTACACAGAGTCAAGGCCTTTTCTGCTCCTCGTATCGCCCCGCCAGCGAGCAGGCTGGGGGTGCACAAGAAGTTGGGAGGAGACACAGCCAGGACAGCTGACCCCAACTTGCCAAAGGGATACTCCATGTGATATGAGCCCATGCTCAGCCTATAAAGCTGGAGGAAGAAGGAAGGGGGGGACATCTGGAGTGATGGCCTTAGTCTTCCCAAGTAACTGTTATGCATGATGGAGCCCTGCTTTCCTGGAGATGGCTGAACACCTGCCTGCCAATGGGAAGCAGTGAATGAATTCCTTGCATTGCTTTGCTTCCCTGCACGACTTTAGTTACTAAACTGTCTTTATCTCAACCCACGAGTTTTCTCACTTTTAGTCTTCTGGTTCTCTCCCCATCCTGCTGTGGCGGGAGTGAGCTGCCGGCTGGGGTTAAACCACGACAGTTTGCAAGACTGCCGCTCAAGCTGAACCTATTTATGGAAAGGGTGACATCCCAGGGTTTTCACAACCAGTTCTCTTCCGCACCAGAGCAAACAGACGGGTCAGTCCTGGAGGGTCTCTGGATCAGGAGCATCTTTAAGCAATTCTGCAACTGCTGTTCCTCCCTTCTCCGTCCACCCCATCCCACCAAGGGGCAGAAGCTGTTACCTTGAACACCTCCTTGACGGCGTGCATGAGCTCCGGGCCCACCCCATCTCCAGGCAGCATGGTGACCTGGAACGTGCTCTCAGACTTCGCGTTTTCTGACTGCACGTAAAGCAAAGAAGAGTCAGACCCTCTGCTGCATCCCAGAGCCTAATCCAATTGGGACTCCTATCTTGCAAGCTGCAAACTAGAGGAAGTTACCCACAATGTGGAGAATATCCACACCCACAGCATGTTTTTTAGTAACAAAAATTTACTGCAGTACTAACAGTGAGCTTTAACTTGAAGAGCTCCTGCTGCTGTGATGTTATGATCACCCTGCGCAGCAGAGACACCCAATATCCTGTAATCCACTGGCAAGCTAAAGCCCTTTTCCTCATACAGCGTCTCATACAGCATTTCCAGGTATGATCTCCCCCTCTGTACAGCAGAAATCCTCCTTACTGAGAAGTAACAGCACAATCTTGCATTATAAGATTTCACTCCTTCCTACTTCATGTCCTCAGGATCTCCTAAGATTCCCGTGCGAGTCTCATCTTCCAGTTGTATTCACATTGTCTCACAGACTTTTGTTGAGTATGATTTTTTTTGTTGTTGTTCTGAACACAAAATCAGTCTCAAAGATAATTCTCGAGATGTTCCACATGCGATCCATCTCCATTCAGTGCTGCCTGCTCCCCCACTGTAGCTGCCTCCTGTTTTTACATAATCCTTTTACTATTCCCCACCTTCTTTAGCCAGTAATTCCCTATACAGAGCTGACCTCCAGACATGGGATTTCACAGAACCAGCCTCATGGACTAGACAGTTGCAGTTAGAGACAAGAATTTAATCCAACAATTTAATTAGGCAACAAGAGGGGAGTAAACAAGTAGCAATGTCAATATGACTAAAGAAATGCACATGCGTCAGTGACATGAAGCGTTGGCAAACGGTGATCATGTAAAGGTAAAATAAAAGAACGAGTGCGAAAAGAAAGATGAGATGGTCTTTACTTTTGATTTTTAGAACCAAGTTCCAGGGCAGAAAACCTCACCTACCATTCAGCAACTAAATTTCAAGAAGCAGCAAAGCATCTGCAGAGGGAACCGTGGCACGGGCCCAAGCTCAAGGTCAAAGGAACAGCCTGAGTGCCAAGCCCTTCCCTTTAGTATCTTACATAATAATGTAAGTCGTCTTCACCTATAAATGGGAACTGGACATCCTGTCAGTCTGAATGTGACAAACATAATGTTAATTCACTACCTGGCACTTGGGTTGTTTCTTCTTCCCACAGAAAACAACTCATCCCTCTATCGCAGCTCTTATTTCCTGACCTGAGTCTAAATAATGCTTGTATGTACTAAGCTACAGCTCACTCTTACCTTATGCAATCTCTAATCATCACCACACTTTATTTCATGTATTTTTTGCCATTAACTGCTACAGGTAGGTACAGTAAGTTTATGATTAAATGACAAGGACTGAATCAAAACAATTTTCACTACTGCCATCAATGCTGCACTCTGATTAGTGGTTTTAGCTGCACGTAGCAGAAAAACACTCGCCATTGCAACCCTGCCAGCAGCCCCCCGCACCCACACAAGGCTGAGCTGGGAGCCAAATGGATAGAGAGGAACCTCTGGAGAAGAAAGGAGCAAGTACTGAGACCATGCTGCTCCAAGAGCGAGAAACGCTGCTTCCACTAAGTGGACACTGCCTGGGAGCCAGTGGCAGGGAGAGCAGGGGTGGCATGGTGCTTTCCAAGCGTACCCACAGGGTGTGGGGAAGCAGAAACCCTTTCCGGAGCAAAGCAAGCTCAATCTAACTCGCAGGAACCGTCCTACACCTCCTAGGTGGTGACAGGATCCTGCGACAGCTTTCTGCATCCTCTGGCTACATAAAAGTCCTCCTCAGGAGCCCCCGCTCTGGGCCGGTCACGCACCCAGCCCCGCAGGCCACAAGCACCCGCAGCCCCAGCCTAAAGATAGTGAGAGTGTTTCCAGCGCCCAGGAACTGCCGCTGCCCGCCCCTCGCTCTCTCCCATTCCCCCACTCCCCAAGGCAGCTCTGCGCCCTGCTGTGAGTGCTGGGGGCTGCCCGCGCTCAGAGTGGGCCCAGGGGCTACAGGACACCCATTCTCACCTTGGCCCGTGGGATCTGCTGGAGGGTGGTGGAGGCATGGAGGCCCCTCCATGTCCCGAGGCTCTGGGCACGCAGGAGACCCTGTGGCAGAGGCAGCGGGAATGTGAGATGCAGGGAGTCCCAGCTCAGACATGCCCCCCACCCACCAAACCCAGACCATTCTGCAACACCCCAAGTCCAGATTGAACACCTGGGTCTGGGCTTAGTTCACCTCCG
>VWZL01003872.1:28460-41716 GCA_013396915.1 Stercorarius parasiticus | reverse complement strand
CGTGGGGCGGAAGGGGCGGGGCCGAGGGCGAGGGCTGCGGCGCCCCCGAGCGGGTGGGCGAGCGCGGCAGGGAGGTCACGCCGCCCCCCGAGGACCCGCCGGAGGCTCACGGAGACCCCCCAGACCCTTCCCTTCCCCTCAGGGCACCCCTGGGGACACCCAGGGATCCCCCCTTCCAAACCCTCCAGGCCCCTGGCACCCCTCCCTGCACCCCGGTGCCCGCCATGAACGCCCTACAGGCTCCCCCATGTCACCCTGCCCCGGGGCCCCTGTCCCCTAGGAGTCCCCCCACCCCCTCACAGGCTGTGGGGGGACAATGGGGACACTGAGCATTTCTCACCAGGAGGCAGGACAGTGAGCTCTTCTCTTTATTGAACAAGAAGGGAGAGGGCCACAAGGCAAGAGGGTTGGGGCCCCCCCTTGCCCCCTGGGCAGCCAGTGAGGAAGACCAGGGTCTGGTGGCGGCTGCAAGGTGGACACTGCCGGGGTGACCCCAGCCCTGGCGCAGGACACGGACACCCATCTGCCACCCTGCCCTCGTCCCCAGTCACAGGCAGCCCTCCAGCCTGGGGGGAGCAGCAGCCTGGACTGGGGGGGATGAGGCTGAGAAGCCTGGAGTGGTCCCAGTGGCAGGATGCGGGGGCTGGAGCCCCCCTGGGAGTGCACAGTGGGCAGGGAGCCAGGGCAGGGGCCCCCTCGGTTAGGGCTCACTTCTTCAGGAGCTGGGCGCGGGCCCGGTTCAGCTTCTCCACCACGGCCGTGTCGGTGCTGGCCGTGCACTTGGACAGCACAAAGTTCATCTCCGTCTCATTCTTGTGCTCGATAGCAGCATCGGCTGCCTGGTCCAGGTCCCTGGGGCAGAGCGGGGGAGCTGGGGGCGGTGTGGGGACAGCAGCCCCAGCCACCGTTCCCCCACGTCCTGGAGGCACCAGCCCCAGCAGAGGACAAGGCTCAGGGTGCCCCCCCAGTGCTGCCCACATGTTCCTGGGGGGGTCTCATCCACCCCTGTCTCTCCCTGAGGCCCTCAAGCCCCCAGCCATGCTGCACAAGGACTTGGCTGCTCTTGGGGACAACCCTGCCCCACACACCCTGAGCTGCCTGCACGCACCCCACCAGGACGAAGGCCTTGACACGCTGCTCAGGGGTCACACGGGGCGCGTACTTCTTGGCCTCGTAGCGGTTGTGGTGCTTCACCGAGATCTCCACGAAAGGCTGGAGAGAAAAGGACGAGAGTGGGAGGGTGGGGGGCTGGCTGCTGGGCTCTCCTGGCCCCCAGCTTCAGCCCTTGCCCTTTGTCAGCCCGCCCAGGCTGCTCCACACAGTGCCCTCCTGCTGCCCCATGGCGTGGCCAAGGCTCACAGCCACCCACGTGGCAAGGCTGATCCCCCTCCAGCAGGGAAAGCTCTTACCAGGTACCCAATGGGCGATTTCTTGCTCTTGGAGAACTTCTCCATCTCCTCCCAGTCGCCGCGGTTGGCCAGGGCGCTGATCTTCAGCCACCAGTACCTGGGACGCAGGTCAAGCCGGCTCCTCTAGCTGCCCGGGCCCTGCAGCCCCCCAGCCCCAGCCCCACAGCATGACTCCTGCCTGGGGTGAGCCCCCAGGGCTGCACAGAGGAGCCCCCGCCTTGGACCGACCTCTTGTCAGGGATCTTGAAGTCCCGGTAGAGCTGCTCAGCTCGCTTGTGGTGGCCATCCAGGATGAGGTTGGAGACAGTGTCGTGCAGCGAGAGGTCGAGATAGGGCTTGTCAAAGTCTTCCTGGAGGTGTCGCTGGAGCCGCAGGAGCTTGATCTGATCCTCTGTGGCCTGGGGAGCAAAGTGACAGCCTAAAGGTTCCCTGTCCCAGCTCTGCTCCTGGGGTCCAGAGGGTCCCTGCCCCAGCAAGTGATGGCAGCAGCCCGCCCAGCCTCAGCTGTGGAGCAGAGCAGGGGGACCTGCAGTCAAGCAGAGGTGGCCCAGCCAAAGCCCCATGCCCACCAGTGATGCCCAGCTCTGCCCCTGCCCAGCCTCAGGAGAGTAGGGAGAGCCCCATGTCACCACCCTGGCTGCACTGACCTTGGCAGCAAACTCATTCTTGGCTTTGTAGTACTCGTCCAGGGCATTCTGCAGAGCTCCTACTCGGCCCTCGATGCGCTGGGGACAGAGAGCGCAGCCACTTCACCCCCTGCCAGCACAGATGCCATGCTGCAGGGATGGGGCAGCACCCTCTGAGCCCCACAGGTAGGTCAGGAGGGGTGCCCGGTGCCGAGACATGGCCAAGGTGGAGCTCTGACTCTGCAATGCTTAGCTTTGATCCCCAGAGATGGGCAGAGGGCTGGGCCCTGCCTTGCTCTGGGTGGGATCCTGACCTCCCCTGTACACGCAGGTTGTGCTGGGTGTCTGCTAGCACAGAGCCTCCAGGAGACGATGGCCCTGGGCTACGAGGTGAGGAGCCCACTTTGAGCGTGGGGAGGGTGAAACCTCCCCCGGCTGCAAACACCCAGCGGGTGCTGCTGGGCTGTGTGGGGCAGAGGCAGCCACCAGGCATGAAATGTCCCCCTGCCCCTTCCCCAGCACACTCCCTCTCCCTGGCCATGTGGCTCCCTGGGTGAAGACGAGCCAGCCTGGAGCCTGCCAGCCCTTCCTCCCCACTCCTCCTGCTGCTACCAGACCTTCTCCGAGTAGCTGGAGTGGACGTGGAAGTTTCCAAGTTCCTGGTGATTGTCGTCCTGGTTATACAGGTCCTTCAGTGTCTCCCGCTCCTGGTGCTTGCAGAACTGGGGAGCGATGGGGCGGTTAGGGAATATGGGGGCAGACACTACGGTTGCTCCCGGGGGCCAGGCACGCAGTGGCAGCCCCTACCTGGCGGTACAGGCTCAGGGCCACTGGCTGGTTCTGCAGCGTCATGAAGAAGGTGCCACGATTCAGCTCATTCTTCAGGTGGAGCACGACGGTGTAGACTGGAGCAGACAACAGGGTTCAGGATGGAGGGGATGGGCACCCTGCTACCACATGCCTGGCCCCCAGGAACAGCACCGAGAGGGGAGTAAGGGGACGTCCAGGTGCAGGGCAGAGTCCCATGCTGAGGGCAATCACTGTCCCATAGGATTGAAGCAGCTCCTACCACCCGCATCCCACAAGGCACAAAGCCATGAACAGGCTCCTCAAGACCCCAAATCCCTCTCCTCCTCTGCAGAGCCCCTCTTCTGCCCAGCCCTGACCCTTACCGAGATCGGTGTCCCCACTCTCGATGGCTTTGCTCAGGGCCAGCTTGCTCCGCTTCATCTTCAGCAGCAGTGGGACCTGCTCCCCAGAGCGTGGCTCATACTCCAGCAACTGCAGGCAGCAAAAGGGTCATCAGCACGTGGCCACCGTGTGTGACCCCTCCAGCCATCCCACCACCCAGCTGGTGCCATAGCCCCAGCCAAGAGACCTTGATGGCCAGCTCTGTCCTGCCGCAGTCGTAAGCCCGGGCGGCAATCTCAGAGTAGGAGATGCCCGGCGTGTCGCCCAGCTTCTGGTTGATGGCATGGGCCACCTCCTCATCGGACTTGTCCTTCTGCTGCACCTGGAAGGGCATGACCGGAGAGGTCTCTGCATGGCCACAGACAGGCAGAGCCTTCCAAGATGCCTCCTTACCTTGTAGCAGGCCCAGTGGGCCAGGATGCGGCTGACGCCCTGGATCTCTGAGAGGCGCAGGTACTCGCAGATCCTGATGGCCAAGGGGTAGAGCCGCCGCAGGACCAGCCTGGTGTGACACACGGGGGATCAGCAGCATGGCCCCACATGGATCTGAGGAGTTGAGCAGCTCGGACGGCCTCCCAGGGGGCCCCGAGAGCTCAGAGCCTGCTCTGCCCATGGCCAGGGGGATGGGGACTTCACTGTGGCCGGACACTGCCTTGGCCCGGGCTGCCTGGGGACAGGGCTGTCCTGCCCAGCTCTTGGGGACCCTTACCTGTCTAGTAAGACCTCAATGGTGAGCCGCTTATATCTGCAGGGAAAGTCAAGGGACGTCTTGAACTGCAAAACGCCGTGGATCACAGGCAATGCGTGCTGGGTGCCTGCCCACTTCGTGGCAGCATCCCTGCTGGCACCCCCGGGCCAGCCCTGGCACATATGGCTGTAGGGCCAGTTCAGATCTGCAAGCGCCACAGGCCAGCTCTGTGGGGTGTGATGAGCATAGAAGTCCCAGCTACGGACTCCTGCCATGGGGCCCAGAACACAGCTGGTGCCCAAATCCTGCAGGGCTGGCAGCTGAGCGTCTCCACACCTCTCTCCAACCCATCTCGCTCCACCTACAAGGTGGTTGCCCCAGCAGGGCCCAAAGCCCCAAACAGCACTGATCCTGTCCGGGCCAGATCCTGCACCCACCCCAGGGTCACCACTTGTGTGCCCATCCCACAGAGGATACTGTGTGAAGGTGAGGGGGATGCCGATCTGGTAGTCCCGGATGGCGTTGAGCACCCGCAGGTCCTGGCACATGCGCACGAAGCTCTCCGGGGGGAACTTGTCGATAAAGCACTTCCCAAAGGAGGCTGCCTGCAGGAAGAGGCATGCGGTGCTGGGGCTGTGCCGGCCATGGCACAACCACCAGTCGGGGTGAAGTTGTCTTCAGCCACAGCTTCCCTCTGCCTCGCTCACCCTCAGCAGTGACTTCTGGGTATCTGGCTCATGCTCGTAGCCAGCTGCCTCGATGCACTGGCTCACCGCCTCCGGGAGCAGCTTCTGGTCCTTGATCTCCCGCAAGTACTCGTCTGCCTTCTGGCTCTCCTTCTGCAGGGGAGCACGGCCCATGGGGAGAGCGGCAGGGTGCCCACCAGACAGGGTGGGCCCTGAAAGCCCCAGCACCCCTGGGACTGAGGGCCAATAGAGCCCTTGCTCTGGCACATCAGCCCCATCAGGGATCTCTGGGATCTCCCCCTTCCCATCATCACAGGATAACGCTGGCAGTGGTTTGCATCAGAGCCATCCCAACCTCCTCAGGGGCAGGCAGGAGCGGGGCAGCAGGCCATACCTCGTACTCCTTCTGTGCCTCCAGCAGGAGTGCCCCTGGGGCCATGGAGGCGATCTTGAAGATCTCCTGGCTGGCCTCTGCAAAGACAGGGGAAAAAAACACATCAGAGGCTGCCCCAGCCCAGGCACGTCACCTCACCCACTGCAACCTGCTCCCCCACCATCCCTGCCTGCCGCTCTGGGACACCAGGTGAGCCCATGCTGGCACTGTCCTTCAGCAGGGCGGGAGCACGGCCACCACCGGCCCCAGGAGCTGGGCAGAGCTGTGTCAATGGACAGCTTGAAGCTCCTCTTCCAGCCCTTGCGAATGCAGTCCCCAGTAAACGCCAAGCCAACAGTCCAAGAGACAGAGAAGGGAGCAGCTGCCAGTACACGCAGGTCCCAAGGAGCTATTCCCCCACACAGAGCCACGGCAGCTCCCGGGACCTCCGCTCGGGAAACATGAGGGTGGCAGCAGCGCAGGAGGTGAGGAACAGGTGTGCTGAGCTGTGCCAGGCTTCTGCTCAAAACACAGGGGCTCTGGCAGCAGGAGGGGGAGGTGGCAGCCTACAGGGCTCTGCTCAAGGACGCAGGGGCTTGGCAGAGCTGGCAAAGGAGGTGACCAAAACTGGCACAGTGCTGGGGAAGGAGGGAGCCCAGGGCAAGGCAAAGGACTGGACTGAGCCCTGCACTAGATGGCTTGGGGGGGCTCAGGGCACAGCTCTACTCTGCTGTGGGGCTCTCACGCCCTCCTGAGCCCCCAGAAAGGGCTGGGCAGGCCGGACCCCCCCCCAACAAAGCTGGCACAGTCATGGGCACTGAGCAGTGTCAGAGAGACCTGCCTGCCCGTGTGCAGGAGGTCCCACTCAGCCTCAACACCTGGCACCATCTCACCTGGGATCTCGTGCAGGAACTCATGGGAGGTGCGAGACAAGATCCGGACCCCATCCAGCTCGGGGACCAGGTAGGAGTCTTCATCCAGGACAAACCTGCGCTCCCTGCTAAGGGCTTGCGGGAAGAAAGCAGCTCTGGGTGCAGCCCATCCCTGCTGAGGGCCAGCCTCACCGATGCCATGGAGTGCCCCCCTGGAACTCCTGTCCCCCCTGGCTCATGACCACCCTTTCCACAGAGAGGCAGGAGGGCATGGGATCAGCACTTGGCGGGGCAGGAATTCCCCCACCCACAGGAGCCCTTGCCCATGGGGAATTAGGACCAGAGCAGACCTTGGCAGGGACCGTGGCTCTTCCCTGCTGCAGGAGCTTTGGTGGCTCCCAGCACCAGCTCTGCTCTCGGAGACAAGGGGGAGTGGATTCCCCTCAGCAGGAAGGCTCGGAGAAGGACGGCAAGGGCTGGTGGGGGGAGACAGTAGGGGTTTTTGCTGCTGTACAGGAACGGACTGGCTGGGGCCAGGCAGGGGAGATTGTGGCAGAAATGCAGAGGAGAGGAAAAAGATCAACCTCCTCTGACTGTCCTGGGGGCTGCTGACGCAAGGGGGGCTCCAGGGACACCAGTGCCTGTGACAGATGGCAGCGGCCCAAGGAGGGACCACGGATGCTGGCAGTTTGGGCTGGCTTTTGGAAACACCACCAGTTCCTCTTCCCCAAAGGATACTGGATGCACTCTGTGGAGTTCCCTGCCACCATCAGCTGCCGGTCCCAGGCCACCACCACGGCACGCTGCCGGCTCCGGGGACGCATGCACCTGTTGGGGAGCCCCAGCTTAACTCCAGCCCTGCTGCAGCCCCCCACATCTGGAGTGGGGACACGATAGAGTCCCTCTTGTCCCAGGGAGGCAGAAGGGAGGCCACAGAGCCGAGCAGACTCTGACAAAGGCTTGGGGTACTGGAAGAGTGCGGGTGGGCACAGCTGGGGGCAGAGTGGGCCTGGAGACCACTCACCAAACCATCTGCTTGGGTGGAGATCGGATGCTGCTGTTGAACTCACAGAGCTTCTCCTGCGGCGAGAGAGAGATGTGTCAGGGGGACAGCGGTACAGGGACAGGTGGCATTTTGTGTGCACTGGGGCCAAGAGCTGAGGGGAGCTGCTGGGGGATGAGCGGCATAGCCCAGGCTGTGCCAGGCCCTGGAAGCGTGGGTGCCATGCCATGAGCAGGTCCCATGGGAACACCTGGCCCAGTGTGCAGCTCTGGAGGCAGCCAGAGCTGCGTTTGACGCAGACGAAGGGTGAGGATGCTGCATGAGCACTTAAACAGAGTGTGAGAAACATTCCTCCATTGCTGCGGCACACAGACTGCCTGCACATAGAGCAAGTAAGTGAATGAAGGTAAAAGGAGGATTGGTGTCAGAGGACATGGAAGGCAACCAGCACCTCACCAGCACGACACCACAATGTGGGGGAATTTGCAGGTCGGAATCATGACTCGCAAGCAAGCCCCCTATGCCGAAGTGACCACAGGAGTGATGATAAGGCTGAGACTGCCCAGGAAACAGTATGAGGACCAGCAAGTTTGGGTATCGATGTAACAGAACTGTGACCAGTAGGAACAAAGTAGTTAGTGGTGGGCTGTTTATCTCAGGGGAGTTTGGACAGAGAAAGGAAGGTGCAAGGTGAGCAAAGAGATGGGTCCAGAAATAGAAAAAAAGTGTGTAGTAAGGTACAAAATCAGGCAAAGAACAAGAGAGAGTGGATCTCCCAAGTGCAGGAACCTGTGGGGGCAGTGAGGCCAACCTGCAGCCCCAAGTCCACAGGGACCCCAAGGGAACCTGCTTGGACACCCCACCGTGCTGGGTCCATCTGCTAGCCAGGGAGAGGAGGGGTGGTCTGACACCCTAATGCGCTGCAACGAGGAAAAGGGAATCGCTCACCTTCAGCGTGGCCAGCCCCATCCAGATGTAGCCGGTGTCGGTGAAGAGTGCCAGGCAGCGGTAGTTGAAGGACACGGCCATCTGCACATAGGCACCGGCAGAGGGGCTCATGCCAGGGGGGGTCTGGGACAGGGAAAGGGTGAGGGTCACACCTTGGGGGCACGCTCTGGGGACACAGGACATGCCACGCATCAGCGCCAATGCTGCATAAGGGGCCGAGGACTGGTCAGAGCAGGTGTCCCTTCCCACCCTGTGCCCACTCCTCACCCCTTTGCCCCTAGACAGGATAGGGCCAGATGTCCCTGCTGTACATGCCTTCCCATGGGACAGCAGAAGGAAGGACCTGCAGGCAAGTGCTGGGGGCTGGAGAGCATCCCATGGGACAACAGGGGACAGTGGAAGGACCTGCCAGTGAGTGTGAGGGACTGCAGACCACCCTGCTCCCCATGACCAGCCACCGCAGCTCACTCACCACCACAGAGCAGGAGGTGTTGTCCAGGAGGTAGAGGTCCTGCCCAACTGCCAGCAGGACAATGGTGACTCTGTCCTGGGACAGCACAGCCCAGCAGGAGGGAGGCTTCTGCAGACCTGTCAGGCACCAGTGTCAGACCCCTGCACCCAGCCGGAGCAGGGGGCAGTGGGGAGGGGACGCACCAGGAACCTCGGGCATCCTGCGCAGCTTCAGGTCGTCAATGTTGGTGGTCAGGGAGAAGCGGTGTGCCCCGGTGAGGATGGCCACGCCAGTGCCATACTCCGTGTGGAAGACCTTGGCTTCCAGCACATGGTTCTGCAGCACCTCCTGTGCCACGGAGAGAGAGCTGGGCCCAGGCCAGGGCAACTGGGACTTGGCACCACACTGCCGCTGCTCTGGGAACAAAACTACCCCAGGGAGGAGAGAGCCCACCCTTGTCCTGCACTGCTGGTAAGCGTCCCAGCCCAGACAGGACTCACACCTGCAGCAAAGCAGAGGATCATTCCGGCCCTAAGGGCCATGGGGACAGTTGCCAGCTCATTCCCAAAAGCGGGCAGCCCTACAGGGAGGCTGGGAAAGACCCAGACTCCCCGCAGCGCCCCATGGGGCTGGGGGATCGCTCAGGGGGGCTTTGCAGCACTTGATTCTCCATCACACAAACCCAGCCCTGGGCATATCTTGAGCTCCCCGTCCTGCCCCACTCACGTTGCCCATGCTGAAGTGACGCTTGAACTCGCAGAAGAGGTTGTAGACGAGAACGGTGCCGTCCTCCTGGATGCACAGCAGGTCCTCACTGGCTGTCCAGCCCAGCTGCACCAGCTGGCCACTCTTCCACTGTGGGCAGGAGACACATGAGCGTGCCATGGGGCTGCTCACCTCCCAGATGGCCAGCCCAGCCCCAGAGACATCCCTCCAGGAGACACATGTGAAGCCATCAGCCATGGTTGGGCACCTGCAGCTCTGATGCCCCTGGCTGCCCTAGCTTTGCAGGGCCCTGCAGTTGTGGCAGGTTTCCTTGTCCCTCCATGTCCTCACTGCCCTGTGTCCACTCCAGCCCCAGAGAGCGGGAAAAGGAGGACGCTCCTGTGGTGCCCAATGCTGTGGCTCCTGTCTCCACCCCATCCCCTACTCGCAGGGCTGGGCAGCCTCCCTCTACCTACAGGTCTCCCTGTCCCCCCTTGCACACATCACCACTTCTGAGCAGCTTCTCCAAAGCTTTCAGAAGGCTGTGGGAGCTGCATGAAGCCATCACCCTGGAGGGCTTGGGGTGCTGAGGACACATGGCAGCATCTTGCTTCCCCATGGAGAGACCAGAGGAGATGCCCAAGGGCACGCAAGCGAGTGGCACAGGCAGAGGTGACTGCCAGCACAGCAGCCCAGTGATAAACCTACAATACCCAGCCCATAACCCAGCTGTATGGCCCTTCTGCAGTCCCTCTGCCTGGCTTATCGCTGTGAGGGACAGAGAGCTACAGCCTCAGGCATCCTCTGAGGGGCAGCCAGGACTGTCCCAACCGCCCTGGCACACCACAGACCTCCATGGAGCACCCGGGGCACAGCTTAAAGGAGGGGGTGTCTGCCCCCAGAGCAGCTCACCGGGATGCCGGCCAGGAGAAGCCCCGAGGCCGAGTAGATCTCCAGCAGCGGGCGGGCACTGGGGGATTTCTCCTTCCGGGCGTTGTTCTTCAACAGAGCTGTGGGTGGGATGGGACAGTCCGTCTGAGCCATCACCGCCGGGGGTCCAGGACAGCACCTGCCCCTGCGGAGGGTCCCGGGGGGCCAGGGCCTGACCCTACCTATGGGTCCCCCATATGGGGCAGCCGCCACCAGGCAGTCCCGCAGGTCCTCCTTCAGATTCCACTCCATGGTGTACAGCTCAAACTTCCTGCAGGCAACAGACAGATGGATGGCGGACTAAGGGATGGGGGCCCTAGGGATAGTGCCCAACCCCTGACCAGCCCCGGGACCCCCACTAGCCCCAAGACCAAGGGCCACCCTGGGACTCACCGACCAGCCCCGGGACACTCCAGCCAGCCCCAAGGCTCAAGACCAGCCCTGAGAACCCCCGAGCAGCCCCATGGCCGGCCCCAGCACCCACCCGACCTGCCCCGGGACCCCCTGGCCGGCCTCAGGGACGGGGAGGGCTGCCTCTGGCCGGTACTGGGCCCGGGCCCGGTACCGGGCCGTCCCCCGCCGCCTCTCACCGGTAGAAGGCCTCCTCGCCCAGGGGGTTCCAGTTGGCCGTGTAACAGTCCATGATGCCGGGTCGGAACGAGCCGGGCCAGGCGCTGCCGGCCGGGCGGCCTCTCCCTGCGCTTCTCGCCTGCGCTTCCGCCCGCCCCGCCCCGCCGCGACGCCGGCCCGGCCGCCGCCATCTTGCGTGAGGGCAGGGGAAAGATAGGGAGGGGTTAACCGGGGACCGCGGCCATCTTCAGTGAGGGCACGGCGCGTTGGCGCCGCCGCCATCTTTAGTGAGGGCATGGCCGCCCGCCCGCTTTTGGGCCCTGGAGTCCCCTGTCCCCGTGGGTATCCCCTGACCCCATCCCTGGATTACCCCCCCCCCAGCACCCCGGGGGTCTCTGGTCCCCTCATCCCCAGCACAAGTGTCCTCCTGCCCTGGGCGCCCAGGATGACCTTGTCCCCCAAGATGTCCCCTGTCCCCCAAGGTGTCCCCTCGGGATACCACTGGGACAGCTTGGGGATGGTCCCAAGCCCTTCCCGCAGGCAGAGTGGGCACGGCCGATGCGGGGGGAATCTCCTGTCTTATTCCCAGCCCCGTGGCAGGCACGGGCTGTGGAGCCGGGGGGCTGTCAGGCACGGGGCGGCCCAGCTGGTGGGCACAGGCAGGCTGGCATGCAGGGGCACACATGCGGACATGCAGGGCACGGCCGCCCGTGCACACACACAAGCTCCAGGGGGGGCACCCCCGCACAGGCAGACCCACATACACACACAGCCCAGGCGGCTCTCCCGCAGGACTCTATATTTATTTCTAGAAAACTAGGGATGGGCCCCGGCAGCCTGGCCAGGCATGGCCTCCCCCTACCCCCCACCCCCCGCTGCTGACCCCATGCGGGTGCCACGGCGGTGACAAGGCTGAGGGGGTGCCACACACCGGGGCCAGGATTTGGGGTGCCATGGCGGCGGCTGGCGTGGCATGGGCTGGGGCCAGGGGTGACGCAGACAGCATCTTGTGTGCCGGGGACGTGGTGGGACGTAGCGTGGCGGTGTCAGGGTGCGGTGGCAGCGCCTAGCGTGGCGGGGGTGCAGTGCCACTTGGTAGGTCGCAGCGGTAGTGGAAGATCTGGAAGCAGAGGAGGCTGCCAAGCAGTGAGGGGCTGAAGGTGCCCACCTTCTTGAAGCCCTGGCCCTCGTAGAGCCGCTGGGCGGCCACCTGCACCATAGAGGTGGAAAGGACCACCGCACCATAGCCCCTCGCCCGGGCGAAGCGCAGCACCTCCCCGCAGAGTGCTTTGGAGATGCCCCGGCCGCGGTAGTCCTTGCTGACTGACATTCGCTTCAGCTCTAGGGCCACCCCTCTCTCAGCCGGATCCCGCGCCGGTGCCACGGCCACCATGCCCACCACAGACCCCCCGGCCTCCGCCACCCAGAAGCAGGAGTCGGGTGCCCGCAGGTAGCTGGTGGAGATGTCGCAGAGGTCGGTGCACAGCGCCTCTTGCACATAGGAGGTGCTGAAGGAGCGGACCACGGGCCAGGTGGCCGCCAGCGCCAGGGCCACGGCCGCCAGCCCCAGCACCCAGTAGCCAGCAGCTGCCCGCACTGCTGCGAAGAGGACCAGCAGCCCCAGCTGCGCCCGTGCCGAGCGCAGGATGTGGCGGTAGCCGGCCGGCGCGTGCTCCAAGATGCCGCGAGCGAAGAGGGTCCGCACAGCGTCGTAGTCCTGCTCCCGGTACTGCCGGATGCGGTAGGACGCCATGGGCTGCCGGCACCTGTCGTATGGCACAATTGGGGTGTCAGGGCAGTGCCCACCTTGGACGCAGACCCCCTGGGCATCCCCAGAGCCCAAAGCCAGAATGGCACTGGCAAACAGGCAGGGATCGCTGCCTGAGCACTGTGCAGCCGCGTTAGCTCCCGTGGGCACCAGCCTGCACTCTGCATCGCCCCACCAGCATAATTACCCTCTTCCCACTAAAAATCACCAGCACCAGCCTTGCCTGGGGTGGGCACCTGGGAACCCTGTCCCCTTTTGGGGTTCCTGCCCTGACCCCCCCACCCCATGCCTCCTCCCACCCCTCTCTTTCCCCTTGGGGATCCCAGGAACCCCTCCAAGCATCACCTGTCTCATCACGGTTTTCCCCGCTTCCCCCAGGGCTGGAGCAGCAGCCATGCCAGGGGGGTGGTCCCACATGGGGGTCTCCACAAGGGCAGGGGCGAAGCGGGCTGGGGGCTCCTGTCTCCCCCGTGATGGGGACACAGAGACCCTCATCCTGCCCCAGGCTGCAGGGAGTGGGTTCGGGATGGGACACCCAGGAGTGGGGAGCAGGGCCTGGGTGGGGTGGTGAAAGGAGAACCAGGAGGATCTGGGGGTGCCTGCCCCCCACCACTCCCCGAGCAGCCCCGGGACCCCAGCACTCACCGATGGTGGTGCTGGCTTCCCAGGAGCCATGGCACAACAAAGCCCGGGCAGAGGTGCGCAGCTGCCTGGGTGCCCGTCCTTTGCCCCGTGCTGCCGTGGGAGGAGCAGGGCAAAGGGACACGGGGGGGGGAGATGATGGGCACAGACCCCCCCGGGGGCTGCTCAGGACATGCAGTGGGTTTGTGCCCCCGCTCAAGGGAGGGGGGGGGCTGAGCCTGAGCGGGGATGGCTCCCCCTGCCCTGGGGAAGGGGTTGGGGCCCCTGACCTGCCGAAAACACCGCGGGGGTCTGCACTGGGGGCTAATGGGGAGCGTGGCCTCACCCCCCCAACTCCCAGGGTCCTGGTACCCCGCACCCCCGCCCTTGGCAAACTCCCAGTCCCTCCCCCCCC
>VWZL01003871.1:0-132319 GCA_013396915.1 Stercorarius parasiticus | reverse complement strand
GGTCTGGCAAGTATTGTTTTAAGTTTAAAACCTTTAAAAAGGTTTTAAATAGAAGAATTGAAGAGCAGTGTAACATAGTAAACAGCGAACTAGATTAGGACACCTGAGCTGGAGAAACCCTGTCTATGCTCTGCTCAATTGCAGCTGACCTCAGTGGAGTCAGGCTCTGACATGGAGTTTCCAACAGTGCTGGGCAGGTGATGCTGCTTGTATGGTCTCTCATCCTTTACCTTCCTAAAGAGTATGTTTTGTTTCATAAAGCTGGCATACTGAAATAAGAATGAGGAATTTGCAGCTTTCTTTTGCTTAAGTGGTACCTGATACCTACCCAGGCAGGGACATTTCAGGTCAGGATTGCACATGCTCCTCGACTGCTCTGTCTTGTTCAGTCAAGCGTTGTTGGAATTCTTTTTGTCTTGAATAGTCCCCCTGCACTTGGTTATCGCGGGAGGATTATCCGCACTGCACATCAACGTGCTGTGGCTGCAGAGGAGGTCTGAGCTTGTCTCGTGCGATCTAGCTCAGGGCCAGGAGCAACGTGGTTGAGCTTGGGCAGCAACGTGCAACTTTGGCAGTTTGGGGCTGGTGCCATCTCAGGGATGGTTCTCTGTGCTTTAGAATCAGCATTTCTGATGTTTCTAATGTGCTCCTGTACCTTACTTGGTGTGACTTGTATTACTGGTTTTTACATTTGCAAGACTATATTTTAAAAAAAGGGCTTTACAGGTTAAAAACCTCCAATTTATCACTTGTGACAACAGTCACCTGTCCAGGCATTCTGTCCTTTCCATCTTTACTTTGTAATGTGAATAAAATTATGATATATGTAAACAGCAACACTTAGCCTCTACTATAATGTTATTTTATAGCACTATAACTGAAGGTCTTTAAGTCTTACTGTGTTATAAATTGACTTTGGGTTTCTGTGGGGAAAACAGTGCTGATACATTAATCAAATTTAAGGGATTAAGATGAGGAGGAAGTTAAATACTGTGAAAAGTGTGTTTGAATTGCAGAAACACAAACAGGCTTGTATGAAAGATGTTAGGAAACAATCTGTTCTCTGTTACAGTTTTAGAGATCTTCAGTGAAAAAAGAGGACTTTTTTTTGTTTTTGCACACCCTGAGGAATGTGCTTGCTTGTAGGTGGGGTACCTTTGAATGCTTTTAACAGCCTAATCAGTGCATAAACAAAACCACCCCAAAGGCTGCTTTCTTAGTGGAAGGACTGTGCTTGTGTGGTATGCGTTTCTGGCTAGATCCAAGTAGGGGTTTTTTTTGGAGGTCTTTTGCAATTTTTGTGGTAACACTATGAACAAAATATTTGGAGAACACACCCCTGTGGTGCTCCTAGGTCGTCTCTTTTGACAATGATCTGTTGTTTGAAAGCTGTGTCTAGAAGAAAGTACCCAACTACCTTTTCAAAGTGTATATTAGACATATTTCTATGCTCTGTAGTTTTTTAATATAAAGAAAAATACGACTACGATATGCTCTTACACTGCTGTTGAACAACACCTTTAAGGCAGCTGATGGTTTTGGCGGTGATGCCTTTGTAGGCAAGCTTCAGGCGTTAGACTGCAGTGTTAGCAGTACGGATTGCTGCGTAATTGGACTTTTATATTAGAAGCAACTGGATGTGTTTCATGGTTTCTGGAGAACATAAGCATTCAGTTCCCTGGGGTGAATTCCCTTGGTTAGCTGTCAGACTCTTCGCTTTCTAAAAGCCATCTCTTAGCCAATAATAAAAAATAGTGCCTGGCTGTTCAGGTTGGTGCTGCGAAGCAAGCAGGGCTCCCTTTTCCCCCTTGTGACTTGAAGAGGTGCCTTGGGCACCTCAGCTGTGTGGCTTGAGCATCTTCTCCTCAGCTCAGTTTGTTTCCCTTCAGAGCATCAGACCAAGCCGCTGATCTTGGACTTGTTGCTGCATTTCCCAACTGGCCCTTCCCTAGCAGTGGATGTATGTTTCTCTCTAGCTCCGGTGCTGCACGGGTGCTGACAGGAATAGTAATGCTTTAAAGATACCTCAAACTGTAGAAGAATCTAAATTTATTTAATGCTAATATATAATTGTGCTGCCTTCATTCTGCCTACAACTGTTCGGTTTTGTTTGATTTTAAAGCTAGTCTAAGCACAGAAGGACCATTGCTGGCGTTTGGTTCCGCTTTCATCAGGAGACTTTGTGGATGGTTATATACAACCTCAAAACGCAAACCTTTAGCTGAGAACAATGTAGTAAAACATTCTTATGGTGAGTAGCTGTGTTCATGTGGGATTCTGGGTTTTCTTTTGGGCTTTTTTGTTTGTTTGGTTTGGGGTTTTGGGGGTGTTTGGGTTTTTTTGGGTGGTGTTTTTTTTTTTTTCTCCCCACTCCTAGCGTCAGTTTTCTATGGTTAATTAAATCTGGCTTTACTTTTTTTCTGGTTAGAGAACCCTGTCATTTCTTAGCTGGGTCAGCTGAACTGTGTGCACACGTGCTCTTCTTTCATTGTATCTGGAAGGTAGAGGTATTTTTCCAGGGACTTTTGGAGCCTTCTGTGGTGTGGAGCCATTGGAACTGTACAGGGATTTTTGGTTCTGTGCACTCTAAGCAACTGATTATCAGAGACATGTTAGCTCCATGTTAGAAGGAGTACTGAGCAGTTCAGGTCTCAAGTTGTTGGATTACTTGGGTGAACAGCAGGAACAGCTCAATCAAAACAAACAGAAAAGCTTAGCTAAAATATGCTGCAAATGGAAGAAAATGAAGTGAGTTGTTTTAAAGGGCTTAGTCCTTTTAGAAGCATTTAGAGCAAAAGCCATCCAGAATCCTGTCTCCCTGTTCCCTTGTTTTTCTGAACAGTTTGCTCTGCAGCTGGCGGCGTTTCTTTCAGTAGCAGAGCACCCATGGATTACAGGGCTACCTACCAACACGGAAGAACTTCTCAAGGTGGCCAGGATGACAGTTCTTTTGTTATGCACATACGATGCGTCCTCTTACAGAGAACTCTGTTTCTGGGCTGTAATATGTGGAAAGGAAGTATCATAGATTTGTGGTTTGGAAACTGTTTTCATGAAGACTGGAGCAAGGGCTGAAAGCAGGGAGATCCTGTCCTGGCTGTTGTCATCTCTGATGGTGACTTTTTTATGCTGCTGTGGTTCTGGGAGACCTAGTGACCATCTACTGCTGGGTTAGGGCTGCTCTACTTGGTTGGAGCAAGACAGCGTTAACTTTCTTGGACCTGCCCAGACAGCATAGCATAGCTGACCAGTGTGCTATTTTGGGTAGGTGCGGGCAGAGGGTGATTTGCCTTATCTGTTAATGGGAAGGGTGCTAATGCTCTAGAGGATTCCTGTCATTCTTATGATGGATGTTGGTCTGGACTTTCGCAAAACAGAGCCTTGGTGTTTATAACAAAAAAAACAAAGGTGTGAGGCACTAGTGTGGCCTCATGTCCCACTGTGCAGTAGCTCTTCAAACTACTTCTCTTGGTTGTTGTCCTTGGAACTGTTGTTGCTGAAGTAGGATGGATAGATCAGCTGTCTAGAAGGATCTGCTTTCTTCACTGTGAGATGGCTGCTGGCTTCTGTGGTTTGGATCAAAATATGGTTAAGCATTTGGGTATATCTCTTTCTTTTTTGAAGCTTCTGGATGCCTCTTTCAGTTCATCTCCCTGCTGCTCCTGCCTTTTCTGAGCTCCAGCAGGGACAGTCTGGGTCCAGTCAATAAGTATGGGATTGAATAGATGTTCCTATCGTGGCACGTTTCTTGAGGATGCTGTAGCCAAGGTCAGTGAGACAGGCTGGGAATCGCTCAGCAAGTGCAAAAAGGAGTTAGCCTCCCTCCCTACAGATGTTTGTCTAAGCATATATGGAAGTGCTTGTGGACTGAAGCTTGCTATTACTTCGAAACCTTAGTCAGCATGCAGAGTGCACGGGAGGTGCATTTTTAAGCTAGCATAACTGAGCAGAGAAGTAGTTTGAGTGCAGGGGGTTGCCTCAGAGTAACTTCTCTAGAGCGAATGTAGTGAAGTGTTAGCACCTAAATTATAGTGGGTTGTTGTGGTTCTTTCAGACGTGACTTAACATGTCCAAGGGCAGAAGGAGGGAATATTTGAGAGCTTTGCAGTGTGCAAGAAGATAGTGTAGTTATTTCAGCTAACCTTACACTAAGAAATGTCTAAGCAAAGACTTGGTGTGAAGAATATTCTAGGAGGTTTATTTTGGAGGCGCTGAGATGAACGTGCTGCAGTTTCATTTGCAAGGAGCATGCGTCTGTGCTGGGATGTGTCTCACCGTGGGCATTTGTGATTTCTCCCTCTTTAAACTAGTTTACTTGGTTAGATTGGTGGGGAGGAAGATGAAGTACTCCATTTTCCTTTTCTGATGTTGAAATTAATTGGATTTATGACATCAAGGGAGGAATATCAGCAACAGGTAGAAAAATGTACTCAGTTTTGCTGTGTCTAACAAGCTCTTATTTTTTAAATTCAATACACACTGTAATGCTAAGCTTTGCTAATCTGAAGTAAGCATTTTAGTGAAACTGAGTGCTCATTCACTGTGCTTCCACATCCTACTGAAACTCAGTGCTTTGCAAGTGCTTTCTGTTCCACAGCACTTATGTTTCCTTTTTTTTTTTTTTTGGACTGTTGCCTAGTGTTGCCGTTTCATGCTCTTGCCATAAAGTGGTGCTTTAAAACAGGATGGCTTTGTCCGTGCTGAGGCGCCGGCGGTTTGAGGGGGGGAGTTGGCGGGAAGAAGCAGGTGGCTGGTGCTCACGGGTCCCTGGAGGAACCGGGCAAAATGGTGCCCATTCACAGGGCCCTGGTAATAAAATACACCTTCCCTAGTGTTTCCGCGCTGTTTTACTTGGCTCTGTGAATCGCCCTTGCCGTGAGGAGCTCCTGGCTCACAGTGCTCAAGGATATTTTGGGTAGCTGAAGGTGGAATGCCTCCACCATCTTCGCTGCGGTCTCTGGGCAGCGGTGAGCATGGCTGTCCTGTGCTGTGGGGCTGCCAACAAAGTCCTGTTTGTCCCTGTTGCAGATGGAAATAATTTGACACGGTTGTGATTTAGCAGCAATTCAAAATTTATTAATGATTTGGGGTAGATCGAGAGGTTGAATTTTAGCAGCACTTAATCATCAATTGATTTAAAGATTTGCAACGTGATTTAACAAAATAATCGAACAGCGACTTAATTACAGATTCGAAGATTACAAGATTCACACCAACTAACTATAAGGTATACCAAATCAATACATACACATATGAGCAAAAGCACAGATTTCAAATTAATACATATAAGCACATATACATACGGGTTTTTAATTGCTGGAATCAAAAATCCCTTAGCAATGGGCAACTCTTAATGAGCCAATGGGTACCCCTTTTGACTCCTACGTGTACATGGACAAATGGAAGAACATCCACATCTGTAAAAGTTAATATATATATAAGAAACATGTAGGTGTAGATGTGGATGAAGGAGAGGCTAGCCTATAGTTAAAAAATTTCCCTTTTCCTGATTTTTAGAGTAAATACAATGTGTCAGCGTTCCTCAACGGGCGATAATTGAGACTCGAGAGGGGTCGACTCGCCCTGGACTTCTAATCCTCGAGGTGTCAGCTTGAGCGGCATCCCTCCAGAAGAGCTCAAAGGGTCTTACTAGAATCACTGCTTATAGGATTTCATCAGGTACTTTTCCACCCTGGCCCAGCTCAGACAATGGGATATTCTGGTACTTCCCACCGGTTACGCCAGCCTAGAACTTGCTAGATCTTGGGGTCCTGGTATCCCCCCCACCCCCCTCTTTGGCCGTGATCCATATATTGTCAGTGATTGATTATAGTTATTATTTTCAAACGGTAGGAGTCATGGGAGCCAGCCACGCTAAGGGGTTCCCACAGTGTTCTGGTCCCTTACTCTCCACCTTTTCTTTCATGTTGGACCACCGTGTAATGTTCTGGTCCATTTTGTTGTTATGTGGCCCAGGTAGGGAGGAAACCATGCCAAGTACTAAGTGGCCTAAAGCGGGGAGGGGGGCTGCACCACCACAGTCCCATCGCAAGCGTTGCTGAATCCAGGCTCACACTGTGCTCATCAGGCTGTTGTGGTAGGGGCCTTGTGTCTCGTGGTAAATAGGTTGAGCAAAAGATGACTTTGGAGACTGAGCAGTCCTCAGCTGTCGCTCTAGGTAGGCACAGCGCGATTGCCTTGTCTGTCTTCTGCTGCATCTGGGCAACAGGAACAGGAACATGGCAGTGGAGGGCTTTTGCCATGCTGCATTCAGCATTTCCTTTCCTCTAGGTATTTTTGGGCTGCCTTGCTACTAAACGCCCAGTAGGCTTGCTGGAATGCAGTAGTTCTCAATAGTCTTGTGCAGTTTCAATTGGGAATTGTGGATGTATGATAAAAGTCACAACAGACAGGGGGAGGATTTCCTCTCTCCTTGATAAAAATAGTCTTTAGCTAAGGAGGAATTGCGATTCCCAGAAGCTTAACTCAATGCACTGGGGAAAACTGGACTGCTGGGAAGGGCTTGCTGGAGACTTGCTCCTGAGGTCCTGGAGGGCAGATGTGTGGTACCACCTCTGGCAGCTGAAATGCTGAGAGGAGAGCAGCCCAAGGTGAGAGAGGGAGTGTTCTGTAGAAATTGGTTGTCATTGGCTGTGGATTAATTTCTCTGAGAGTTTGGGAAATTAGTCTTGGATATTTGGGGCTAAAGACTAACTGATGTCTCTGCCTGGTGTCCTCTTCACAAAGGAAGACTAGCAAAAGGAGGGAAGTGAGATTACATGCATTTCTGATGTTAAAATAGACATATTCTGTACATTGTGAGAGAGGTAGGGGTTTTTTTTGTTCTGTTTTGCAGTTCCCCCTTAAAAAAATTACACTTTCTGCGAGCTCTGATTATTTGCAAAACAGAGCAATTATGTTGTCCTCCCTGATGTTTATTATCCCAAATTAGTCCAGAGGCATGTATGTAGGAGGACTTGATGGGAAACTCCATAAACAGGCAGCATGGATGGGGGGAGCTGGCATGGCTCACACTGGCCCTGTAGTGTTTACAGCAAGCAGAAGTTGTGGTGGGACCAGCCCAGCTCTAGGCTGTTCTGGAGGTGTAGGGTGACTCTATACGCTGTCTGATGGGGTTTTTTTCAAATTAATTGGTGGGGTTTAATAATGAACAGCGCTACATCGTGTGGTAACAGTACTGTACTCCTGCAGCAGGTAGCGATTCCCGCAATGTATCCAGTCCCTGATTCCTTACAGGTCAGAGGGAGAAGAAAGTTGTGCCTGTTTTCTCTGTGCAAGCTGGTTTTTTTTTGACAGACGGGTAAGGTGGCAAAACAGCAGAAACGCATTTTTGACAAGTTTTGCCTGGTGTGTAAGGCATACCTGTCGCTGGTTCTGTTACTAAGCCATATTGAATGGGGTAACTTAAAAGGATGTCTGGTGGTGGTGTTGAACTCCATCTCAAGTTCATCAGTAAAGACTATTTAACTCAGTAGTGTGCTTACTTATCGTTTCTTCATACTTAAAAAAAAGCGTTGTAGCGATCCTGCTGTCTCGGACCATGGGGAATAAAAACATTCAAAATATGAACTGTGGTCCTTTTACTTACCGGTTACCATAGAAATCTAAATAAAGAATTCTCTGCAAATAGTGTAAATATAGCACTTAACTTTCACAGCTCTCACTTTCTTAAAAAGACATGCCATTGTTCAGATTCTGTAGTAGCTGATCAGTTAAGGGCTGCTGCACATATTCTGAATAAAAGTGCTGTATTTACACTGTTTGTAAAGTATTCTCAGAACTTTCCCATTACTGATTTTTAACATTAGTTTGTTGTTGTAACGGGCTGTGGTAAATGAGACCAGAAAAAGCTGATTTGGACTCTTTCTTTAAGAGCTGCAAAATACTCGATTTTTTTATGGATTATGAATGAGTCACCTACCAAACTGTAATTCCAGCAGGAAATGCGACCCACTGACATGCAGAGCAGCCAGCTTAAAGCTGCAGCTAGAAGCTTGGGAAGCTACAGGGTGTCTTGTCTGGAAATGTTGTGCCCTTCTGGGGACTGCTGAGACCCTCCCCAACTTATTGCATAGCTCCTGAAGGGGAAATGGAGGTGAGCTGGTTTTTTGGGTGGCTTTGGCATCTGCAAGTGGCGTGGTTGGACTTAAGGCAGTTTGGTTTGTGACCTAAGACTCTTTTAGGGGATGAGAGTTGTTGCAGAGTGAAGATGCTTCAGGTTTTCCCCCTCTGCCTTTAGGAACATGTTATGCATGTCTTATCTGGTGGGACCTGGTGGGATTTTTGCCACTTTTCATTGTATTGAAAGTCAATGTTAAGGCTTTTTTTTTTTTTTAAACAGTCACTGTGGTTTCATCAGTTTTCATCTGTTTCCAATCATCTCATATAATGTAAATCACTCTCATATTCCATTGAATTTTATTTTTTTTTTTTTTCCTAGGCCTGGCTGGCTGGTAGTAGTAACCTTAAGAGAGCTAAGCATGTAAGAATTTTAAATGTGTTTCCATATGGTGTTGTTTTTGGCTTGCTAACAGCAATAAAAAATGTTTTGCATTTTTACAAAGCAGAGGATTTTTATTTTTTTTTTCTCCTGATAATTAAAAACTGAATGTAAAAAGCAGAATGGAAATTTACAGATTTCCAGAGCCAGGTCACTGAGCTGTGCCCTTAATCGGCACCCAGCTGAGGGAAACAAAAAAGCATTTGTACCACGTGACAGATGGGTAAACGTGGGATTTTTATGGGCAAATCTGAGCTGGTAAGGCTTCCCAACAGCTCTCGAAGCAATATAGCTGTGCTCCTCAGATGCTGTGCTCTTGGAATCTTCTAAGTTAGCTCTACCAGTCATCTCTGATTACACCAAATACAATTTCCATGTCTACATCACGTTCAGGTGTTGGACTGGATAATTCTGTGCAGGACTTCCGTGGGCATTGGCATTCCAATAGCTGGTGTAGGTTTGGAGAAAACCAGGCAGCAGTTCTGGCTGGGAAGAGTAATGCCACTTTCATGAACTCTTGTATATGGTTTTTGGGTTTTGTTTTGGGTTGTTTTTTTTTTTTCCTTCTTGCTGCTCCAACTTCTCATCTTGCCCCAGCAGCTCTGACTGGGTGAGGTGGTTGCCACTTCTTATCTGGGAAGAGCTGAGGCTTTTGCAGATGTTGCCAGTTGTGCTGTCTTTGTCCAGAAAATGCAGGCACCTTTTTAACGTTGCATGAGGACAGTACTGGGGAGATGCACTCTTCTTTCTCGGTAACTGTGTTGCTGTTGACGGAACTGGTGCTAGTCTGTTGCTGTCCTTTGGCTCAGCACTGCGCGTGCTGCAGAAATGACCATGGAGGTTCACCTTCATCTCCCTCTGGTCTGGTCTGAGCGATGTGCCTAGCACAGCGTGCCTCCATAGGGAAACCAGATCCCTTTCCGTGGAGGATTGGTGCCTGAATGTCCCTCTGAAAGTGAGGAGGACTAATACAGGCATTGTTTACCATGGCTGAAACCATTTCTTTTTGAGGTCAAAAGGATCTGGGGGACACATTTAACAGGTATTTGATAAGGTTTCCAGTCTGTTTTCTTGATGTCCTGCTGAAAGAGAAACAGTTGTTTCAGTAGCAATTTTACCAAACTTCTGTGATAAGAAACTGAGCTGAACTCGCAAAGTGTGTTTTTTAAATGGATCTGCAATTTTGCTCTATTTTATTCCTGTGTCCTGCTTTCTAAAAAGCCTACTCAGCAGATCTAGTAACTATTATATCAGTTGACTATTGGCTGTGTTTTTAGGTGCTTGCAAAAATAGCAATGGCGGAATTTTAGCTAACCAGTTCTCTCCTTAGATCTATGCTAATATGGTGTTGCATTTCTTTTCCTCCACTACATCATTAAAATTGAAGGCAGTTCTCACTAAGGTGTAAGATGATAAAGAAGACTTGAGTTGAGATGCACCGCTGCCAAGCAGTTATACACTAGTGCACTAATATAAATGTAGCTTGAAATACACTTAATTGCATTTGAAACAATTTCATCTGCAAACCAGTAGTATTTTTTTTTGACTTACAGTTTATACATGGTGTTTGATTGTTTGTGGCTATTGGCTCTTTTTCTTTCTGTCCTCACAATAAAGAAATGTATCATTTAATTATTTAATAAACTTATTTATTTTTCAGTTTTTTCTACAGTTACCAAAAATCAAATGTTTCTTAGGTCGAGGGCTCTTTTGTGTTCAAAGGACTGAGATTCACAAAACAGCACAGAATTGCTAAAGAAAAGGTTAGAAAATAAAGGTGAAAGTTTTAGAAGTCCCTAGCTTCTGACTTCAAAGGGAGCAGGGATTTCAATGCAAGATCTACCCGCAAAACTTATGCGCCGTGTCCAGGTACAGAGAAAATGCTTTAGCATGGTGATGAATGGGGAGGTGGAGTTCTGCTGCTTTCAGAGAAACAATACTGCTTTTTTCTGTTTTTGTTTATATTTTTAATGATCATAATTTGGAGTGTCAACTGAAATCGCCAAACTTTACAGCCCTGTGGTTTTGCGAACTGCATGTGGGTGTGTTAGCCATTTGGTTTTGAGCACTGCAGAAGTAAGGGCTTCAACTGAATTGCTTCAATTATCATTGAAACGGAAAGAGGATGAGTGCATATGGGTACAGGAGGTTTTCTGGGAGAGGAGTTCTAACAGAACTAAGAGCATCCTTTTAGCTAAATGGCTTTGAGTACAATGAAAACTAATATTACAGCTAAGCCAGTGAGTTACTGCTCAAAGGGGCTATTCTTATTCCTTTTTTTCACACATTGTGTGATGTGGCCCTGCACCCTTGTTTCAGCCAGCTCTGGGGCTTTTTTTTATCGTAGAATCATAGAATCTTCATGGTTGGAAAGGACCTTTGAGATCATCGAGTCCAACCATACACACACAAAAAACCAAACAAAAACCCTACAATCTCTGACACTACAGCATGCCCTGAAGTGCCAAATCTACACGTTTCTTAAATACCTCTAGGGATGGGGACTCAACCACCTCCCTGGGCAGGCTGTTCCAGTGCCTGACCACTCTTTCAGTAAAGGAATTCTTCCTAATATCTAATCTAAACCTCCCCTGCCGCAACTTCAGACCATTTCCTCTGGTCCTGTCATTATTCGCCTGGGAGAAGAGGCCAACACCCGCCTCTCTGCAACCTCCTTTCAGGTAGTTGTAGAAGGCAATGAAGTCTCCCCTCAGCCTCCTCTTCTCCAAACTAAACATGCCCATGCTCCATCACTAGGAGTTAAATACGCTGCCTGGGTTCATCCTAATCCCTCTGCCCCCTCTGTCTCTTGCTGGGTTAATTCCCTGCATGTGCTCCCTGCCCAATTAAATGGGTGCCGGAACAGGCACAGAAGGACTGGAAGGGGAGTGAAGGGAGGCTCAGGGCATGCTGAGCCCACCAGTAAGTGGGAACCCCACTGAACAGAAACGTTGTGGAAATCCAAGTAAAACACTCCTTGTGAAAGGGGAGAAGGACTTGTTGCAAAGAAGCAAAACTGTTGCATGGTTCTGTCATTTCACTGGCCACATGGGTGTCAGATTTTGTGTGCATTGGGTTTATTTTTTCCAAAATATCACAAGTTTCTTGGAATAGGGGAGAGATGATCTGTCAGGGCTCTTGAAAACTGGAATTACCCAAATTGAACACAGACATTGAAATGCAGTGGGTATTCATCTCCATTCAGCTCTTTACAGTAGGCAAAAATAAAGCTTTCTACTCGAATCCTCAGTATCTTGCCATGTGTTGCTGTTGCTGCTGTTTCCAAATTGTGTTGTCAATTGGCTGGTAATCCTGTTGTTTATTTTACGCCTGTGTTACAGGTGTGAATTGCCAGATGTACTAGTCTCTTGATTTTTCCTTCCAGGTGTGATGAGGAGGAGGCTGACCTCTGTTGTATGCTCCTGAGAAATAGCATTGTGAGAAATTGCCTCTTGCCTATACAGAACCTGGCCTCTCCTCCAGCAGCTGAGTGGTTACTGAGCCTTTTTTAGTCCCCTTGTTTGTCTTTCTCTGACAAAGTAAATATACACTAATTATCATCTTCATTACATGGTGCAATTTCTTTGTTCATTTTAAACTGCAGCAGTTGTGTGCCACTGCCAGCTTAAGGAGCTTTGACCCAAGCTTTGGCCTTGCGTTTTGCAGACATCAGATACATACTATACTGCAGTAACCTGTCAGAAAAGAAAGTGCTGCAAAACGTGAATGGACTTTGAGAATAAATGTTTCTAATACTTCTCTAAGCATCAGCAGTATAAAGCTTTTGTGCTGTGGAAGGCTGCTGCAGCTGTTATCAGTCTTAAATCAGTCATTGCATTTGACAGCCATTCTGACAGCCGGTACTCACAGCTGGGTGGGCTGCAGTGGTAGCATCTCTAGGGAGAGTGAAGATGTGCGTGAGCTCGGGGCGCACCCTTTCACCAGGAAAGGTTTATCCTTTCGTGGAACTTTGCATCAGTGTTAGATGCTTTGGAAAAGCCTGTGTAAGCGGATGCATTTTGATAATCTTATTTAGTTGTCGTAGATGTCCTGTAAGCATCTGGTTATATCCTGTAAGACAGTGAGCATCATCTCCTGCAATTGCTAAGGGAAAATTGTGATTCATGACACCTTAACAATTGATTGGTCTTCAGCTGTTTTTATGATTTCTTGATCTAAAGCAAGAAGTTGACTTAACTTGCTGCATGTTTGCTCATAACTCAACCATAGTATAGTAAAATGAGGGAGGATTACAACTACCCTGTGTTGAGACATCTTGCTGTTGGAAATGACTTCTGTGGCTCGCAGTGTTGATCACTAGTGTGCTGGTGCAGCAGTTACTCAAAAGACCAGCTCTGTTAGAAAAGCAATAGCTCTTTGCTCGCTCCGGTCGTGGGCTCGGATATGTACATTATCCCGTAGCTTGTAAATTGTTCAGTCTTGGGTTTATTGTTGTTCACAGCTGCATTCCACCAAACAGAGCACCCGAATGAGTTGCTTTAGAAGAAATGCTATTGGCTCAGGTCCATTTACAAAATCTTGAGTTTTCTATGAGTTAAAATTAATCCTAACTTTAACTTCGTGCCTCACTCAAATGTGGTTGTGTACTACCTATTTATTAATATCCCTCAGAATATTAAACTGATACAGTAGATCTGTCTTGTAATTAGCTAGCGTAAATTGCTGCTTCATTCGTCACTTAAAACAAACAATCTTTATATAGCTGCCTTATTTTTTTTGGTGTGTGTGTTTATAAAGTGCCTTACCTTTATCTGAAATGAAGGAAACCTTAAGAGCACCAAATAACAGCATAGCTTAGGTTTACTGGTAATAACGTGTACTTGCATATTGTCTTTGGTCAGTGGCTCTGGAGGTGTTTTGCAGACTTTCAGCAAGCCTCTCCTGTCCTGGAAATTAGGAGGTAAGAATATCAGAAGATATGTGATTCTGGGCAGCAAGCTGCATTACAGCAGTAAGTGACAGTAGGCTCTTCACTCATCTTGCCTGCCTCGTGTTTGGCTGAATTCCTGAAGATACGCCTTATCTTGCAGGGGCTTTGGTGTTAGAATGGTTACTCTGAGTCTCTTCTGACTGTTGGGGTATTCTTATTTGTGAGTAATAGATGATGTTGGTTTTGTATGGCTCTTATGTCTCGTTTACTGCTTTGTCACTTTCTTGTACCTTGCTGTGGTTCTCTGGTTTGGAAATTGTGGAGAGTAGAACTCCTCTGACTCTGTGTTTTGTGCACAGGATGTACCTAAATGGAGAGCCTCTAAGCAGTGTCAAAACGAGTTGTTAATACACTTGTAAAGGCTGTTACGGGTTATCTCTTCCATGATGTTTTAACACACCTGAAGCCACGGGTGCTACTTGCAATGGCTGTGGCTTTTTAGACGGTTTGCAAACCATCCTACAGTGAACTTAAGAGATTTGTTCAAGGCCCTTTTCACTGTTAATAGTAAAATTAAATCCTTGGTCTTCGTTTTCTGAGCTGTTACTCTTTGTTTAGCCTCACCTATGATTTTCCATTAGCTTAGTATTTAAAGAAATCTTGTGACTGACACTGGTTCAGCTTATATATCCAAAAAAATTACAGATGCCTGCAAATACTCGGTAAGTTGTAGCTAACTAACAGGAGTGCACCTCACACAGCTGCATGGCTGTAGATATTTAACTTTTATTGTACTTGAGATGGTGATTCAGCCTAAGGAAGTCTGAGGTTTACTGGCATTCCAGGTGTGCTCTCTTACTGTGCAAATAAAGGAAACATTATCCTTGCTAAGCTGCATCGCTGAAGAGATGGAGGCTTGAGAAACAAGTTTTAAGTGCAAAAGAAGAACCTGATCTTTTAACACTATCACATAAAAACTCTATAGTATCTGTGTGTCTTTTTCGGACTATAATCTCTTCTATTTTTTATTACCTCCAGTAATCACGATCGCTTTTTTCTTTTTGCATAACACTTGACTGCCACCTTTACTCTGAACAGGGCCCTATTGTACCTATATACAGGTGAATAAGCTAGATTCTGTATCACAGGGAGGGTCTGCAGTAAAATAGTTTCTATTTTTTATTTTATTTAGTAAACCTTAGAAAAGGCTTTGCTTGTGTAATAGACAAATTAGAAGAAAAGTGTTTTCACAGTTAAAGGAATTGCATTTGTTGTAAATACGCGAAGGCAATACAGTGTTTTAAACTTGGACGGTGCCTTGGACCTTCATCAGAAGACAGGCTTTGTCTGAGGTGGGTTAAATTATACCATCCTGTCTTGTGCATCAGAAAATTGATGTTAATTTTGAAGTTGGTTTTTTTTTTTGGTAACTAGAAACAGATTTGATTTTTGATTTCTTTTAGTATATTATCTTTAGGTGAGTTCAAAAGGTGCTTGTTAGAAGTACAGACAGAAACAGGATTAATTGGAAAGATGATCAGTAGTAAATACCCCAGGAGACCCCAGGTGACGATTGGCACGAATGCACTGAGAATTTTGAGGTGTCCTCTCAAATCAGGTTTTTAAACACACGTGTGTCTTGGGATGTTGGAAGATGTGTGGTCATCTAAAATTATTTATTTAATGCATTGATTTCTCTAAAGATTAGCTAGAGAGCTGCCCAAATGTGTATGTAGTTGAAAAGGTGTTAATTATGGAAACAGGGTGCAGAATCCTAGCCCCACTGATTTCGCTGGGAAAAGGTTTTGTCTGCTAATTAGTGCTATGAACAAGGTTCTCCCCTCACTTACACCAAAGCATTCTCCATTGATTTAAGACCATGCTTAAATTACTGTGATTGAAAGTACCTTTGCCTGTGGCACTGCCTGTCTCCCTTAAGAAGGGATGCAGAACGCTTTCCAGGTTTCTATTACGTGTTCTAAACTCCAGCTGCCTTTGAACTATAGTGTTGGTACTTTCTCAAGCTTTATCTTTACTTTTTCTCTAATACTATTGTGAGTATTGCATGAACTGTTTGTCTTGCAGGAGCACTGGCATCTCTCTGTCAGGTAAATATTCCTCTGACTAGGTATCCAGTGTTCAGGGGACTCTGGTGATACTTCTCTAAGTGAATCCCCGTTGCTGCTTGTTGTGCTCCACCTCCTGCATCTGCTGAAACTCCCAGGGCTTATGGGTATTGCCCAGGCTGGCTGATGTTTTTTACAAAAGGCGTCTCTTTAAAAATGCTTTTTACTGTGGGCAGCGTACACCAGATACTTCTAGATTATTTTGGCGGGGCTTTTGCTTGCCTGATGTTGGAGTCACCCTTCCCTTCCTTTCCCTGGTGGCAAGGAGAGAGCAGGGCTGTCCCTGTGTCAGCTTCTGCATCTTCCCTCTGGACTTCAGAGAAGGGGAGGACCTGTTTGTCTGTACTGAAATTAAACCAGGCTCCCATGTGAAGTTTTTATGAACCCATGTGTGGATTTCTGTAAGCTTAAATATGACCCCAATGAGACTACTTCCCCGCCCCTTCCCCCCTCCCCCCGCCATTTTTAAACAACACTGAAAACACAGAGTGGGCAGGATAAGTGTCGAGCACACCGGTGAGGTTACGGATGTCATCTGAGTCATTAGTGCTGGCAGTGCTCCTGGCCTGTTGCATGTGCCAGATGTGGTATCTTTCAATGAAGTTTAAAAGCGTGGTGAAAGGTTATGGGCACGGTTTCACGTCATTTTGGACTGCTCCAAAATTAATGTTTTAAGAGCTGTTGCTGACAACAGCTATTAAAGGGTGTTTGTCCATCTTCTTCAAGCTATTACAACACGCCTTTTACTCCTTCCTGGCACCCTTGTTGCCCCCTGTCCAGGCTGTTTGATTTGAGGACCTAGATGAAAACTAACACATCAAAGAAGATGCACCCCTCTGACAGTGTCACTGTGATGAGGGGGCTGAGCTAGTCTAAAGGCCAATTGCAGCTGAAAGGGACAGTTGGCTTAAAGCACTGCTGATGTAAAACTACTGTTACGTGAAGCATTTCACTCCACTGGCTGTGGAACAGCAGCTTGGACTTGTACTTTCTGCAGCTGAATGCACGTGAAATGATTCCTTAAGCTGACGTGAGGACTGCCTGTTCATACTCAGAGTTTAATCTGTTGAGTCCAGGACTCTGTATTCCATTTAAGTTCTGCCTGCATGAAGTTAAAGACAGTTCCAGCTCTTGTTTATGCATATTTTGAGTTTATACTGTACTTAATGGCAATACTAAATTTCACTGTTGCTTTTGACTATGGGCATAAGTTGCTTTTAAATGAAGACTGAGTTGGCTGGCCTTGCAGGCATCTAAAATGTGTGCTTGTGTCCATCCACATGCATGCTTATATACATGTGTATACACATATACACACACATCTTGGAGCCACTGATTCTCTCTCAGTAGCTCTGAGCACAGCCAGCTTCCTAGGTGGGTAAACTGGAAACAATGGGAATTCTTCCTCTTGGTTTATGTGGACTTCAGTTGAGGTTGTAGGTGCTTACTTCTTATAGTGCTTTCTAGAAAATTCCGGCACCATTTAGGCTTTGAAGGGTCTGGTAGAGAGTTTTAATGTTTTGACTTTCAGGTGGTGCCACTCTAGCTGTCTGTGTTCAACCTTGGTGTGACCGGTCGGTGAGTTTGTTTCTAGAGCTATAACTCTGCACTTGTACTCTTAACAGGTTCTGAGACCTCTTGAAGGTGACATGTGTAAGCAAAAATACTTGTAAGCTCCAAAAGAGCTTTGAATTTTATTTTTCAGTTGTGACACAGACCTCAGTGGAATGGGGGAGAGAATCAGAAGAGTAAAAGTGATAAAACTGGTGGGTTGAGATAAAGACAGTTTAAAAGGTAAAGCAAAAGCCGTGCACGCAAGCAGAGCAAAACAAGGAATTCATTCACTGCTTCGCATGGGCAGGCAGGTGTTCAGCCATCTCCAGGACAGCAGGGCTCCATCATGCACAATGTTTACTTGGGGAGACAAAACACTGTAACTCTGAAATGTCCCCCCTTCCTTCTTCTTCTCCCAGCTTTATATGCTGAGCATGACAACACATGGTATGGAATAGCCCTTGGGTCAGCTGGGGTCAGCTGTCCCATCCGTGTCCTCTTCTAACTTCTTGTGAACCCCTAGCCTGCTGGCTGGTGAGGTGGTGTGAGGAGCAGAAAAGGCCTTGACTCTGTGTAGGCACTGCTCATCAGTAACTAAACTATCCCTGTATTATCAACACTGTTTCTAGCACAAATCCAAAACACAGAGCATTTCTACTATGAAGGAAATTAACTCTATCCCAGCCAAAACCAGCACAAGTGGCTAAGTTCTCATTGACTTAGTGGAGGCTTCCTCAAGACTTCTCCATGAGTATTTCAGCTCAGTTTGTTCTGTCTGTTACATGCTTCACTTCTTGTTGTAGAGCACCTTCTTTTTAATTTTTAATTTCATAGTACTTTGCATCTTTTGTTCTAGTTTAGCTGGAGAGGATCAATACACAGACAGCTCCAGAACCTTCCTGTCCAAGCCAGCATTGTTCTCGTGCTTCTAGTCATTATCAGTATTCGTTTAAGAAACTATCAAGTTCCTCTGTCTCTAGTGAGGAGGTTCCTTTTTTTTTTCCCTGTATTGATTAACTTAACTGTTTTGAGTAAATTTGACCGCCTGTGGCTACTTGCTGACCCTAGATTCCTGTAGTACCTCCAACCAAAATGCTAAACATAGCTGGCATTCTTGGTGCAGCATGAGTGGGCGTGCTGAGAATTCAGGGGTGCTAGGACAAAGCACTGCAGTGCGTATCCAGGGTAATCTCTTATTTGGGGAAAAAAAAAAGAAGAGGAAAAAAAAAAGAGTGTTATTCTATGTTACATTCAGTTTGGGAGCACAGCGTTGAGAGATTAAATCCCTCTCACTGTGGTTATGTGTGATGCCCCTCAGTTTCTTACTGGCATGGATGGTTCACAGAATCACAGAATGGTAAGGGTCAGAAGGGACCTCTGGAGATCATCTAGTCCAATCCCCCTGCCAGAGCAGGGTCACCTAGAGCAGATTGCACAGGAATATGCTTGTGTGTTGCAGGATAGAATATGGTTAAATTTAGGGGAATAAACTTTTGAAGCCTATATGATGGTTAAGGAAAGCTTTGTATGACTTTAGAACAGTGTTGACTATATCTTTGCCTTAAATCAGATGCCATATTAAGAACAATGGGAAAGTCATTGGTCCAAGGCAGGAAGCAAACGTATGATACAGGAATAACATCTCTGGCATATAGGTACCAAATTTCTTGTCATCTGACAGCCATCCTTGGAGTTTGCTCTTTAGGTAGTGGTTCTCGTGAACTTTGTGTAGCTGATGATTTTGTATCTTTTATCCTTCTAATTTCTCTTCTGTGGAAAGCGTATTTTTTTCCTGTTGTTGCTAGAGTAGTTAATCATCATTAGGATCTCTTCTACCAGTGTCCTCAAATTGTTTTAAAAAAAACCCAAACACCAACACCCACCCGCCCCACCACAAATATGAAAAGTATATGGATTAGGTAAGAGGTTTTAGCCTCATAGCAAATTTTATGACACAATAGGAAGATTTATGCTTGTTTTTTGAAGATGATCAGAAAATTAATCTCATTCTTTTCATCAGGTTATTGCACTGTTAATAGATCTCCCTGTCAGACGTAGGGAACTGAGAAAATTCTGGAATTGCAATCTTAAGTAAAAAAAAAAAACAAACATTGATCTAAATATCTTTCTTTTGGTGAGAATTGTGAGACTATAGCTGCTATATTTTTATCCGCTTTAGTTCCTTAGGAGATCAGCCCTAGATGGTGAGTCAGCTAGCCAGCAAAGATGATTAATAAAGGAATAAGCTAAATAAGGATTTCTTTCTATTAACCACCAGCTTTTCTGAGCAAGAAATATTCCAAGTACTTGCTGACCCTGTTTTTAAAAAAAAAAAAAAAACAAAACCAAACAAAAAAAAAAACAAAAACAAAAAAACCCCAACCAAACAAAAAACCAACCAAAACCCCAACAGTTCTTATATTTGAGGTGACGGAGGTGGAAGAGGTCTGGCAGTTAGTTCTAACAGTGGTTCCCTTTCATAGGCTTGCATAAGATCTTCTAGTGTGGGGAAAAAAATGTGCTGTCATATTTTATTTTTTTTTACTTTATTCTCTGCTTTCCTACCTCCCTCTACCCCCCCACCTGCCAGCGGAATGACAGAGGCTTATAAGATAGAGGAGATGATCCCTTTTTGCAGCTAAGCAGCTATCGTGGAAAAAGTTTTGAGTAGGTTGTCCTGGTGTGCAGAATCAGTATGATTTCTGTTAATACATGTTACCTAAGTTAAAGGTTCTTCATTGTCTGTTAGCTGGCTTTGAAGCCGAAATTATGAGGACTTGTAACAGCATCATTAAAATTGATTATGACTAAAACTGGAGAGATACTTGAGCCTTTTATTCTGCCTTTTTTTTTTTTTTTTTCCATGCACTCATTTTAGGCATGCAGTCTGAGAGTCTGCCTGAGCTTTAGTGAATGCAATTTGGTCTCCTGCTGGACAAATTTTCCTATGTAGATTTTCTTGTATATATGAAAATAATGTAAAAGAAATAGCATGAAGCAACGCAGATGCGAGACAAAGACACCCTTCTAATGGCATAATAAATCTGCAGTGTGAGTGGATGCCCAGGCTAATGTGGAAGCTGCGTGAAGGCCAGCAGTGCTGGCAGAGTGGTTGGCTAAGGCAGGGTGCCAGAGAAGCCAAGCTGGCATCGCTGGGTGCCTTGTCTCATGGTGCTGTAAGCTTTGTGCCTTGCCCTGGCACGGTGGGTATCAAGGATGCTCTAAGATAGAGCACCCCGTTGTGTGTAGCATAAGCTGGAAAGTACTGGAGGACATCAGGAGAAGTTGGGGAGAATTATACTGTGATAATAATACACAGAATAGGAATGAATAACTGAAGCCTGTTACTAGGAGAGTTTGTACTTAAAGGACAAGTAATAATGCCTTTTTAAAAATGAGCTGGCTTGCAAATTCAGATTTCTCTTCAATTTTGCAGTGCACTTTTAATAACCTGCCTTTATTCAGGCAGGGTTACAAGCTAAGGCTGAGTGTGGCTCCATTTTAATTTATCCTGGTGTAGCTAATGCTTTGTGAAAGTATTGTCTTAATGTTGGGGAAGTACATCTCTTGGGAAACATGAACAAAGGACTACCTTGTTGGGAAAACTGTGTCTCTGGTTTGTGGAGCTCTTGAGTTGAGCAGATGATGTAATATTTTAACATCACCTTGTGAGAGGGTGTATTGTGTTTCTGTTTGTGTCCGTATTTCTTCTGCAGCGACTCATCCCGTTTTGCTGGGCTTGACCTGTTCAATGTGCAGAACAGGAGATGGAGAGAAAATAAGCGAAGAGCATGCTTGCGCCCTGGAGGGGGAAGGATGACTTAAGTTAAAATGCTGCCTCCATATCCCATGGGTATGGTATGTGGTAGAGTGACTGGATCTCCTGCATTATTCATTGCCACTGGCTTCTGCTGTGCTGTGGGTGTTTATCACATGAGTAGTAGTGCTGTGGGTTGCTGCAGAAAAGGTGTGTGTGACCTGAATACTCATCACCCACAGGTCTTTCTCTAAGTGACAGATAAAACCTGGTCTCAAGTATGGTATGTCTGCTAAGAAGTCAAATCATTTGGAGATATTTTCCTCTCAGACAGCTTGTGGATGAGCAATCTTTAGTCGCTTCTAACCCTCATGCTTGGTCTCTGTGACATGTATCAGCATGAATTCCCAGGCTTTCAATTCCTTCCTTAAAATTTGATGCCTGTGTGAAAGTAAGTTTTATTCTTAACATGTATTTGGAAAATTGTTCGGCTAGCTAAGTTGCATCCCATTGTGCTAAGATAAGACTTTTTTTTTTTTTGAGACAAACTCCAGGCTGCTTTGTTTTCAAATATTTATTCAAGTTTTTTTCTTTCCACTCTTTTTTTTTTTTAATTCTTTTTAACTTAACTGCTTGAGCATTTTCAGAGCATGCTTGTTCTGCTGCTGAAGTGCTAACAGCAAATCATGTGTTGGGCTTTTGTGACCTCTAAAGCTGGGGTCAGGAGGGATGAGCAAACAGAAAATATGGCTTGGTTGCCATCCGCTGGGGGGAAAACGTGCTGCAGTGGTACTCGAACTGTGCTGGAAGAGTTGCTGCTGGGTGATATTTGCCCCTATGTGGATCGTGCTGTGCTTTTGGCATAATAACCCAGAATCTGTCAGCCTCAGCCCAGATGTTTGCTCAGACAGTTTTGTAGTAGCAGCTGCTTGCCTGGTTGTTGCTGTGAGTTCAGCAGTGTTCAGGACAGCAGTGATGCTGAAAGCTGGAGAGGGGGGGTGGGCTTGGGGACGGAAAGGGAGGACACAAGGCTTAGTTGTGCTGCTGGGGGGATGGTTAGCGTGCTGTAAACCACCTGCCCCAGAGCGTGGGACTGTGTTCAGGATGTTTCTGTGCTCTTTTCCTTTGGCTTTTGCACATTGGATGTACATATGCTGAGACCTAGCGTCAGAACAGCATCCGTCTTTCTGCAACAGTTCCTTGCCCTGTCTGGCTGCTTCAGCCTTAGGAAGCTGAATTACCAGTGGGAATACCCACTTCTTCAGGCTATAAGGGTAGGGTATTTCCATAAAAGTTTTTACTAGTAGGATATTATGTTTTACGGGTAACTATAGAAGCAGAACACGAATCAAAGCATGTTTTTTGGGGTGCACAATCTGACAGGACCAGGTGAGCTGGAGCCAGCACAGCACAGTGGGAGATGTCAGCCTCTCCGAGGCTGAAGATGAATTCTGCTCCAGTGTCAACTCAGTGCTTTGCTGCCTTCTGCTTTGGTGTCTCCGCAGCACGGCTCAGTCAGCAGGAAGAGTTGGGAAAAGCAGTAAGTCGTGCATCCAGAGGACTAAAGTAACATCTTGGTGTTTGGGAGCAGTCACTGACAACGTGGAGGTCTGTGTAAATGATTTGGGGGTGATGGTGGGAAGGATTAGTTAAAATGAGAATACAGATTTGGTCCAAAGTGGCATGAAAGGCAAGTTTCTTAGCTCTTCACTTCCATCCTTCCCTGCATTCCTCCCTCCTCACCCCTGCCCTCTTCTGCGCAAAACTTTAAAAGGAAAAACAAAACCCACCTTCCAATATCCACTTTGGACATTTTTAATAAAAAGAATCACTAAAAAGAAGGGAACCAAAAAAATACCGACTTTCCCTCCTCAGTCTCTTCTGTAGTGACCTCATGGTCAGCGCAGGTCATGGGGAGGCAGAAGACCCATGCCCACATTCCTTCTTGGCTTAGGAGAACCTCACCCATCTTCTGCCCTTTCCAGGAAGGTGTCCAAAATATGCTTTTTAACCTAGAAGGGGAAGAGTGGGACCCCTCCTGCAAATCATGGATAACCAGATCTCTTTGGTTTTGTTGGACTTCTCAAAGTTCATAAATAAAAGCGTCATGTGCATTTCAGTGTTTTAGCCACTAATTGTGAACGAAATGGTTCTTCTTCACCTTCAAAAAAAAAATTGTGCTTCAAAAATTTGGAAAGGTAAAATACCATCTAAGTGATGCTATTTTCCTTTTGGCCCTCCAATGTGAATTAATGTGTAAGGTGCTTCCTTATATGGATTTGGCAAAAACTGCTGTCAAAGAAGGTAAGGTGTAGACAAAGAAAGGTAGATGCTAAAAACATCAGGGAATTCTTGAGGTGGTGACAGCATCCTTCTCCCCCACCCCACCTTTAATGAGTCTTTTACCCATCATTATGTTATGAGAGTTCTCCACATCTGTCAACGTGAAGTGCAACTTGTTAATCCACTTGGCAGGTTTCTTTTTCTTTCTATTTTTTAAAAAAAAATCATAATTTGTTGTTTGGGGTTTTCTTTTTTTCTTTTAAATTATTTCCAAAGTAAGGCCTCTAGAAACATCAGAGCAAAACTCAGCTCTTCCTTCTCTCCTCCCTTCAGAAGCCAACCCCCGCAGCCTGGGTTCTGAGAGCCATTGCATGAGGCTCACTGGGAGACACTTATGGACTGGAGTTAGAAACTGGTGATGTGCTTTCTAGAAGGAAAGAGAAAAAATTGTCCCTAAAACAGATGACCATGCTGTACTTATTAATTATTGACGTTAAGCTGGACTACTTCTTTCTTCTATTTTTAAATTGGAGGAAGAGGTGGAAACTTTAACGGAGGGGTAGGTGGGATCCTGTGATTCGTGTTTAAGGCAGAGTCCCCAGTCTGAATACGTAATTGCAGCATGCCTGCACCTGCGTGTGCCAAGAGAAAACTGCTGTATGAAAACTGTCACCAGTTTCGTACTGATATCAATTCACTTGTACATATGTAATATCCTCAGCCTCATGCGTAAGTTCCTAACTGTGGTTCCGTTCTAAAACTTCAGAAATCTATAGTTATTTTTCCCAGAGCGTCTGGATCCCTGTCAGCTGGCACGTTACTGATTTTTTGCACCCTTGGACCTTGCCCAACACAGACAGGTTTGCAGGCTGTTAGCAATATATAGGCATTACTATAAAGAATACATCGCTCCAGAGCAATGTAATCCTTAAAATTTGTATTCCTTGATGCAAATAGGTGGGTTTATTTTCCTACAAAACAAGCTTTGAAGGTGAAGAAGCGGAAGACTGTCTGTTGCTTTAGCAACTGAGGTTGCTAAACCGCTCTCTATTATATTCCAAAAGTCATGGCAGTCTGGTGAAGTCCCCACTGACTGGAAAAGGGGGAACATAATCCTCATTTTCAAAAAGGGAAAGAAGGAGGAACCAGGGAACTACAGGCCAGTCAGTCTCACCTCCGTGCCTGGTAAGATTATGGAGCAGATCCTCCTGGAGGCACTGCTGAGGGAGAAGAATAACAAAGAGGTGATTGGGTACAATCAACACGGCTTCACCAAGGGCAAATCAGGCCTGACAAACCTGGTGGCCTTCTATGAGGTGGTCACAACATCAATAGACAAGGGGAGAGCAACTGATGTCATTTACCTGAACCTGAGCTAAGCCTTTGACACTGTCCCGCATGACATCCTGGTCTCCAAGCTGATAAAATATGGCTTTGATGGACTGACAATTCAGTGGATAAAGAACTGGCTTGACGGCCACACCCAAAGAGTGGCTGTCAATGGGTCCATGTCCAAGTGGNGCAGCCCAGAAAGCCAATCGTATCCTGGGCTGCATCAGGAGAAGCGTGGCCAGCAGGTCAAGGGAGGTGATTCTCCCCCTTTACTCCACTCTCATGAGACCCCACCTGGAGTACTGGAGCCCCTACTACAAGAGAGATATGGATGTGCTGGAACATGTCCAGAGAAGGGCCACGAGGATGATCAGAGGGCTGGAGCACCTCTCCTATGAGGACAGACTGAGAGAGTTGGAGTTGTTCAGTCTGGAGGAAAAAAGTCTCCGAGGAGACCTTATAGTGGCCTACCAGTATCTTAAGGGAGCCTACAAGAAAGCCGGTGAGGGACTTTTTAGGATGTCGGGTAACGGTAGGACTAGAGGGAATGGATTGAAACTAGAGATGGGATGATTCAGACTGGATGTTAGGAAGAAGTTCTTCACCACGAGGGTGGTGAGACACTGGAACAGGTTGCCCAGAGTGGTGGTGGAAGCCCCATCCCTGGAAGTTTTTAAGGCCAGGCTGGATGGGGCATTGAGTAACCTGGTCTAGTGGGAGATGTCCCTGCCCAGGGCAGGGGGGTTGGAACTAGATGATCTTTAAGGTCCCTTCCAACCCTAACAATTCTATGATTCTATGCTCGCCATGGAGAGACGTACCACCCCCAAGCCCAGGTTGGATGCTCTCTTCTGGGGCCCAAGAAGTGGCTGCCCAGTGGAGAAGGGGGAAGAGTTGGTGAATCTTTTTATTTTTCAGAATCAGTTTTTAGATTGTGGTTTTAAATCAGAGTAGCTCAGTTTAAGTCAACAGAAGCATCTGAGAACCTCGCTGGTGCAGTATTTATTTTTTTTTCTAAGTTAAAGGTGATAACAAAAACGCAATTCCGTTGCTGAGGAACACACCATTTGTATAACATGCTTCAAGAAAAGAGAGTTACTGATGTATAAAACCTGTTTTGGTACTGAATGGCACCAGTTTAAGTTTGGCAATTGAAAATCTGACTTCTGTATACTTAAACTAAACTTTAAAGTTCCTTACTAAAAGCAAGGAGGTTGGAAAGGGGAGCAATCAAACCTGCTGACCTTCTTAGCTCTTGGCAGGAAGCCACCAGGCACAAGCACAGTCTGCAGTGGAGCAGGAGGAAGAAATCTGCAGTGGAGCAGGAGGAAGAAATCTGCAGTGATCCCTAGCTCAGTAAATTCCTGCTAAACCTCAAGGAAGTAGCTTTGGTCTAAGTTTAGACATTACAAATCCATGGGGAGTCTCTAACAGGTAGATGTCTCTCTTTTTTGAGTAAGATTTGGTCTAGCATCTCAACAGGAGTGGTAACTCTCAGATTTCTTCTTTGCTGGTTGGTGTTTTCTATTCGGTTTTATTACTTTGAACTGAATTTCTGTGATGTGCCTAAGATCATGCTGTCACCGGTGAGATCCCTGGGTCCCGCTGAGTGTCCCAGGGAAATCCAAGTATCCAGGAGTATCTAATCCCATTTTAAGTATATGTAGCTGTTGCCAAATCTTTGTAAAAGAAGGAAATAGGGACTGTTTAATTTCTTAAACTTGCACCTACTATTACCTCAACCAGCCAGTTGTTTATTTCATTAGCTGTAACAGTATGTTCCTACTTTGTCATCTGTGGGCGTTAAACATTTGTAATTCATTTTCTAAGACGGGTATCAGTGCCTGCATGCTATCTGCCTTCCAATTCACTGTTTTTAATAAATTCCTAAATGAATTATTATGGCTTGGATAGGTCTGTGAGACTGAACTTGCTGCACTGTTGGCTGGCTGAGCTTTTCTTTTGAAATATTAAGATTTATAAACAGGAAAAAAATAATAAAATTCTTCTCTTCATCTCCAAGTTGTTGTTTTCAAGTCTGCCAATTTTCAAAGCAGGCAACATGGTTAAAATGTGGGTGGAGAGGTGGACATGTTCAGCAGGACACAGAAAAAAGGGAAGGATGCTCAGGGTGGGGGAGAGATTCTCAACTGGGAAATATAAAATGTTGGGTGTGCGGTAGCACAGTTTCAGGAATTTGTCATCAGCGTTAATATCCCTTTGGATCTGAGGTCAGATGTCTCGTGTTGAAACTTTGTTTTGCAATTTCCTATCCGCTGTTTTCTTGGAGGTCTTGGTCATTCCTGCCTTCAGGAGCTGTGTTTTGTATTTCAGGCTTTCCTCTGATCTCCAAACCGGCAGCTGACCCTGTCTTAGTTCAGATTGAAAAGTTGTTTTGCTCTAGACATAAAGTGCTTTTTGAGCTGTTGCCTATTTTTTATTGAATTAACCGCTGTTGCAGTTATGCTAGGCTTGGCCTAGAGCAAATTAGGTTTCATATATAGGATGAAGAGGGTTAATTATAAAAATGGCCATGACAGCTCAGATGGATGCATCTGTTTGTTTATCTCAGGAAGAAACCCCTTAAAATCATTTGGAAAAAAGCTAGCATGTATGCTCAGTCTGTGGAGAAGGTTGGGGTCTCAACATTTACCCCAGAAAGTTTTGTGTATATAAAACCTATGCATTTCAAACAGAAGAAAATAACTAGTTTCTTGGCTTTACTGGTTCTCTTGAATACTGAAATCTTATCATCTGATACAGAAGTCCACAAATATGCCTGCTAAATTGGGTTAGAATATTAGTTAAATGAGCATTGTTCTGTTTTCTTCCCGCAGCCTTGAAGAGTGTTTTAGAAGTGCAATTTCATTATAAAAATAAAAATTAGTGTATTTTCTTGACTTCTTAAAAAAAGCTTTAGATCTTGAAATTATTTTTCATCTGGTTTATAAAAAGGTCCCTTTTCAAATTTCCAAATGACAAATACGATTTTTAATGAGAACATTTTTATCTCTCTTAAATGATCTTTTCTGTCTCACTACTTTCTAGGATTTATAGTTCTTGGATTTTTTGTTAGAACAAGGGCAGGAAAAAATAAATCTCTCTTTAAAATGGAATATAAGTTGGCTTGATTTAGCCTGGCTTTTGCTTTAACAAGAAAAAAATTTTTTTTAAGCTCTACAGCAAATTAGATTTGTATCTTCGGTCTTGCATATTTAGTTTCTCCAGATGGGAGAACAAATACAAAGTTGCATAATACCTCAATCCTAGAACATCGTTTGACTGACAGATCTGCTGCCACCGACTATCTTCTGATGGGGAGATAACCTCATTTTTGTCATTATATGGCAACAATCCAAATATATTTTTTCGGTACTAAAATCCATAGCATTAATGTAATCATTTACCAGGGGGCAGAATGGCTGGGGACTGACTGTGATACAGCATAAAGACTTTGCAAAAATAACTTATATACTTCATGTCTCCTGAACACAAGCATAATTGAAAAAGTGCTTTTTTTTACTTTTTCTAAATTATGTTAGGAACGTGCTGTTTAGTGATGACTTTTTTGCTGCTTTTTTTAGACTTGGAAAATCATCTAAATTCACTTTCTTTGTGATATTCAGTGTTTGTGCATGGGGAAATCTGCAGGTCTGTAATGCAGTGCAGTGAGAGAGCTCTGCAGCCTGTCTCTGACGTGCCCAAGCTGTCATGGTCCAACAGCAGCTTGCGACACCTCCCCGCTTTGGGAAGATCCCTGCACTGTACTATACAGATCCTCTGTTCCGCTTCTACTTCTGCGAGTGCATTGTTGTGAATGCAGGTGTTTTTTAAGGATTTAAGCTGAAAGTGGCTGCTTGGGTTACTCAGTCATTTGCACTGCTTGTCTGATTCCCAGGCTCCCGCTGCCTTGCTGGAACCCACTGCTGCAGAGCGTGGCCCTGTGTGTTTCTTCTGGTAACCTGCACCTTTGTGAGCTCAGTAGTTTCCATTAATCCCTCCTTGACTCTTCATAAACAAAAACTCTAATATGTGACTTGTTTTTGGTTTGCAGCTTTCCCAATTTCTGCAGTGACCTGAGGGGGTGCTGGTGCTCTGGTACGGACTTTCCACCAACGTGCTGGGGAGAGTAAGTAACCTGGTCCGTGTCTGGGCATCCTCTGGGGTGCGGGCCTCTTTCTTCACTTTTCTTGTCCCATGTCTCAAACGCTGAAGTCTCACACTTCTCCCAGCACAGAGACCAGAGGTACCTGTATTTCTATGCAGCATTTACGTTGTTTATCATGATGTTTGTTAACAAAGATGTTCCAGTTCTTCTAGTATTCCAGCAAGAGCAGTTCTTGGTTTATCCATCCTTGCAGATTAGCTGTATTTGTGCAACAGAACACTACAACTTGCTCTGCCACCTCATGTGAGAAGAGGCTGTACGCAACAGAGGTGTTTCATAGTACTGCTGTTCCTCTGCGATGTCAGTAATACCATTTGTTAATGCAGAAACCCGTTTTGGACTTCAGTGTACTGTGCAGCAGAAGTGCAGTCTCCTGCGATGTGTTCAAACGATTTTGTGTGGGTCTAGGCATAGGAGGGAGACCCACGGTAGCAGATGCTTTGTGTCACCAGCTGAGGCCATCTATGTGGAGGGCTTATCTGGTGGCATGCTCTCCAGCAGCCCCTGGCACTCTGGCTTTCCATTCCTTCTCATGCGACCTGACAGGCTGAGGACATGCTTCCCAGTACCTGGCAAGCCACGGGGCTTCTCATCTTCAGAAATAAGATAGGTCTGGCATTGTCTGCCCACAAAGAAAGTGCTGTGCTAACTGGAAGACTTGGGCTAAGCACGTCGGTAGGTTTGTACTGGCAGAGCACCAGGGAGAAACTCCACCTTTTGCTGCCAGAGGGAGGAAGTTTTTTTCCATCAGGATTGCTGTTTCACCTTTCTGAAATGCAGCAGCACTCCTCCGAGGTTTTTCTGATGTGATCCTTACAAGGGTGTTATTTTATACAGTCCGAACTGCTGGAGGTGAGGTGGCAGAGCTTTCAGATGTATGCCAGCCTTGTAGCCACTGAGCAAATCTTATACATGCCTCAAGTTCTTGCTTTACTTGTGGGGTGCACAGCTGCAAACTCATATCCTGTAACTTTCCTCTTTAGCTGGTTAGTTAAAATGTAGGGAGGAGATAAATACTAGCACCTAGCTGAGACATGGATTTAGGAAATGATTTTTCATGCTGCGTGTTACTTTTCCTGAAGAATGCCTTATTTACTTGACTTCTCATCCTGAAGAATTTCCGAGATTTCATGGATTTGGGTTTTCTTTTTTTTTTGCCCTTAGATAAAGCTATGCTCCTGTGAGACAAGGTATTTCATATTAAAGCAGTCTTTGCACAATGAGGGGACTTCAGCCAGGGCTAATCTCATGTTGGTACGCAGCTGCATGAGACAGGAATGTTTTAGCCAGTGCAGTTCGACGGCTCTGAAGGACTCGTGTAAGGGTTCAGGGTTAGTCTTGGCCTTCATGCTGTTTGTGTATGTTAATCAAGCAGCCTTAGTGGCCTGTAATACACAGGAGGCCAGGCTAATGATGCAACTTTTATTTCCAAGTTGTTTTTCTTTAGTCTCTATACCTACTTGACAGAGCCTCTATTCTTACACAGGAACTAAGCAGTATATTTCTAAAACATAGAGTTGCCGTGCAAATTATTGATTTTTATCATATACTAGGTCATTCTTATGTCTCTCCTCTTCTTTCTTTTTTTCTTCCCTCTTGGTCCTCTCCCTTTCACTGGAAGAGCCTGTAAGTCCTCTTGTGGTCCTTAGTAATTGTGTGTATCAGTAAGAGAGTTTCATAATTTCCCTTAAATAAGTTCCCAGTCTTCTACCTGGGGAAGAAGCTATTGGGTTGAGGACATTCACCTTAATAGGACCAGTCACCCTCACTCATCTTGCTCCTCTGTGCAGCCATACCCAGTTCCCCACGGGACTGTCCATCAGAGCATCTTTAGGGGAATTGCTTGCTGCGTGACACTTGGCTGGCCTCTCTTTTATGGTCAGGAAGCACTCTGCCAGGGCATGGTGCAGCTGTTGGCCTGGCCTTAGCTAGGTGTCTCGCAGGCAGCTTTGTGAGACCACCCCTGCTAATCTTTGATCAGCATTGTGTGCTTCTCATGGCAGACTGCTTTTATGGCAAGCTGAGGGAAGCAGTGCTGTAGTCATTGTTTAGGGCAATTGAAACTCCTCACCCTAGCTGCTCAGGGAGGATACAGCTTGTCAGATCCTAGCATTTCAAATTAAAAGGAAAGGTTACTCATTTTGTGATAACTGTGTGTTTTGAGGGTAATGGAGTTGGTGTGGGTTCAACTACCTGAGCAGCTATCACTGCTTTTCAGTCTTTTAGGCGAGCCTTGCAGAAAAGGCATGGGTGTCATCCTCACAGGGGGGCTGGTGCTCAGCACATCGTCTCTGAGACCACAGGTACTAACTCTTCTCTGGACTTCACTGGATTAACGCTTATATGTTTAACATGTCTACAGAATACATTTTAAAGGTGGAAGTCCATGCCAATAACAAACTCCATGTGGACACAGCAATGGCTCAGGTTGTCCTTCAAGACACATCAGTATCTTCCTCCATGCCCCAGTGGGATCTCTGCTGCTAATAGCAAGAGAGTTCAGTTTCCACAGCTCTTCCAATATTTCTGCCGAGACAGTAATTTCTGTAGTGTGTGTGCCTCTGTTAGGGGTTGATTCAGAATCAACCATTTGTTTTATAGACTAATAGAAAATCCATGGTTGCTCCCACCTCAGGATATACTTGTATTGGTGACCCCTCCTTAGTTAAACAGTTTCTTAATAAGAGTCATTTAAAATCGTTGACTACAAAGCAACAAAGTTGGTTAACCTGAACTTCAGGTCCAAGTGTTGTCCAAAAGACAATATTCTGTGATATTTTGTTGGGAGCCTGTAGGAGATTAGTTTAATGGATCCTATTCTAATTGACCTCAATCCAGCCTGTTTTGGTGCTGAAATCATATGAGATTATCTATATTATTTGTTGCTTGGCAAACATGGTTGCAGTACCTCCGTGGTAGCTCCCCAGTAGAGTGCTGCAGGATCTCAGCTGAGGCTCAGCAGAGTCTGTCAGAAAGTTCCTGCTATGTTATCGTCACACAGGACTGGAGAGAATAGCTGCTTGTTTGTGGAAGATGTTATTCACAAAATCAGGCTAATTCTCTGGTGCCTGATTTGGTTAATAATAGTAATAGGCTGTGAAGGAAACCCTGGGGGAACTTCTCAAATTGCAGCGGGTGAATGGAATAGCCTGTGCTGCTGCTCCCAGTGTTGTCATCGTTCATCATCACCTTTTGCCACTGGTAACAGCAGCAGAAGATGGTAGTACTGGGTAGCGTAGGACATGGTTCAGCCTTTTTTACTACCTTAGTATATCATACTTTCAGAAAGAAATAAATTTCTTGCTATATTGATAGCAATTGTCCTTACAAAACCAAGGACACAGCTCTTGCCTTGGGGGAGGGTGTTTGTGGGGAGGAGAGACCTGAAAAGAAATAACTGAATCTCAGCTCATTGGTTGTGTTGAGCTGGTAGTTTATCGTCCCCAGATTCATCTTATTTGTCAAACGTTGGAAAATGGTACTATGAGGTAGAAATTAACAGTATTTTAGAAAATGTTAAATAAAATTGCTTTTTTAATGGAGTATTGCAATATTTAACATGATTCTTCATGTTTCAGTTAGGATTAGGAAGCATCAGCCACATGAAACGCTACTCCAATTTTTCTGACAGACGTTTAATTATTTAAAAAATTGTTTTTTCCTAAGAATAAGTTCTTCCATCAGGAAAGGTGGAACTCTCACGTTATAACTGCAGATAATGAACCATATCTTGACTTGTGACTCAATTAATATTTTTTTCTTTTTGGATGCTGAGAATCCTTTCCACCGCATTGTTGCAGAAAAACATGGCACGTGGCATGTCAGCTTAGGAACAATTTACGCTGTGTTGCAGCAGTTGTCAATACAAGATGGATTGTGAATGGAGAGGGAAGGAGGTACCCAGGGATATGCTTATATTATTCTAAATGCATGTCATCGTTAGCTTTGAGGAAAGAATCAAAGAGCCCCAACGAGAGCCAGTCTCATAACTACTCTTCTGTTGTTTATGCAATTGATTTTGGTGACTGACACTAGTATAAAACTGGATCCAGATGCAGGGTGGATCATGTCCATACGATGTCCATTCGACATGCAGAAAGGCTCACCAAAGTTTTATCTCAGTATGCTAGACATGGGTTTCAAATACTCTTTTAGTTAAATAAAACTGTAAACCCTACATTTTATGATTTGGCTGTCTCTTGTAGCCATTATTTTTGAGGGAAGGCAAGGCTAAACAAGTACTTTGACAGAAACTGAAATATAATTTTCAGTGTAATTACTACTTCATTAACTTTTTCAGAAGTATTTCACTATGACACCAATACATTAATTATGAGGTTTTGTTATGGAGGTAGTTTGTGTAGCTTCCTTCTAGAAAGATACTAAAAAAACCCTGGCTTTTTATTTCCTTATTTCCATAACTGATCTTGAAGTACTATTTTTATTTATTTTTTTTCCTATGATGCTGCAGAAATTACTCTTTCCAACGTTTCTTTAATTACTAAAATGCTGAGGGTTTTTTGTGTGGCTGATGAGCAACAGTTTAATTGATAGAGGTGTTGTACGAGAGTTCTCTGTATCTTATGGCTCTGCCATAAAACCTGCCAAAACTGGAAACAAAGGAGAGCTTTATTTTGTGTACTCTATTTGGATACTACAGCATTGTTGTCCATAGGACAATTTATTTTTCCTTCATTATCCCTGTGGGTTAAAAAAACAAATGAAAAACAACACCAAGGGCTGAATTGTTTTCATGTTAAAAATGTAAATGAGTTGCTTGCTTCCTAAATGCAAGACTCTAGTCCTTCTTTCAGTTCAGCAGCAAAAGAAACAACAGCTGTTGCTGTTGTCCAGTTTTATGGCAAATTGAGACGCTCAGACACATGCTTGGTAACTGCACCTAGAAAAAGGGGCTTTTTAAGGAAAAAAAAAAAAAAGTAGCAGAAATTTAAAATCCTGAATCATGCCTCAGAAATAATTCATCTGCTTTCTGTCACTCCTGGTTTCAACTGCTTCAGAGAAGTTAAGAAAGCCAAGAAATTGTGCAGGGGGCAGAGCGAAAAATCTGTTCACAAAGTTTCTTCCAAATCCTATTAGATGAAAGACATCTTATCCTTTGAAACTTGATACCTCAAATCTTAGGTGGGTTTTTTTTAGTTGTTTTTGTTTTGTTTATTTTTTTAAAAACCTTTGTACTCTGTATGTTCCTGTTATTCACGAACGATGCTGTTTCATAAACCTGCTGGATTTTTGTCAAGAGGTGGTTGTTCAGATGCTTGTTAACCTTCCAGTGAATTCCACAAAAAAAAATCGTCAATGCTTTTTTTTTTAATTAAAAATAATTAAATCACATCAGAGAAAACTATCTCCCATTCACATGCTTAGCCCCATCATATTAGACAATTCATAAATTTTAAGGTGATTTTGTTTGATGATTTTATATCCCTTTGGAAGGCTGTTCTTGGACACCTTTCTCTGATATTAGGTATGTTCTAATTTCCAGCCTAAATTTAGCAATGACTGCTTTACATGCACTGGTTTCTTGTGCCAACATTACACTTTAAACTCTTTGTTGCTTCTGTCAGCCTTCGTTTTCCTGTAAGCCAAACTCATAATATCTTCGTACAAGAGAAAAATCTGGTACCTTGATTGTCTTCCAATTTCCTGTGTTTTCCATTAATCCCTGGTGTGTGAGGGACCAGATGCTACCGGGCTGTTTCAGATGAGGTCTGGGCATTACCTCGCATGATGGTGTCAGTGTTTTCCCAGCTCTCTCCCAGCAGGAAAGGCTGTAACCAGAGAACGTTTTTGCCTTTCCCGGAAGGTTTTTGCCTTCCCTGGAAGCTCAGAGCAGGTCAGTGCCCTGCTGGTGTAGCTGGATCTCTTTCTCCCATCACTTCCAAACATTTGCATCATGGTCTGACACTGACAGCAGAATTTCTTAGCGATTCCCCGAATGAATGACTTTGTGCTCTGTATTACTTCATTATGTTTCTATTATGTTCTTTCTCTACATCCAGTCTTCTTTTTGGTGATTCCATATTTCTCCTTGCAGTAGAGCGTCCAAATTTTGTGTCACCAGAAGATTTTGCTAAGACCTTTTGTGACAAGATCATTAATGATAACATTAATTGCAATTTCCTGTTATCATCCAGTATTTTCCACTCATTTGGTTAATTTGTGTTTTCTTTCTCCTCTTACTCTGTCAAAAGGAAAATTGCTAAGTTTGCTTCCTCTGAACCATTTATTTGGACCTTTGTTTGTGTTCCCTCTTGTTAACTCCTCTGAGGTAAACATTTTGTGCTTCTCTCAGTGCATCAAAGCTCCTGTACAGTAGCTTTGATAATTGTCCATTCCGTAAGTCTTCCTGGTTTTATGGTCTCTGAAAAATACTTGAAGGTGCTTGGGCTTGTCTGGGCTGCTGAAGTTTGTGTGCTGTGTCTGAGATCAAAATCAAGCACGGAGGAAGCCTGTGTTAGTGTCTTACAGCCTTCTGTTGCCACAGGTACAATAACATTTTGTTAAAGTAACAGTTTGCTTCAGTGTTGTTCCTTTACTGTGAATTGTAAAGTGTATTTTAGCTGGTTGTCCAATGGCCGGGAAACAGTTACACGCACGCACACATATAAAGCTTTATATATTTATATATAAAACATATATATAATATATCTACTTATATAATAAATCTACTTATATAATAAATAGATACTTATATATACTTATATATCTGTAAATGATAGGGTAAATTTTTTAGAAGAATCTCTACGTTGAATTTTCAAAATACAACCTGTGCTACGTTTGTTACTGCATTTGCTACCACCAAGTCCCCGAGAAGCAGCAACAGCAAATGCTGTGACTGTTGCATTGCAGACTGGGGATATAATGCTCTTGAGCGAAATAAAAATAGGAAATTCTGATGACAGGAGGAATGACTAATAAGACACAACCAGAATTGTTGTGATTTTGTTTTGGTATTTTGCTTTCAAGATAGAACGAGTGGAGGCTGCTTGGCACAGTGATAAGGAAGGTCACAGAAGGTATCTGCTGGTGGTGGAACAACTGTTCCAGAAGGAACTGTTTAAAGAAATGTCAGTGCAGTTTTTTTGGTATTGTTTTACAGTTCTCCTCCTCTGTCCTCACACCCTGGAAACCAGCTGAGCTCAGCTTTATTTTATGCTCAGCTTGTCTTTCGAGGGCTTTCTAGTAACCATGGGAGTTAGAAACAGCCTTGGCTTGAAATCCTGTTCTTCTGGCAGTAGGTGGGTTCTGCTGTGCTCACTGCTCCTGTGGAAGGGTAAAACACAGGCAGTGCGGATTAGATCACTTAGATGTAAATGGGCAAGATGGGTAAACTGGGAATTTTTGTCTTAAGTAATTAAATTAGGTCACTCTCTGTTTCATTTCAGTGTTTAACGGAGGATACCAGCAAGATGAAGGTGGTGGTGGTTTTGTTTTTGTTTTTCTGTCTGAACAGTTGATGGATGTTTTTGGTTTAGCAGATACACCAGTTTGGAGACAGAAAGCTGTAGCTCATCCTGTTGGTTAATTGAGAGCTGGCAAACATAGAAATTATGACATTTTTCTGGAGTTTTGGGTTCTGTTTTGTCTCGGTGTCAAAGCTTTGCATCCATTCTTGGAAGGACAGCAGTAACGATGTGTTCATTCCTACAAGATACAGGGCGGGGAAAAGTGAAGGGTAGTGACAAAATGCTGTAACAGAAAACCTAGCTGTGCTTGAAGAGCTTTCCACAGAAAACAAAAGCACAGGGGCATCTCTAACTTTGGAAGAAATAAGCACCTTCTCATTCCGAATTGCTGCTGTTACCTGACAGTCAGCTTTGAAAAATGCTTTTCACTGGTCTCGCTGTAAACAAAATTCAATATGCATCACTGCCACCCTAAATATTGCCCTCTTGTTTTAGGCTTTATGGGAAGATCTGCATTACCTGGCGATGATTACTTTGATCGTGCAATGCCTTTACGCTCCAGCACAGCTCCATGGCTTGCCAGGCTTCCTTCTGGCACGCAGCCTGGCCTCGCTGCAGCCCCAGAGGCTCAAAGCACAGCTGTAGTGGTCTTTTCAGCCTTAAACTTGAACTTTTTCTTCTTTTTCTTTTTTATGTGCAACTTTACTTCTAACTGAACAAACCCCCCACAAAAGAGCAAGTAAAATTGAGATTGTTAACTGATATCAGTTCAGCTAGCTGCCCTGGAGTGAGTGAAGATACCTTGATTTATAACCAAATGTCAATATTATAGACAGTGTTTTTCTTTGTGTTAATATAAATATGGACTGTATAGTTGCACGTAAAATGTTCTGATGCTTTCTTTTACTGTTTGGTTGAACAAAATCTGCATTAAGATAACTTAATATAGAATAAATAAATGAAAAAAGCAGCTGTGTTTTACTGAGAAAGTATATATCATCTGTGCAGGGTATTAGTGGTAGGGGACCATGAATGACTTGAATTCAGCTTGCTCTGTGCGATCTGGGTGCAGAAGTACTGAAACGCTAAATTTGAGAAAAACACGGTTTTGATGAGTTAGGGACTCTATGACAAAATATGAATCAGGGACACCATAGGAACTTTGTCCAAGTGACTAACAATGAAGATATCCCCCAGAACAGAGTGGGAAATCATACCATCCATCCCCACATAGTGTATGGGAACCTCAACTAAGCGGGCAGGCGAGACAGTACCTGTAAAAGATGACCAAGAATAAGAAAAGCCATGATGAAGGAATTCTCAAAAATGGAGACGAGGGAAAGCATCCAAATAGGAACTTGCTAGAGGGGAAGTTAGAAGCACAAAGGCAAGCAAGAAGTATACAGGACAGAGAATTGCAATCGAGAATGATTACAAGAAACCAGAATTTGAGTAGTGTGAATTTGTTGGAAGGAGAAATGTTGGAGTTGCCAGGTTTTTTGGGCAGGACAGGACTTTCCAGGTCTGTGAGTATGTCTGGTATCTGGTTCACACTGCATCCCAGACAGGTCCAAGCGTGGTAAACCCATGGCAAGTGCGTCAGGGCTGGAGCGCAGGCAGGACATCCCCTTGGCCGCGAGGTTATGGTTGTCTTTCCGGCTCCTGGAAGGCTTTTATCCTGTGCCAGCGAGCGGGGATGACGCAGAGCAAGTCCTTTGGTAAGCAGGGCGGCTTCCTGCCTCTCAGCAAAGGCAGGTGGTGGGAGAGCATAACCTCTGGATGTGAGCGCTCCCAGACAAAACTGGAAAGGCGGATAGGTCTCTTGGGTAATGGAAGACTTTAAAAACAAATGAAAAAACCCCAAACCAAAAAAAACCCCAAACAAATAAATCCCTGAAATGACAATACCCTTTTTAAAAAAAGGTGGTAGTTATTAGATAAAGAATATTGGTTATGAATCATTAATAACCTCAAAAAAGGTCACACCTGCAGTGATAGAAGATATTTGGCTAGTAGACGGCATTATGCCTTCTCCAGTAACATAGAAAGTAGGCAGTTTGGTCTGGGAGATCTCCATCTGATAGCTGTTCCCAGCAGAGAAAATGAATGTGCTGTCTCTGTACGTGCCTCCAGAAATTGGCAGCACAATTTCCTAATGGCTTGGCTGTGCACTTTGCTTGCTTGTTTAAATTGTGTTTCCCTACTGTTGACCTCCAGGTGATGCTCCGAGTGGCTGCTCTGAATGCAGGCAAAGGGAGAAGCGGTTGACTATGGGAAGCATATTTGCACTGTATATGCAAATAAGTACATACGTATACAAAATTTATGTGTATATACAATTACACTTTCTTATCTCAAAATGAGCCATCTACCAGCCTTACAGGCTGATTTTTTTAATTTTTATTTTTAATTTCTTTTTTTAATCAGCCACTTCCAGTGCCTGAACCCTTTGCTATAGTGGGCCTATTTTGTGTAGGACCTGTGACTCCTGTGTGTTCTTAAAACAATGCAAGGCATTCCTCTTACCCATTCCCCAGCAGGGCTATTTCCTGGTATTCAAAGCAAGACTTTAAAGGTGGGATTGTGGTGTTTGTCAGAATTTCGCCCATAGAGTACTGGAATGTAATTTCTTGAGTAGGTGTCCCTTGAGAAACCAAATGCAATAACCTTTTTTCTTTCCCCGCTGTGTGTAGCTGTTCCTTGCAGGCGATGAATGACATAGTCAGTTACACTTGAATGACTTCTGTAGATAATTTGCAGTCATCTCTCTTTTACGTATCCTTTTGCTTGGGCATGTGAGCATAGGTCTGCTGGCAATCTATTGTATGAGATTATAGCAGCCAGCATGAATGTATTTATAACTATGTTTGAACACACACGTATTTATAGCAAACATTGCTTGTAGAGAACCAGGGGAGGTCAAGGAGTCAGGTGGCCATTTAATGCCCTCATAAGCAGCAGCATGCGTGAACAAATAAATTTGGGTGAAACCCAAAAAAGGTTTAATGTTGATTAAAAGTACAGAGGCTGGACTATGAGTTATTCATTCTCAAACAAAAGATAATGGAATTAGTTCAAGCAAATAAGATCCTATGTGTATGCCGTATGGACATAACTCTCATTTAAAAAAAACAAAAAAGAAAAAAAAAGAAAAAAGCACCAGAATTTAGCGTTTTTTTTCAGTAGTGTCAGAACATAAATACAAGTAAAATGAAACTCTTACGTAGCAGTTATAAAAACGAAGAAATGTAGAAGAGCCCCCAACAAAAGAAGCTCTGTAAAGAAAATGGCTTAGGAAGATGATGGCCTCAGCTGAAAGTCAAGGCAGGCCTCTCTGCAAGATGATTTATGCCCTCATTATGTGTGATGATGAGTAGCTGCTAGCTCTGACACTATGGCTCCTAGAAAGGACTTGGCATGAGGTGAAGTGGGTCGTGCTTTCCAGTGCTCCCCTGGGGGGCAGGTATGCAGTGATAGTGCTCAGGTTTTCTTTCCATGGTTGCCTGTAATTGCTTGCAGCATGGGGCTGGTCACCTGAAACAAATCAGGGAAGGTCAGCAAGAAAAGACAAAAAAACAAATCTTCAGGCAGAGCCAAATCAAAACATTTCTTGAAGAGAAACCATAAGGCTACATATGTGTTTATGTATATATAGCTTTTAATTTAACTATAAAGATGTAAAAATCACTATAAAACATTTTAAAGTCATTTTGCAGTAGAATAATAATCAAAAAACCTAGAAAGCTCTTACAAACCACATTTGTTACAAAATAAATGTGAGTGAGAAGGTTAAAAGCTAATACTAAAAGACCTGATCTGACACATTAGGTACATTCAGGTTTAATTCAGATTTATGTGTGGCTGTGGACATCTAAGTTCTGTACATCTAAAACCAAAAGAAAACCCAAACCTGTACATACATTATACATGGGCCTTTTGAAAGGAATATTTGAGACCTCCTCCTATCTTGTTTACTCTTCTCATGGGTGTATATGGAAAATAAGCGCTAGTTTCAGATGCTTTAGCAATGGCATTTAGATACCAGCAATGTCACTTACATTTCTGTGGGTGTTCCCTGAGCTTGCTGAAGCTCAGGAGTCTCTCTGAGATTCACCTGGGTGAGTGGATGTGTTTAAGAGGCAGGTTGCTTTGGCTATTCTGGTCACAATTCAGAAATGGTTCTTGAAAAAAAAGAAAAAAACCAAACCCAAGCAGCATCCTCGTCTGTCTTGATTTGGGTTATGTCCCTGCTGGTACGTACAATCCAGTATCACTGTTGTTTTGCCGGGCACTTTAACTTCACTTGCTTTTAAATTGACTTTTGATAGTTGGCTTTAATGCAGGTTGTAAATCTTTGCAGTTGCCATTTTACACAGTAACTGATGAAACTTTTACTATAATGAGAATATATCTTTATGTTGTCTTTTACACTGAGATTTCTGGGGGTTTAAAATGTGATATGTAAAATGGTCTTACCTTTGGGTCCCCATCTGGCCTCTCCTAATAGTGGTTTATTTCCACAATGGGCAGACTTCTTTAGGAAAAACATACTCTAGTTTAATTCAGCTGTTCGAGAACACAACTGTTGGGTTTGGGATTTTAAATTTAAGTTTGTAAAAAAAAAAATAAGTTTTTTTATTATGGTATGGCGCAGAAGTCCCCCTCCAATGCTGTGCTGCTAGGTAGGGATGGAACAGCCTGTCTCAAGTGTAAACATTTGATATAATTTAGTGAGTGTTATTACTTTAGAAAAGTGTACACCTTCTAGAAAGACAAGAATGCATTTATGAAAAATGAGTAATCTTGCTGCTCCATACATACTGATCAAATTCTTTCACAACCTAGGGAAAAGAATTGTAAATACTGTCATCTGGTTACAATTTTTGTTTCCCCTTAGTAATTTTGTTTTTTAATCCTTGCACAGCTAAGGACTGTTCTGTTGTATTCTGCTATGAATTATGAACTTGGTGCATAGGTATTTGAGGGGAGTAAAAATGTTGAAGAATTTGGAGACTTAATTTTTTCTACTCATAAATATATTGTGGGTTTTTTTTCCCTATTCCTGTAAATCAGGAAAGGGGAAGCAGCCATCTGCAACTTTTTTCCTTGCCCAGCATTATAATATGTCGAATTAGTAGGGCACCACAAAAGTTTGAAAAGGTCTGTTTGGCCCATAGCAAGTTGTCATCCCATATCGCTTTGTAAAAGAAATACAGGGTTTTTGATTGAATGTTAATTTTACTGCTTACTGCTTGTTTTTCATCTTAACAGACAGAATTTTCCTAAAGAGAATGCTGTCTCATTGATTCACTGAACTTCCTCCATTGAGGAAAGTTGAACAGGACACGCTTTGTCAGCACTGGTTTGGGAAATAATGGAGATCTTTACCTGTTTTTTGCACTGTCAGATATGCAGCCATGTAGGCGTCTGTATTTCAGAAGTAATCTACAGAGGCTGTAGCAATGTTATGCGATTGCATTTTAAGGCATTTTAAGTCATTTTAAGCACAGGCTGCCGTGGTCCTGTTCTTTTCACTTGCCCTCACTAGCTACCAGTACTAGTGCAACCACCGTGAGACAGCTCCGGAGCCTTATCCAGCTGAAAATAATCTTTATGTGGAGTTTTGAGTTTTCATCTGCGTTGGCTCCCAAACCAGCTCACCAGAGAATTGCATGGATGGCAATGTATATAAAAGGCTTATCTAACTCAGGAGTAAGCTGATGTTCTACTCAATCAGGGAACTGACTTATCTGAAGATTTGTGGACATCTCCCAGTTTTGGTGCAGTGCTATTTCATCTATGTCTTGATATTTCTCTGTTTCCTGGATGGAACAAGCTTTTGCTTGTAGCTGAGATAATAAAAATCCTTAATGAATTAGGAAAAACACTCCTCAGGATTTGTTGCTTCTTTGGCCCTTCCAGCAAGGGAGAGAATGAAATAAAAGGAAATGTATCTTTATAAATTGCGTGGTTGACATGCAATGTGTATGGAAGACATCTGGGATAAGATAAAGATAAAAAAAATAAAGCTGAAAATCAGCTGAAAGCTGTATTTTAGTACAAAATCTTACGCCGAAGAAAGAAACAATGGGACTTGTTTTTAGACTAGAAGATTTTACACTAGCTATCTGACAGGTTCAGTAGCATTTCAGTTAAGATTTTGGATTTGTGATTTGTTACTCCAAACTGACCGTAAGATGGGCCATGCTTTTCTTGTTTGCTTGAGTTTTTGATACTTCAAGAAAACTGATACAGTAGTATAATAAATAGCCTGCATTCCTGTAAAGACACTTTCGTTTTTAGGAACAGATTCAAAATGATCAATGTTCTGTAGCACAGATAAGTTTAGCTTCTACAGCAAACTGTTCATAAACTTGTTGCTTAATGATTGCTTCACAAAATGTAAGATGACAATGTTATTAAATCTCACCTACTGGCTAACTGTATTTTAAAGCCAAAAGCAAACTCTTTCTTGCAGTGTTTGTTCTGTCTGTATCATGGGCCAAAAGAAGCTACTGTATGACCTGAGACTTCTTTGTGCCTTAAAATTTATGTGAGCTTATTAATGGAGGCCAACCACTAATAATAAATTTGTGCTGCACGTATAGCACAACAGTTCATCTCCTCTGACAACATGACTATGAATAATTTATAGTTGTAGTTATCCTGAAATTTGTAGGGGTCATTAGCATTTTAATGAAAAAGATACAGCTGTTGTACTAAATCTTCACTTTTTTTTTTCTTTTCCCTCAGTTAAGCGTTTCGATCCATACTTTGAAAGCAGCTGACAGCGTGCGGTAATGTGCTGACTGGCACTATGGGCAGGCGGTACCCGGGGGCTCACTATCGGCCAAGCAGCTCATGTATGTATGCAATTGGTCTAATTTATTTGTCACTTTATTACTTTTGAAGGCTGCTAAGTATATAAATTTTGAAATAGTATTTATAAAGCATGATGATATATTCTAATCGATGCCAGCTCTCCTGTGAGTGTACCCAAATGGTAAGTATATTGATTTATGTTTAAACCGTAAAGGTGTTTTCTAGAACTCTAAAAAGCAGCTTGTGGTGTGACTTGACCAAGTCTACTGCAGTGTGCTGCGTTTTGTGTTCAAGGTCTCCAACTTCATTTATTACAGGGTTCAAAAGTTTAGCTGCTATTCGTCTTTACTCCCATCCCAAGTTTTTAGTACCAGATACCTTCAAATTAGCAAACTATTTGAGGTTATCCTAAAATGTCACTGTACACTATAGCTTTAATTACTTACAACTGCAACTAACAGCTCCAGTTCAGATTATTTATATGCTTGAGTTCAATATTATTCACATTGTTTTTTCCTCTGAATTGTATCCTACTGGATTACATTACATTATCTCTTACTGAAGGCTGTCTTCCCTAAAAGTGCAAAGGCAACTCCTAAAATTTATCACCTGCACCTTCCATTGAGTAAGCAGACACCTCCCATGCCAGTGCAGATGGCACCCACTGCATCGCAGTGGTCCCACAGTGCAGCCTGTGTGAAATGAGGTGATGTGACCTTCCCTGGAGAGCTGGGGGGGGGTCGCACCTGGACTCCAGAAGGCTGCTGCCGATCCTGCTCTACTTTCTGTTGATCCCTCAGGCTGCTGAGGTGAAGCCTTGGTAGGTTAACTTTTGTATTCTCTCTTCTTTCTGCTGTAGCAGAAGAACGTGATCCCATGTGGCTTTTCTTGGCATCAGAGCCAGCTTAAGAAGCTCTCACTTCTGTACTAGTCTTTCTGTTCCTTTAAAGACTTCTTCAAAAGCCTCCATCACTTCAGGCATCCAGCTCCACACATACTTGCGTTGGCTGATGATAGTAGTAAACTGCGGTGAGAACTTACAGCTTTGGCAGGACAGGGACTTCCTAGGGTGACTTTGCCATCAGATATGAGGAACTGCACGGTGAGGTCCTGTATTCAGAACTTTGTGGGGTTTTCCTTAACCCCAAGGCTAAATCCTCGGAAGTAGTAAAGCATGTTTACTCTCTGCTGCGGACTAGTCATAGGTATCATGAAGGTGTGTGTTAAAATGATGCATTAGAGCCAATTTAGTTACTACTTTTCCAAAGAGTTTGTCTTGGGTATTAATGTCAGGGATATTGTCTATACTAGAACGGAGGAAATAAACAGTTGTTACAGTTTTGACAGGTGTCTGGTGGTCAAGTGCTGGAGTCCAGAATTGGACTGATCTGCGTGAATCACTTGACATTAAGTCTAGATATTAGCCTTCAAACATGTCCTCTCGATGTACTGCAGGGCATGATATCCAAAGCTTGTGCCTAGGCTTAAAGCCCAGAGCTTTAAAATGGTCTAGTGTAGAGGTAGTCAAGTTTTTTCCATTTCTAGTTAGAGAGAAAAAGTAATGGGCATTAAATTCGTACCAGAAGAGCCTAAGATGTTTTCCTGTTGTCTGTCTGTTCCTGCCTTCACTGTTGCAGACAGTGAAGAAGTGGAATTGTTGACTTGGGGAAGCGCTGAAATTCCCATCATCTGCCAGGGCCGAAACTTGCGTCAGAATCACTTGACGCCAGAGCTCCCTCTGTTTGAGGACAGAGATATCAAAATATCTGCTTCAAGACTGCTGTATGCTGTTGTTAAGCCAAGTTTTCTCTTTCTTTAACCTGTCAGGGTTTCTAAGCCAGGAAACTTGCTTTATTTTTTGGTTTTGTTACTACATGATTTGTGTAACTTCCCAGTGCCTAACATAATAAGTGCATTGGGCATTCAACAATAGTGGCATTGAAATTGCCCAGTCTTCGGGAAATGCAGATCATAATGCGATCTCTGATAGCAGATTAGATCTCATAGAAAGTCCTGGTGAAATACATCATTTTGCTTCTGTTTTCTTTGCATAAATAATGAGTAATTTCACCCTCTCAGCTATTGTATTTCACATTCACAGTTGTTGCAACCTTAATGTTGTACCATTAAGGACTTGGTACAGCGTTAAGCCTCAGTCCCTGACTTTTATCTTCTGTCTGTACATACGTATATACCTAAATGAAGTTTATGAAGGGAAGAATTAGGTCTGTGTGGAGTATGGCAGTTGTATGGCTTCTTTGGTGGTGAGATAGTATTTGATCCGTTTATGACATTGAGTGTTTTGTTGAATGATTGAATAAATTTAATGAATATAATAGGGTGTGGTCTTAGGAGAACAGGAAAATGTTTTATATTCAAGGAAACACATAATAGTTTAAATAGAAAGCAGCTTGTTTGAAGCCCAGTGCTAGGAAATGTATTTGAAATACAGGTGCTGAAGATACAAGAAATAGCAAGATGTTTAAAATGTAAAATTGAAAGCTATGAATTTACAGGTGCATGCTAGTTTAGACTTTTAAAAAGTGTAATTAAAGAGCAATGATCTCCCTTGATTGCTGACAATAACCAAAGCAGTCTTGGGTGTATCCCTGTCTCGGTCTAGTACTGCTTGTCCTGACTTAACACTCCCTTGTGTGCTGTTTTGTTGGGTTTTATTTTTTCTTTTCTGTGCTTTTCTTGTGAAAAATAAGGACTAAGGATGTGCAGTCTCCAGCTACTGAGAAGCAAGTTTTTGTAAACAGACTTATTTCCTGAATTCCCCTGAGCTTTGTTTATATTTTTCTAATATTTGCTCATAAACCCCAGTTTTCTCCATTAGCTGCAGCAGCTATCCTGAAAACACGGTATTGTTTGTGTTGTTTATGTAGCCTCAAATTTTCTTTCATACTAAAAAAATTTTTGTTCTGGGCACAGAGTAAAAGGCTTTTGTATGTTGGGGAAAAAACTTTTTAACGGGTGTCCATGCATATCGCATCCCTGCATAATAATACCTTTATTTTAGTTAGTTGCAGTGTTTTGCATAATATTGAAATCTGAGCAGAGCATTTTGGAGAAAATGGAATTGGTTCCAGTGGCATCCTGCTGGCATGAGATGCTCAGGAGGAGTTTAAACAATAATAATAAAAAAAACCAAACACCGTTTTGTGAGAGTGCTTTTTTTAAAAAAAAAAAAAAAAAACAAACAAACAGGAAAAAAGCGCACGCTTTTTTCAGAAGGCATCAGAAGTGAGGAAATGCAGGAATTAGTGGGTGGTAGTTTTCGGCGCTCGTTGACCTTTGGAGTGTGCCAGGGCGGAGGTGCAGTCCTGTGGTAGCACGTCACCATTCACCAGGAGGAAGGGACCCACTGGCGCCTGGAGCTCCATGACGAGCCCTCGCTGCCCATAGAAGACAGCACCACATCTCCCACCCTTAAGTCATCCTCTTGATTTGCAACAGGCAGAGGTGGACTTTTGTTTCTTTTTGCACTATTAGACCTCTCTTATTTAAAAGCAACTCAGATATGGTCCATATGGAATGCTTTATTGATATAATTCTGCCAATATAATTATTAGAGCTGACTGGAGTTTTATTTCAGAAACTTCTGATAGAGGGTTGTTTGTTTTTTTTTTTCCTTTTCCCAAGCAAACCTTTTTGTGGAAATACCATTTTGATGAAACGTTCATAAATCAAGGATGAGGATGAAAGGAAATATCCCTTGCGGGAAGGCACTGCCCTGGAGGACTGTGGAGGGGAGAGGTTTGAGTCTCGGTTCTTCCTGATCATTTCCCATGCTAGAGCTGCTCTTATAAATTATTCAATATACTTGAGGGCAGAGAGAACAGGGTTGATTTTATGAACTTGGGGTTTGGTTTCCTTGCAGGAACACTCAAATTCCTGCTCTGCCTGTCTCTCTTCAGCTTCTCAAGGAGTGCCCAGCTGCAACCGTCTTTGCACTGGGGCAGTCCCTCGCTGCTGGTCTTGCAAGGGGGTTGTTGCTTAGTGAGGCTGCTGGAAAGTCTTAGCTTCATTGCACAAACAAATGTGGGAATGGCGATATCATAAATAACAGACCCCTGAAACCCCCCCCAAATTTCCGGTCTTGCAGCCAGTGCCAGTAATTCCATTGCTATCATTAGCCCAAGATGAGTTGGTGTGAAAACGTACCATGGAGTGGTTCTGTGGGCTTGGATTGGAGCTGCTTCCAAAGTAACAAAAAACTCACCCAAAGAGGCACCCTGACCCCAAGGAGGAGTGTATCCACTGTGGAACTCTCGGTAGAAGTGTCCCAGTAAAATTCTGCATTTGCAAAATCCTGCCTTGTATCTCCTGACGTTTTCTTTCCGGAGAAAGATATCTTGGTGTAAACGAGGCTCAAGCTTTAGCGCTGCTCAGGTTGTGCTTAGGGGGGACAGTTTTATGTAAAGTTGCTGAAAAACTTGATGTAATCATTGCTTAGCTGAGGAAAAGGTGGGAATACAGATGATTCGCGGAGTGAAAATTCTAAAAGCACCCAATGGCACATACGTTACTCTCCCTGTTAAAGCCTCTCTTGTTTAGTTTTCTACCTTTCCTAGGAAGTTGTGTGGAGACTTGCACAACAACTTCATCAAGGCCTCCTGGGCGATTCTGGTGAAGCCCCAAAACATGTGCCGGTTTCCACAGATAAGAGATGACTTCGAGTCTGCAGATAAAAAGGTTCCTTTAAGAACCGTGTATTACTCTGAATACACACTGTCACTTCTGGTTTTATTAGCATAGTTAAATAGTACCCCTATCACAGAACCCTGACAGGTCCATTTCTTCTTCATGGTGAAACCAAAGGAAGAGTGCTCTGAAGCTGAAGGTTTCCTGGTGACTGAGCTTGGGGTTGTGGATGTTCATGGAGAACCACCATGGTACTGGATTTGCATGAAGTTTGTGCCCTTTGAAAGGAAACCTAGTTCCTTTGGTGTTAAAGTGCCTTGTGAAGATCTGTGAGCTTGTAGATAAGAAAAAGGAGTAGAGGATGTTAGCTAGCATGTCAACAACTCAAGACTCCTTGTTGAAATTCAGGCCAGTGATACTACTAGCTTGTTCTTTTCCACTTGTTCAATGTCGTCTACAGCCAAGTTTGCTGCTTGTTGAAACTGAGCCCACTTTAAGCCACGCTTCAGTGTAACACAAATGCCAGTAAGTGCAGTTGCTTTTTTGTTATGTTCTCCTTCCACTTTACTATGGATTGATCTGTTTAGTTTATGGGGACCATGAAGCAAATACGATACTTTGATTTTTATTTATGAGCATGTGGTTTTGTTTTATATATGAGCGCTACGGGTAGAAGTTTCTCAGTGTAGTACAACAGCATTCTCGAGGATCTCTACTTGCTACAGCAGGCAAAGATTAAAGTTATTCCTGTATTATGGTACTATAATTACATCAAGAGAGTTACTGCGGGGCCATGGCCATTTTAGTCATCTCTCGGCGTTTTGTCAGCTTAAGCAGTACTGCAACACTTGGTTTATAAACTGTGTGTTTTGAAGTATTTCTGATTTTTCCCATTAAAGTTTGTTTGAAAAAAATACATAGCTTTGCAGGCAACTTTCAGCCTTGCTGAGATGTAGCTCTTTGTGTATTAAGCCTTATTTCAGTTCAGCTTTTAATGGAAAAAATGACTAGAAGTGTGGAGACCTTTTCTGGTTTGATGCATCCTGTTCTCTGAAATACACCCTGCTCCATTACTGGGAGAAAGGGATATGTGGGTAGGACGTGAGAGTCCAACTTCAAGACAGTTTTAGCAAATGTGGTTAAAAGTGCACATACAATACCCTTACCTAGGTGAGATACAGAATATTTTTAATGTATGTGGAACAGAAACAATCTTGTCAAAGTGCAGAATCTTAACTTCTCTTCCTTGAGAGCCCCGATAGTTGCATTTTGCAAAACCTGGCAATTAATCTAATGCTCTGTTCTGGGACTAAGACTTGGACTTTTTTATTTCTGCTCACAGATCTCAACTTACTGTTAGCAATTTCAAATTATTTGCAAACACTTATGAATTAATAAAATTGGACTTTTTAATTGTATTGAGAATTTTGATATACATGTATTTTTATTCTTTATTTCTTTTCATATAGAGTTGCAGAGAGTCTACTGTAAGATTTTTCCCATTTATTTAATATTCAGCTTTTCATCTCTAGAGCCCAATTTGACACTAAGTACAATCATATAGTAAGAAAACGACAATTTTGGTGTACCATGCTCTTTCAAATGCATTTTAAGATCTCAGCTATGGGGCAGTGACAATAGGTGGCTCAACACTGTTGCTACACGTCCGGGTAATTTGAGGGTAAAAACATTTCTGGATAACCTTGATAAGAGCTTAATGTGTAACTAGCCATAAATTTATTATCTGTAATTCAGAGGGCAGATGAAGTTGTAGCAGGTGAAATCATGATGCCAAACAAACAGAAGTTTAATTGTTAAAATACATTAGTTTAAAAAGAGAAGCTGAAATTTCTGCATTCATGTGCACGCTGTCAGTTGTTCTTGGAGAAGTGGATGGTGCTCGGGAGTATGCAGTGTTGTTTCTAGGCTTTGCAGGAGCAGTTGAGTGTTTGCAACTCCAAATATCAGGGCCACAGACAAGATATGTGGGAGGTGGTTAATGATAATCATCTCTTTAATTTATTTTTTTTTTCCTGTCCAGCACAGATGCTGTGCTGGAACTTAACTCATCCATTGCATTAGATGGGCTCAGTTAACATTTTTGCTCCTCCTGTTAATAATGCTGTGACCTGCGTTTAATCTGTTTCCTCTTCTGCTGCCTGTGTCCCCTGATCAAAGAACTTGGTGTTGGGCTTGTGCCATTACGAACAGCTGGAAAGCGGATGCTGGACCCTGCGGGTTTGTTTAACCTTGTTCAGGAATCGATCATCTTTGAATGGTTCTGCTTCCTGATTTAGGAGCTGTTGAATGGTCTAAGTTAAATTTGTGGGGCTGAAAAATCCCTGGTCTGAACCCAGTCTGAATCACTCTTAAGTCATTTTATGTGTCAAATCCATGGCCATTGATTTCTTTCATATGGGTTTGCCTGTATGTAGCATATAGGTTGCCTGTCCTACAAAGCATTTTGGTGGCCTTTTTTTTTCCCCTGAGACAGCTTGTCCTAGATCCCTCTTTCATATGGCATCATGCTTTGGTTTTGGTAATTCTTATCAGGTTTGATTACACATTGTTTACCTTCAGACTTGGTAAGAGTTATTTTTGAATGGCACTTGAGGTTGAAGTTGCAAGATATGGAAGACCAAGTCCTTCCTGCTTTATTGGTCATTTCAGTTGCAGAAATTTAAGTTACAGTTTCTGAGTCAGTGTCTCTGTGTTAGAATTAAGTTTATGCTTGTGCCCTATATTAACACATGCATTTAAAGTTGAGTTGTTTTTAATTAACAAATAAGTCTGAGGTATGATCTTTGTTTTAGAGACTGAGTAATTTACACATAGATTTTTTAAAAAAACAACCCCAACATTAAGGCTCAGTAGTTTAATTTACACAACAGGATTAAAAAAAAAGACTGAGCTTTACTTAGCAAATATCGCTGTGAATGTATAGATCTGATGACAGAAGGTCTTATTATCTATGCTTGCAAGTAGCCGATGGATAAAACACGCTCCACCTTCTTGCCGTGACAAGACTGTTTTTGCCTGACAGACCGTTCCATTCTGTACAGGGGGGGGAAAATCTAATTAAAGGCGGAAAATTGAATTTGGAAAAGACTTAGTATGCCATCTTGTTTTGCCCCTTACTAAATGCAGGATTAGTTGTGATTGCATGTCATGGTTACGCCTTACGTAAATGAAATAATTCCTCTTTATTTCTCCAAGTGATCACTTGATTTAAGAATACTCTAGTAGTGTAAGGTGACCCAGGTTGTCTGCAACATAGTTTCACTCAGTGAAATATACACTGATTATTTAGATGTATCTATCTTAATAAAATTATAAGTAAAGGAGCCATGGATTTAGACTGTTTCTTTTTTTTATTATTTTTATTTTTATTGTTTTTCTTTTTCCTTTGTAGCTGTTAGAATCTGATTCTGAGAGGCATCTTGTCTCCGAATTTTTGCTGGATGAAGAACTTGACTGGCTGTGTAGGAAGGAGGAGGGGAAAAAATGGCGAATGGGAAGGCGTACTCCACTTGAGTGCCAGAACTCATTGCAGGATCTGAAGTTTTTTTTTCCTTAATAATGTTATTTAAAGACAGATCAGCATTATGGATTTCCAGTAATAAGAGCATCACTAGAACAGAGACAGCACTGCTGCTAGGCTGTTGCAGTCGGTTGGCAGCATGATTAGCTCTAAAAGGAAAAATGTAATTATTGTGGCAGCAGGAGCTGGCAGGGTGCCCCTTGGGGAAGGAGGAGCCAGGGCAGAAAGCTGGTTACCAGGTGGTGATTTCAGTAGGACTAGGTGAAGCAGAAAAAGCTGGAAATGGGAGAAGCTGCGTTTAGCAAGCAGGTCGAAGCAGTGATTTTGTTCTGGTGTGAGGACAGAATCAGGGTGGAGTGGAGAGGGCAGCAGTGATTCCCTGCTTGGGCAGGGCTAGATGACCTCAAGAGGTCCTTCCCATCCTCAGCAGCTCTGAGGTTTGTGTGGAGGGGTCTGCAGATGGATTTGAGAGCACATGTGCAAGCTGCTTGCAGCCCTGCTCCTTTCCTGCTCTTGTGTTCCCCAAATTTGCTCTGCCCACCACTGGAATTTGCTTTCCTGGCTTTGCTGAGCTTTCTCTCTCCAGCTTCCAAGCTCAGTCCAGCAGAGATGCCATTGCTGGAGGGAACAGCGAGAAGAAAACCACTGGCTGTAGGAACATCATCAGTTGTGCTGATCTGCCACAGCACTTCATTCAAGTGTTTTCCTTCCTTTTCCCTTATGAAAGTGTTTAACATCACTTGGAATTTGTGTAGATACGTAGGCAAGAAGGAACACAATGACACTTGACACTAAGAAAGCTTCTAGTCTCAATCCTGATTTAAACTACATTAATGTACATCTAGATTCATTAGGATGCTTTTGGCTGACATCTGTTTAACTATTACCATTTATCTGGTCATAGTTGAAGAACGAATGCAAATGTGAGAAAACTGTGTTAGGATACTTAATTAAGAATTAATGTTTTAACATTGGAATTCACCCTTTGAAGCGAGGGGAGTTAGTGTTGCAATCATTGTATAACGGAGCCGTTCTCTCCAGCTGCTTAGGCTTTAACTAGAGCCAAAGTGTACAGGACCTGAGGCTGTAGCCCTATGGCGTGAGTTTGTCATCAAACGTTTTGTATTCAACAGATCACAGAATCATAGAATCTTCATGGTTGGAAAGGACCTTTGAGATCATCGAGTCCAACCATACAGACACAAAAAAAACCCCTGCAATCTCTGTCACTAGAGCATGCCCTGAAGTGCCAAATCTACATGTTTCTTAAATACCTCTAGGGATGGTGACTCAACCACCTCCCTGGGCAGGCTGTTCCAGTGCCTGACCACTCTTTCAGTAAAGTAATTCTTCCTAATATCTAATCTAAACCTCCCCTGCCGCAACTTCAGACCATTTCCTCTGGTCCTGTCATTATTCACCTGGGAGAAGAGGCCAACACCCACCTCTCTGCAGCCTCCTTTCAGGTAGCTGTAGAGGGCAATGAGGTCTCCCCTCAGCCTCCTCTTCTCCAAACTAAACATGCCCAGTTCCCTCAGCCTCTCCTCATATGGCTTGGTCTCCAGCCCCCTCACCAGCTTGGTAGCTCTCCTCTGGACATGCTCCAGCACTTCAGTGTCCCTCTTGTACAGAGGGGCCCAGAACTGAACACAGTACTCGAGGTGAGGCCTCACCAGTGCTGAGTACAGATATCCTTGCAGAAAGGAAATCTGCTTTGTGAAAAGGTGTGTATTATTTCTTTCCTATGTTTCCTAGACACAACAGCAGAACAGTCGTAAGTGAATAGAAATACCTTGGCTCACGGTGTATGTGTCATTCATATCTAAAGCAGAGACTTTAAGGCAAAATGGTTTATTTATGAAAAGATGGCCAGGAAAGGGTCCTGTACAGGAGCTTGCTGCCTAGCTTGATTTTTATGTTTCCGTCCTGTGGGATCAACCCTGCAGACTGTGCTTCTTAGTTTTATATGCTAGATCCCATTCTGCAAATTTTCATGTGAACGTGCCTTACTGCTGTGCTTGTTTTTACCAACGCTGCTGTAGCTTCCTGAGTAAGCTGTATTTGGGTAATTGGGGGAATCCCCCAGATTTTCTAATGTCATGAAGTTTTTGCTAAAGTATGTCAGTTAAAATTGGAGAATATTGTTGAACTTGGGTTCCTCATAAAGTGTACATTAAGATAAATGTCATAGTTGTTTTTAATTACTTGTTCTCATTGCTGTAGGCTAGCCTCTCCCATACTTTAATGGCTGTCAAATATCATTGAAAGCTCAAAAGATCCTCACTGTTAGTTACATTCCAGGGTTTGTTTAGAATGCTTAACGTCTTTCAGGAGCTTCTGAAATGTGGTATTTTTATTTTGTATTTTTCTTTGGTTTTAATTCTTAAATGATCCCTCTTTTCAGATTTCAAATTATAATCTATTTCCTGATGCATTGCTGACGCCCCGTGAGCCATGTCAGAAGTACTTCCAGGTCAGATGCCCTTTAAAAGATTCTGCTATGCAAATATGTGAAACTTTCCTCTTCTTTTCCTTCTATTACCTCTCAGGCCCATATTTCGCTTTCATTTTACACTTACACGTGAAAAAGAGCGAGCACTTTAATTTCTTTTTAACAGTGCCTTTTTGAATAAACTCTTGATTCTGCTTTTTAAAACCTGATCCTATAGAGAATACAATGCAAAAAAAGTCTTATTTTAGAGGTAAAGACAAATCGGTCACACACTATGTTCTGTTTGCAATGGCATTTTCTCTCTCCTTCCGTCTCTGTAAGGCTTATGATAAGATTGAAAAACATGAATAAAAGCCATTCAAGTAATAGTGTTATTTGTATTATTATGATGCTTAGAAAATTGAGACTACTTTGTATTAAACACATTATAGTAGTGAAAGTGTATTAATCTGTATCTGTAGGTATGTTTCTAAACGTTAGAAGTATGCAGTTGAGCAAGCTAAAATCATTAATGAATTGCTGATGGCTTCTCTACCTACTTAAGTGCTGTCTTTAAGCACAACTTAATAATATCGTAATTATTCTCAGTAATGTCCTAGTTCTTTTTAGTTTTTCACCAGAGTCCAATTGGTTTTTTTATAGTACTCACTTACAACTTACTACTGTTCACCTACTTTAGCTGAAATGTATGTATCAACCCAGTGATTCCTGGTCTGTTTGTCCATTTGTGTTTCCTTTCCAGCAGAAGGCAGAGGAGTTGAAAAAAAGGGTGCCCCATGCCAGTAGCATTGTCCTTGCTGGCGGCCAGGCAGTGCGAGGAGCTGCCCAAGCAGGGGGGATGGGGACTGCCTGTGGCGGGGTCCCTGGATGCAGGACCCCTGGCACAGGGTCCTGGTTAGCTGGTGAGAGGGGCACAGGACCAGCCTGGGTTGGGTACCCCTGGGGACAGGGAGGCAGGGTCGGTAGGAGAGACAAAATAAAACCTATGGGAAGTCGGCGCTTGGAATTTTGGTCTTGAAATTACAGGCACGGGAAGAAGCTGTATTTCCTTTCAAGTTTTTAATTACAATGTTGGGATGTGCTTCCTCTGGGAAAAGTGACGTGTCTCGAGAATCACCGTGTCCTGTATAAAGGAGGAGGGACAGGCTATTGCTCTTCTTGCTTGTGCTGTTCTGCTGTGCAAGCTAGGGTTTCTTCAGTGCATTTAAGCATTTCCTTGCATTCACATGTTTTCCAGCACTTTAGTTCTGATTTGGTAGCAACTTCTGCCCTTGAGACGCAAGACCTCACCTTTCCCATCTAAATTTCTTACTCTCTCTTCGCCTTTTTTGTTGCTTCCCTTTTTCCCACCTTTGTATCTGTTTCCAAGAGCGGAGGGATGCTGGCTGTGCGTATCCTGGAGCCTGGCTTGGGGATTGCAAGGTGGTGGCTGGCAAGCAGGTGCCTGTCTTTGAGAGGAGAACCTGCTCCACTCTGCGTGCACCTCCTAGTACTGCTTGCATGTTCATTGATCATTTGATCATGACAATTTGATCAATGGATCATTTGAAAAAGGGGGTCAGGAGGGGAGACGGTGTCTAGTGCAAGGTTCATTTTGACATATTTCTGCTTGTGATCATACACCAACCCAATTTAGCATCCAGCTTACAAACGCTGTTTGGGTCGCAAAGACTTCTGGAGGCTTTGGCTTGGTCATTGAGCAGTGTATCCTTGTTCATAGGATCATAGAATACCAGGTTGGAAGGGACCTGAAGGGTCATCTGGTCCAGCCTTCCTTGGCAAAAGTGTGGTCTAGGCAACAGGGACCTTTATCAAGCATAGTAGTGAAACATAATAACTGTTTCTTTGTGCTTATTCTTACAGTATTTTTGATAAACGAAATGCTAACGGCTGGAGACTGGCTAAAGATAATCTGGCAGGCAGATACTTAAGCTCTATCTAGGAAGATTATTTTTTAAGAAATTTGTTCAGTGGTAAAAATAGCAGTAAATGTTGCATGAAGCAACTCATTCGTAGCACAGAACAAGAATAAATTTCAGTCTTGTTCCAGATTGTAGGAGTTGTACTTACTAATGAAAAAAAATGCTTGTTTTAATCTATTGAAGCATAAAGTAAAATATAATCTAGTGAAATACGTAGATGACTGTACAATTCCATAAGATCTATAGGTCAGGCAGTGGGTCAAAATTATCCTGCTCTATTAATTTATTTCTTATGTGACTTCCAGATTGTCAGACTTTTAACTGATTCAGAAAAAATACAAATCAGCCAGTCCATAAACACAAGCCATTTCATGTTTTTAGATTAAAGCATGTACTTTGGTAACATTACATAGGATCAGATGTGACCTTGCTTGCCTTAGACTTGATTGTTTTTAGGTAAGGTGCAGAAAGCAACATTCATTGATGTATTTATATGGGAAGTACATTTACAAAGTTCCTTTAAATTGTGTGGTGGTTGTGTTTTAGAAGTCTTTTGTGGCTAAAGCTGAAATTCTCTGTAGGATGTTTGTTAACTGTTACCTAAGCTGATGGCTTTTGCACAGTGTGCGTGATCTTCTGGGGAATTTGCAGTTGGTCTAGACTGGTGCTTGAGGAAATGGCAGATATGAAAATTTGTAAAACTTAGTTTAAATTCTTACTTGAACAAGTTCTAGAAGTTGTTCTAGGTGGGTGATTCAGGGAACAAGGAGTATGCTTGCTCTTCTTGGTTTTAAATGAACCGGAGGGATGGTTGGAAGTGTGCAGCTTTGACAGCACATCAGAGGAGGGAAGGTTGTGAATTGCTCCTTTTCACTTTGTGTTTATGTATATGTTTTTTTAAAACCCGTATATTTAATCTCTTGGAAATCTGTACAGCAGTCATTTCTATCATATATCAAATATACAAGGATGCAGCACAACTCAGCTGGAATGATCTGTCATCGGCTAGCTCAAATTATAGCTTTTCATTCCTGGATAAGCCCCAGACACGTTTTTATGTGCAATATAAGCAGTCAGTGATATTTGAGAATTAGGAACAACAGAAAGGGTGTTTCATGCTGTGGCAGATGGGAGTGATTTATTAATTGGCCTCTAATTTGGTTGCCAGATATCAAACAACAGTGACTACTACAGTATGTAAATTGAGGTGTTCATGAATTATTCGTGCAGATTAGTGGGAGCCATAAATAGTACAGGAATAAATTATAGTTTTGAATAAATATATTTTTGATAATTTTTCATAGTCTAAAAATCTGTTCCCTCAACAAACTTAATATTTTTTTCAAAACGTGAGCTGCAGCCCTGCCTGACAAAAACCAGAAACATGTCTACAAGTAGACAAAAGGATGGTTTTATTTAATGGTGGAGTTTGTGTACTCTGCCCTAGGATGTGTGTTTTATCCTTAAGTTTGAACTTTGTGAGCTGTAGGAATAGTGAGCCATCTTCATGTAAGGAGCAGCCCCTTTTTAAAAGTTGATTGAATTAGAGCAGGATATTTTGTCAAACGATTCTTCCCCCCCCAGTATCAAATACACTATTGCAAAATAATCTACTTCTTGTATTCCCTATGTTCTGACCCTCTACTTCCCCCTACAGAAAAAAAAGGGGGGCAAAAAACCCCCCAAAAAACCAGGAAGGGAGAGAAAGACAGACAAAGAGCGGAGAAAATGCAGGTGTTAAGAGGCAACAGCTGACTGGCTGGTCAGGCTTAAAATGAACAGTGCTTGAGTTCTACCCTAGATGAAAAAGGAGCAGGATCTGCCTGCGGTCTGCTTAGAAATTTCTCAGATTTTCTGACTCCTAGTGATGAGCACTTGAGGAGATCTTCCCCTCCTTGTTGGAGGTAGAGGTGGAATGCTAAAATGAAGTGATGGTAAGGATGACTTCTGGACTCCCAGGCATTTGCAAAGGGCACCACTTCTGTCCCCAAGCCTGTCTGCTACAGAACCAGACATGAAAAACTGCCCTAAAACTGCCTTGTACAGGGTCAAGCTTTCTGCTTTTTCTCAACTTTGTGATCCTGATGATCTCTCTGTTTTTTTTTCTGCCTCTGTTTTTCCTTATTTAATAAGCTAAGCTTTTGTCTGTTCTCTTGCCCACTTAGGTTGTGGTAATTTTCATGCTGTAAAACAATTATGTAAAGTGCCGCATCCCTTGACCAGAAGCCCTAGCAGAATAGTGTATATAGTGAATGTGTTTCACGACTGTTTCTTTTGCTTTTCTAGTCGATTCCGGCGTGGACGCGTTGGCAGTGTTTATGGCAAGCAGCAGCACGACGGATGTTGTGAACCGCAACAACCCCGCCACCCCGCCGAACACCCTTAACCTGCGCTCCTCTCATAACGAACTTCTGAATGCAGAAATTAGGCACACGGAGACCAAGAACAGCACTCCTCCGAAATGCAGGAAAAAATACGCACTGACTAACATTCAGACGGCCATGGGTCTTTCCGACCCTGCGGCACAGCCCCTTCTGGGGAACAGCTCTGCCAATATAAAGCTGGTGAAGAATGGAGAAAACCAGCTCAGGAAAGCCGCCGAACAGGGACAGCAGGATCCCAACAAAAACCTCAGTACCACTGCGGGCATAAATGTAACTTCTGAGAAGTTTGAAGGCAAAGAGCCGATCCCGCAGGATTCCTCTGGCTCTGAAATATTACCCTCGCAGCCAAGGAGGACCAAGAGCTTCCTGAATTACTATGCAGATCTAGAGACATCTGCTAGAGAGCTAGAGCAGAGTTTTGTTGCAATGGAAGATAAATCTGCACAAAGCAACAGCCAGGCTTCTACCGTTATTGTCAACGGGGAAGTTCTGCCTCGGAAACAAAACAAGGTGTCGAGCCCAGAGGATGGCCAAGTTGCCACGGTGTCGTCAAGCCCTGAGACTAAGAAAGACCACCCAAAAACTGGGGCCAAAACAGATTGTGCCCTCCACAGAATTCAAAACCTGGCCCCAAGTGATGAGGACTCCAGCTGGACTACACTGTCCCAAGACAGCGCCTCACCGAGCTCACCTGACGAAACAGGTACGCAAGTAAAGGCTGCTTGCGGCCACTCATTTAGAAACGTGTTGCTTAACCCTTCTCAGCTGGCGGCCGGAAGGAGAGAGATGATTTAGTGGTGCTTTCAGTGGGGAAGTGGATTGCATCAAAACACAAGCGCTGGGCTTGCACGCAGCTCCTTATCTGCTTGGGAATGCTTGGCAGCCTCCCGCTCGGTCCTGGTCACTTTGCTGCTGCTTTAGGAAAGGCACCAGCGGATGCTATAGGCAAGGTCCTAAAAATATGCTAACTGCACCTTTTGCTAGTTTATAAATAATTGTTTTTCACTAATCAATGGGTCCATGTTGTGAGAAGTGAGCGTGAGGTTGTCTGGAGTTGCTGAACTACTGATAGGTGCCTGCACGCAACAAACTCTTCTGAGTGATGATTTTCAGGTTCAGCAAAGATTTTCACTTTTTGAATTCAAATCTTTGTGAGCGCTCACCCTCTGCTCCCAGTCATTTGATGATATTGTTTTATTTTAAAAAAAACTCCTCCCAAACCTTTGGTAATTTAATTTCTGTGTTTTGTTTTCTCTGCGTGGCAGTTCCATACAGTAATTCATAAGCTGAAACCATGGCATTTCTTATTTTGGAAGCCTGGGCTCATTAATTATTTCAACAGTAATGATGACTTCTGCACTGGCTCTGTTGTGATTTACAACACATCTGTATTATTTTAAAACTCTAGAGATCTCATTTACTCTAGTTAATGGACTTTGTTGCTTTTCTTTATATCCAAGCCAATATATAAAGGTGCAACTTCATCAAAATGAGGGGAGGCAATCCGATTCTTCAGTGACATGTGGCTAAAGAAGTTTGTCATATATTATTTGTATTTTAAGTGATTTCATTATTATTTCACAGAGATTATATACTGTTTGGAGGCCACCGTGGTCCAAATCCACAGCTGCATTACATGTCAGTCGTGCATGATTATGACATTAGTGATTTTTATTTTAATGTGTAGGGTTTTTTAAAATCACTACCAGAAATCCCCACTATGGGATGTATAATAGATATTCTGATCTTCTTTCTGATATGTAACAAACCTTGGCTGTTAAGAGGAAGTTTTTGTGAATACACTTCTTCACGTGCAAAATGAAAAAGTTTTCAGTTTACTAAAATTGCTGTTTCAGTTGATATTATTTCTTGGGATACTTGATATAATATCTATGACATCACTGATAACATTTTCTGGAGAAACTATCAATAGAAGATATTTAGATGATTTAATGCTGAACTTGTTGGCTCCTTCTGGTTTGTACTTGCCCCAGGTTTGGCAATGAGAAACTGGGTAGAAAATTTATATTCACTGAAAACTAAATTAGAGTAATTCCAAGTAGTATAATTAATAAGGGTGGCCTAAGATGCTAAGAGCTAGCATAAGTTTTGTTTCTTTTTAAATAATGCGTTTAAAATTTTCTTCCCACACGTGTATTGCCACTGTATGGTGTATGAGTTCTTTTAGCACTCGGGAAGGGGGATTTTCTGAGCTGTTTTGAGGTGTTGGCAAGTTTGCTTATCTAAGTAACCAAGTGTTAGCTGAGCTGTTGTTTGTTTGTATTATGGAAAAAAAGGGAAACTTTCCGCTGCTGAGTATGGGGAGTTTCCTCGTTTTAAAAAAATAATTAAAAAATATTAATTAATAAAGCCCTCAGAGCTCACCACTCTTTAGAAGAGAATAAAGGACTTCTTAAAAAACCTCTGCTACCTTCACCGTACTAGCAACCAGTGTATTAAAAACAGACAGTCATAGAAAAGTGGATGTCCAGATATCTGAGTTCAGTCTCTCTAAGAAAAGAGTAAAAATAAACAGAAAGCCCTAGAAAACCTCAAAACTGCCTTTCAGGATCAAAGTAGTAGAGGTGTTTCTTTCTCATCCCCGTGGTCACTGTCAGAGCACCAAGTAGGACATAGGACCTGTCATACTGGATTGGATCACTGGTTTTAAGATGCCTGTATATATAAGTATTCATAGACTCTAAAAACATTCAACTGTTGCAACTTGCAACTTACAACTTACAGACATCCATCTCTTGGGATTATTTGCTATCTTGAATTTACCTCCAGTCTGATAAAATTGTTTCATTAAGTGCTTCCAGTTTCTTTCCAAAATGGACTGTCAATTGATGCAGAAGAGAGCTAAGAAATAAAATGTTGAGTTGCCATGGATGCCAGGATGGCTTTTGGACGTGATAGAACAGGCCAGTTTCTAAGGCTTCCCTGCAGTTCCTTCTGGGAGGTTGAAAAGGGGCATGCAAAAAGCAATGCAGCTGGTGTAGAAAAAAGCAGAAATCACAACTGGTGCAAATATCTCCAGACTTACTCAGCTGGGGGAAGATTTTCTAGTTGTTCTCAGGAGCTCCAGCCTTTTAGATTTGAGTAATGTGCGATCCCTGGGAAAGTTCATATATCTCCAAGGATGTTTGAAGGGTAATAAAATAGGAGGTGAAATAAAAGTTGAGTAAATGAACTTTCTTTTTTGAGGCAGAGTCAAGAACAGTTCAGTGTTTTGCATTGTAATCACCTGTGCATTTTCCATCTCCAAGAGTTCCTTAAGTTACCTCACTTGCCAAATAACTTGGATGGTACAGCAGTGGGTGGAGTTGGAAGCGCTGAAGGAAATCAAGTACCACTTGCTGCTTCCCAAAACCCCTCGCATCCTTCTGCCATGCTGGGGACAGGGAAGTAGTTTCCCTCAAGCAGAAAACACATCCAATGCATTTATGTGGTGGTTGACTGAAAACCTGAGAGATGCCCAGGGGGCCGTATCTAGACCCTCTGAGGCCACAAAGTAGATGTGAGAGCCCACATTTAGGAGCAGGCAAGAAGAAGAAACTTCAGAAAGTGAGGATTGGTGGTGTCTCGGCTCTCTTGTGATTGTCTGATCTGGTTTTAAGCATCCCTTCAGTGGTGGTGTTGCTCCAGCCTGCTCGGGCTGTCTGCTCTGGAGGCATGTGGTGCTTTCCCCTGCAGTAGATCTTTCCAGTCTTTTTAGTGTAATCTTTCATTCCTCGTTGTCCCTATGTGCCAGCATAGGTGAAGGTGAGCCCTCCCAACTGGGGAGTCATGCAGTGAGCCCTGGTGGTGCCCATCCTGGAGGTCTGAGGTGTTGGGCACCGCCAGGGCTCCTCACTGCCACTGCATCTGGGTGGGAGGAGTGCATTGTGTCGGATCTTCGTGGCTCAGTGCTCTCCAACCCTGGTGTTTATGCTCTGGTAATAGATGTTAGGGACCAAAGGGAGAAAGGCATCTCGGCAAAAAATCTGCAGAAGTAGACGGTTTTAGTCCTATGACTCCTGTGAGAGGGAAAAAAACCCTATCAGTTTTGAGAACACTTAGTCTGTTAAAGAGTGTAATCCCAGCAGATCCCTAGAGAATTATTAAGGTTCCATCCAGATCTTATATTTAGCACTTTAGTATACACAGGAATACGAGGCTGAAAATAACAATATACTTCTTTCAGGGCTTCTCAATTTTTTTGTCTTCCTCTTCCCTCTGTTAACACAATTCATTATTCAAATCCTGGAAAACTGAATGTTGTTTTGTGAGGTTTCTTTGTTTTGTTTTCATGTGTTTTGTTTCGTTAGGTGTGTAATTCAAATGCCCTGAAAAATCTACTCTTAATTGTTTGCACTGAGGATGCATCATTGTTTAGACAAAATCCTCATGAACTCTCCTTAGGGCAGGATACTTTTACTTGTGGTCTCATGAAAAGATGTTTTCAAGAGGCTTGACCCTCTCTCTGAGTGAGGCGGCAAAAATAAGACAACCCAATTTAAAGACGCAAAACAACTGGCTGTTTATTAAACAAATGTTAATGTTGCTGATTAGTAATGTTGCTAAACAAATAGAATAGAGTCCATTAATAATGGAGGCACCTAACACGACAAACACAGTACAGTATAAGAATTGTGTTTTGAGAAAACTCTTCTTTCTCCTCCAGAGAAATTATCTGTATCCGCTTCTTGACAAAGAACTACATTGACTTCAACTTCCAGAGACTTTTATGAGCACTTTTAGCTTTCCAGCTTCCTTTCTGAGATTCAGTGCTTCAAAAAAGAAAGAGTCTGAGGTGATTTGAGAAGCAGAAGAGACTTGTAGACAGCAAAGCAGTAGGGTGTCATCGAGACGCATGTGTCAAGCCCTAATGGGTTTCAGGCAGCCGTTCCTAGAGGCAGGCAGGGGCTTGCCACCAGAGACGATTGACACCCAGCACTACACGCGGTCCTCCCCAGACAAGTAAGATTGTCTCCATTGGCCTCACGCACCTCGTCTCCTCTGGGACCTACTGCACCCATCCAGCTGAATCTGCTGCTGTTTGGGTAACCAAACACCAGCTCCAGATGTCTTTAACACTGTAAGTGGCCCAGAACTGGTTTTAAATCATGGGGAATGCTTCCACCTCTTCTCTCCAGAAAATTTCCTCAGTCTAACTTTGAAAGGAAACGCCTCTTTTGTTATTACACCGTCTACCTATTCTTTCTCCCTGTCTCTATGTATTCACCAGTTTCACCTACATTTTATGAATCTGTGGTGCAAACAGCAGAAGTCAAGCGTGTACCCCAGAGCCCAAACCTTGGGGAGGATGAGGGTGATGCTAGTGTTTTCTATTCGTGGCTTTTTTTTTTTTAGGAAGCTCTCCAGAACATCTGTAGAAGGCAGGCATATTTCTTAAACTTCTTATCCTCTGAAAAACAGTTTCAGTGGAAAGTTATCCCCCCTTAGTAAAGCGCAACTCTCTGTGATAATCTCTAAAGAATTAGGAATGAGAATTCTCTACGGAAAAAAAAAAAAGGGAATTTCATGTGCCTCAAAACCAAGAAAAATACTGGAATTTGCTTTTGCTTCCTGTTTTATCTTAATTTGAACAAAACCCCCTCTTCCCAGAGCAGGGAATTGCCCCATAATTAGGAAGGTCTGTGAGATGTGGGGCACTTAGTGCTAGAACTGCAGGTTTTCTTGCTGTGGGACTGTCGCCCTCCTTGCTCCCTTCAGAGCTGTGGGAGGCTCTGCAGGGGCAGCAGCTTCCTCCGGCTCTCCCCAGCCTTTGGCTTGCACAACGCTTTGTTTCTCCCCGGTTGAAAATATCATTTACAGGGGTATCAAAAGTACAAGTGTCCTCTTTTTCAGGGAGTGCTGCCACTTTATGCGACTGTCATGTACCAAATGCCTGTCTGCTGCTGGTCTCTGAGCAAATCCGGGAGGGCAGTTTAATAGCTGGTTACGAAAAAACAAGTTCAACCCAGTGCAGAAATGACAATGATGAGACTGGCCCTAAGGATCAGGAGAAGCACTCTTGTAAATAGAGCCAGGTATTCTGAAATAATAGTATGTCTGGATAGAATAGCCCTCTAATACAATAAAAATTACAGCAAATCATGAACTAGTCAGATTTATACCAATGGTCAGTTCTGCCTCTGATTTTAACCAGCATCTTTGACAAAATTAAAATGGATGTCCTCTTAAAAGCATCATTTTTCCTTTACAGTACCTATCTGATACAGACAAGAAGTACGTTATTTACCGCAGAACATGTTTTCTGTGTTCTGTGTGTGGAAAAAGATTTATGGTAGTCGAAATACTTTCAATTACACTACAGATAAACACAAGTCCTGTAATACTAGAGAAAGAATATATTATCATCTTTACAATTGTAGAGTTCTAGGTAAACATCCAATTCTCAGGTTCTGGGGAATAAGAGGCTCTAGTTCACACCTGCTATGTATCTTAAAGGTCTGCAACTTTTAATATTGAGCTGCTTTTTTTAATCCCGTGTGTTTACTGATAACTGTGTATCAAGAACAGTGCATGTTTTATAGTCTCAGACTTGACCATTTGCTGACTGCTTAGGAAATAGGAAAGGTGACTATTGCTGTATATCTCCAGTGTTTGTATAGTTAACGTTCTGTATGTGGAGTAACTAACTCCATGTTTATCTTCCTTTTAGCTAGCCCTATAAGAGGATTTTAGGGAAGAAAAAATAAGACAGTTTAAAAGAAATAAAACCTAGAAGGCCACACAGTTACACAGTGTTCAAAGTAATGATCAGCATTCGGGGTCTACTGGTAGAAGGCCATAAAATAAATTGAAATTGATAGTAAATTGAACTTGAAAGACCACTCTCTTGAGTACACGCTGCTGCTATCAGTTGCACAGGGAGGCTGCTTGCTGTGTTTGGGCAGTCAGGTCAGTTTTACTCTGTGGTTCTCAGTGGAACTACCTAAATCCATATCCTGAGTGCTTGGATAGTGCTCTGACTTGAAACCCAAAACTTCCATAGTAAAGAGAGGTGATCTGCACCCTTTTGAATTGGGACAGTTAGTAAAAATAGGTACACAAAAGTAAATTAATGTGCTTAAATTCAGGGATGAGAGCATAGATGTTTTATACAATAGTGATTAGCATCCTCTCCCAATATCTGTTTGTAATTACCAGAATTTGGGACTATGGAACAGGCTTTCCAGGACATGTTGTGTGGTCACAGTTGCAGTTTCATACTTACTGTTTACCAAAAAGATAAAGAACTATTCTTTATTTCATCAGAGCCATTTGTTTTCCTCCCTAGGGAGGGCTTGATTCAACTGCCTGCCTGGTGTCCCTTGACGTGCCTGGTGGTGTCCAAGACAGGCAGCAGAGAGGAGGCAAGAACTAGGACTTGCATTGTAGAGGAGCAGCCGCAGGCTAAGTGGGACACACATCAAGTAACACTCACAAATGAATTAACCAGCTGGATAGAGCCTCCAACATCTACCCTGCAGTGCAGGAACAAAATCTGTTCCTTTTCTGGGTCTGGCTTTGCTTTAAAAATCACTCCTTGGTAAATCTCTGCTATATTGTGCCTAAAGGGTCTAGGATGGTTTGTCATATTCTTTCTGAACACAGCTCACTCCCAGCGTGACATCTCTCCCTGGGTGCTCCAGGGCCAGGGGAGATTGAGTTCAAAGACAGTTGCCTTCAAGTGGCTGTGCTCTGACTACCAAAGCGTTGCTGTGCCTTGCCCAGTGCTTTGGCTAAAATAGTGTCAAACTGTCCGTGTCCTAACTGATATAGCTTCATTAATTTTGACGTTATTCCAGCTGAACTCCTGGTCTCTTGATGGGAGTTTTAACAAGCTGGCTTATTTCGTCCTTGATATTTCATGTCTTGTTTGGTGCTTGTCTTTTCAGGTGTACTTTTCCTTGCTAGTGTAGTAAAGCACGTAATTCCTCATCTGGACAAAATAAGTGCAGTGCTATGATTTTGAGTGTTTTAAAATGAGTATTTTCTACTCAGTAAAATGTATAGTTGAGGGGTAAACAAATGCCTGGAGGCCTAGCTGCTGGAAAATGTGGAATACCAGCAGGGGAAAGTGAAAGGTGACATCAGGGAATAGAGGTTGTGGCAAGACAACACAGAAGAATGAATGCCAGTGTCATAGTATTGCCTGGGTGGAAGCTATAGAGTAGTTCACAAGATCTTCAGAGCACCACAAGTTTCCCCTAACTCTGTAGTGCAGTTTACATTAATGTGTAATGTTAAGAGATATTAGGATGTGCTTTTTATACAGGGTTCGTTGTGTGTTGTAGCAGAATGGAAGACTTCTAAGCATCTGTAGGGAAAACTCCAAGTTTCAGAAGTGGTGAATAGCTTAATCAGGTCTGGTACTTGACAAACTATTTTTGGAAGCTTTTCAAGCTTCTGTTGTTTCAGGGGTGGACAGGTGTAGTTCTGGATCCTGCACGTCCTCTTTGAGGTTGAATGCATCTTGCTGAAAAAGTTCTTCTGTGCCTGGGGTAGTGTGTCTTCACAGGTCTCTCCTGAGACAGTGGAAAGAGATCAGGTCTAGTCAGATGCAGGACCAAGCAAAGAGGAAGGGAAGAGAAACCAGAGAAGGTAATGGGGAAAAGTCAGGATCCTGATAGCTCTTCCAGAGGGATGGTAAGGCAAGAACTTGCACAGAAGAAAAGCCACCATCAACTAGTATCAGACTAACCGCCTTTAAAACTTCTTTAAAAAAAAAAAAAGTTCCCAGTTCATAAAACTGTGCAAGTAATAACAAATTACAACCAAAATCGATCCAGTAAACCTCTGCCTCAGCACTTCTGAATGCTGCATAGAACTCAGGCCAAACTTCAGTCCACCTGATTGATGCTTTGAAATGGGTATAGAAATCTCTGGGGAAGAGAAGGAAAACCAGTGTTACCTTTGGGTGGACTCTTAACCTGCAGCCCCTGTTCATTAAGGCAAGCTGAGAAGAGGAGTATATTCAGTTAGGTGGGTTCTGTGTCTCCGGAGCTCTTTGCAGCCTGGTTTGGTGCTTGTTTGTCATCTTCTGTGCTCCTGTATCTCAGCTGCAGGGGAGGTATGGTAGAGGAATGGTATTGCTGATCAGCAGACTGAGTTTCTAGTCTTTACAGTGGCCTCTGAGTTTTTGGAGGATCGCACAGTTGCTGGTATAGCAGTGATTCGCCTAGGTGTGCAATGCTGGGGATGGCTGGTACAGTTTTGGGAGTTTCCTGCCTACAAGTGATTCTTGCCTCTTTGCGGCTAAATTCCCTGCAGAGTGGAAACCCCAAGCCTGAGCTGCTGCTCTTGTTTCTCTGAGCATCTGCAGTGATACCAGCAACAGGCCCCAGTACCAGTGGTGAGCTTGTCTCACCGCTGCTCTCGGCAGAGGAGAAAGCTTGATGGAGGAACAAAAATTGTGGAGTGGGGAGAAAGTTAGGGAAGGGCTGGGAGATGGGAGTATAACCTGGAGGATTGTTGAGAGGAGGGACCTACTGGAGGGAGAAGCAAAAAGAGAGTAACTGCAACTGTGGGGATAAATGAGAACTTGGCACAAACTGGGGGGAAGCTGGAATAAGCAAAAGCTGGAAGCAAGTAGGGGTGTTCGTAGTGAGTAGGTTAGGCAAGCAGGACCAGCACAAAAACAGCAACAGTAACCAGGACGGACTAAGAGTGAGACTAAAGCAGCAGAAGCGAGTACTGGGAAGTTTGAGACTGGGATGTTATTTCACAGAAGTTCTGAAAACTTGCAGCAGGCAAAACCAAGGAAGCTCTAGGTGAAAGTTATTTAATCCTGAAGTACTACTAAGAGAAAATCAAATCCTTGCTCAGGAGCGGATTCAGGCCTTGGTGGAAGGAGATGCCTGTGCAGTGAGGGGATCAGACCTAAATTCCCCTTGAGTTCCCACCCTGGTATATTTGCACCTGTAAATATTTCTTTTAATATCCCCAGGTTAGTGGCTCCTTTAGACATTGGTGTCTCAGTGCACTGGTTTATCATGTGCTTAACTCTCTCACAGGTCAGCTTTAGCTGATTGAAATTCAATTCAGCTTTAATTAGTGACATGGGATTGGCTGGAGTGGGGTCATAGGTCCCTTGAGTCACAACTGTGGTATTAAACACACAGCAACCGATAGCACGTACCACTGAGACGCGGACTAGATGGTGCTGCAGGCAGCCTTGAGTTCATTGCTGATGGATCAAGGGAAGGTGGGCAAATTCAGGGCAGCACCGAGGATCTCTGTGGGGCAGGAGAGGTCTCGTGTGATGGGCCTTGGCATGCTGCAGAGACCTTGCTCTGAACTCAGTCCTTGCTTGGGAGTTGAATGTATGGTCCCTGCCTTAAGGGACATGAAGCCTTTTTTAAGCAATCCCATGAAAGCACATACATTTGCCATTAAGGCTCAGTTGCTTCATTTGGAGATGTATGGAGCCCCTGGGTAGTCAGCATTAGGTCGTAAATGTCCAATATCAGGATGCCACAGAGCTCAAGATAATGACATTAAGTGGGTTTCCTGTAGTGTCTGAGATGTGGATTTCTAAAGCCTAGCAGTGCGTGTCCTTCAGTTTGTACAGTAGATTTATCCATGATACTTCAGTGATGAGAAATCCTCAGGGGGAGAAGGGGAGGACAGCCCCAAATCTGAAGCATATATTTTTTTTCTCCCTGCTTATAGTGTGTCTGGGGCATTTTAATCCATTTTTATATGGTGTTATGTTACAGGAACTGCTTTTAACCACTGTTTGTTGATCATTTTATACGTACATGATTTGATACACTGGACTAATTCATTACCTGATATGATTTTCAAGCGAAAGCCTTGAAATAGTCAGTCTCAGAACTATTCATGAAGCCGTTTCTTAATGAAACTATTTTTTTCCTAAACAGTAACATAATTGAACATTAACTAAACTCATTTTTCCTATGACTTTGTTTTTAATTGTTTTTCAGTTGACATTCTGCAGGGCTAAATTTAAATGTGAAACACTTCTTCAGTTATTAACTCAAAGCAATAGTTGCAGTGCGATGAGAGATAGGTATAGTACCACTGTGGTAATACTCAAGAGTTGTAACTCTGTAGAGTGAGTTTCTTGTTTGTGCATAACTGATAAAATGCTCTAAATCTAAGGTTATGGCTTCTTTTACTTTTTAGAAGTGGATTTTTGGCTCTTTCCTGAACCTGGGAAGTTTTCAGTAAGAAACAAAGGAGCCTTTCCCTCCTTCCCTTCTCAAAATGAACGCCAAAACGCACAACTCAGATTGGCCAAATTAATTTTTAAATTAGAATACATACCCATTTGAACCTTAATTTAATTTTACTTCTGCTCTGCAAGAAAGAGACAGTCAGTTACCCTGGTCATTTTGGCTGACATGATTCTTGGCTTTGCTTAAATTATTGATTATAGCAAGGGGAGGGACTTTGCGATGAGAACAGCGCTCTCACTAATAGAAGCCTTTCACTAAATCAATTTCTACCATTGCTGCAATGCACCTTCGGGGAGTTAGATGTTAGCAGCCTTAAGAAGAATTTTGTCTTCAAAGAGCGGATCTTTGCCATACATTTTTCTGAGCCTTTTCTTTTCGTGTTTATACAGGCAGCTAAGGAGAAAAAAACAACATAAATATATTTCCAGGGGTTGATTTGCAGGGTGAGGGGCTGTTCTGGTCCAAAGCTGAGCTGATGAAATCTTGATGTGATTGATATCTAAAGGCTTGTGGGCTGAAAGTACTGTTTCAAAAGCTTGTCTCCTGAGCAGAGTCAGTCAGAAAATACATCAATGTCTTGCAAGCTGGAATCAATTCAGTAGAGAATGCACTGTATGCACACGCTGCTGTAATTCCTGTATAGCCATCCCTCTCATTTTTTCCTGGCTTATTAGAAAACGCAGTCATTTATATGGTCAACATGTGGTGTTTCCTCTTGAAAAGGGGTGGCTTTTCTTTTCTCCCACCCAAAGCACCATTCCTCATTAGATTAATTAAGTAAGTGTCTGCTTAAACATAGCAGTGTATTTTCCCATATATGAGTTGGAGATGCTACACAGAAGGAGAATATGAAGCTGTTGGGACATGTATATAGCAAACTTAAAGGATGCTAGTAGCAGATTGGTACATGTTGAACTATACGGGAGCATCTAGTAACTGTAAGTAACACTTTTTTTCTATTTTACTTTTTTGTAGCTCTGGTTGACGATGTCACAGCTCTGGATATTTAATGCAGTTATTTTATCTGTTAAGAAAAATTGTGCTCAGTGGAAGATCAGCAGGTATCTGACAGGTTAAGTTGCAGAGTGCATGGTGTGCAGTTAATGCTGTAAATGTATCTATCTGAATGCTCATCACTTCAGTAGTGAATTGACAAGTGATGTTTTAGACTTGTGATCCATAAAGCTCAAAGGTTTTTACATAGGTTTAAAATACATTGTGAACCGGACTTCTAGTTTCTCCTTCAGACGTCACAAATCCCCTCCCCTGGGATTGCTTTATTTTCCTTGCAGTCAAAGGCAAGAAAAAAGTCTGTCTCAATAATGTAAGAGCAGTACCCCATGTCATTCCCTAAAGTTCAAGGTAAAGCAACATTTGAGATACGGAGTGACCTTTTGGGGGTTAGAAATGTGAGGTGGTTTATAGCCAGTATTTGCTTAGGATCTATCAAGAATGTTGTCTAGTATCTTGGACTTTTTTTTTGTTCATTTGGCCAGCCTTAAATCAATCAATTTGACCAGGTCAGAAAAATGGTCTTTTGTTGGAAACCTGGTTCATGCAAAACCTTTACATAACTTTTTGTCTTCACTTGTGGATTTGTAATTAAATAGCATAACTGTATTTGCTCCTTACAAAAACAAACTAGTAATAAGAAATAGTGATCTGGTTTGGCTTTTGTAAAATTATTTGAAATCTAGTTCAATAATTCTTTTTTTTCTTTTGTAGGCAAGGCAACATCATTTGTCACACTCTGTAGCAGGCTTTCAAGATAATATTTGGTGTTAAACTCAAATTACCATTTTTTCTTTTGTGCTTAACTAAACCAGAATAATGAGTCTCCCTTTTTTGCCACTGGAGCCTGTAAGCAGATCGACTCAGGAACTTTGTAGTCTGCTGACTACGTTAATTTGCCATGGTTAATTGTTCTGAAACATAACCAACGCTTTTTTTAACAAAGAGATCTGAAAAGTAGAAAGAAGACATCAGAAAAATAGACATTACAGGGCTGAGCTTCCACTGGTGTAGAATAGGAAGTTTATTTGATTTTTTTCATACAGGACTGAGGTTTTTTTTTTACTAAAATGTGTGTGTTGGGCTTTGTAAATTATATTGCCTATTCACATTCAGGATACGTATAGGAAATAAGGCTCTTACGCAACCATCAAAATGAATGTGTGCTCATTAACAGAATATTATTTTTCTATATTTTTCTTGATTTCATGTCATAGTTGAATTGTCACTTTCATAACTGTACTCTGGATTCCTGTACTTCAAATACACCAATTGCACTTCTTTATGGGAAGCTCCCCTTTCCTAAGGTTATCTAATCCTACAATTACTTCACAGAGAAAATGCAGTTTCTTAAAATAAGCTGCTCTGGGAGTATGGTGACATGGAAGTCACCCCATTCTCTGTTCCTCCAAGTGGCTTCTGTCCACATCCACTTTGTTTTTAGTTTCAAGAAGCTGGTCCAGAAAACAGTGGTGCATGGTCCATAGTGCTTAACACTTCCCAGAGGAAACCTGACTTTTTTGGGTGGTCAGGTGTCTCTAACTTGAGAGAGACTGCTGTTAATCTGGGACAAGCTTCAGCTGTCCCAACATAAAATCAATTGAGCTGCGACTCAGGAAGAGTTGTGGTTTTCCAGGAATGATGCAGAGGGGTGGATTGTCTCTCAGGTCTCTCTGCCAGGACCAGGTAGAGATGCTGTCTATGTGTTCGACCAATGTTTCAGGTTCACTGCTTCTAAATTTTGCTAACATCAGTGTAATAACTATTTGACAGTATTTAAAAAAAAAAAAAAAAAGACAACATCTACTGATTTGAAAGGTGCGCTCCCTGCAGACCACACTTGAAATACTCTAGTAATAGGAATTACTGGTTGTATTTTTTTAACCTTTTTTTTATGTATTCAGCTATACAACAGAAGCTTTACTGTAAGTGAGGGAGCATATTTAGCATTTGCACAGTACATCTTTTATTTTCCTCTGCTAAACCACTCCTTTTGCAGACAGGGCAAGTGGACACACTGAGCACTGGAATCAGGCTCTTCAGAAGGGAGGGGAGTGAGTTTTCAGATCTTGCTCTTTTATTATTAACACGTTTATTTTACATCCTCTTTTTAATTACACAAGAATGCTTATAGATAACATGCAACTGCAAAGGCTATAATACTGATGACCAAGAATAAATGCTTCAATTTACACCAAGAAGCCAATTAAAAACTAAATGAAAACAAAGTTAAAATTTCTCTTGAAACAAATACACCTTGTCTCTGAACGGGAGTCTAAAAAGAATGTGTCTTCAAAACCACGAATCAATATTAGTCATTGTTTATCTTTTAGGGTTCAGGTTTAATTCTAATTTTATTTTCAGCTTTTTTTGGAGGGGGAGACGTGGGAGATTCTGAGGGTTGCAGTGAGAGTTTTTTTTGTTGGGGTTTTTTTTGTTTGTTTTTAATGGACAAGCTGCAATCTTCTCATGATTTCAGGGTTTGGGGATTTTAAAAGTACTAAATATCACAAGGCACAATACAAAATTGTAAAAATTTCCGTAAAAAAATGCTGAAAACAAGTGTAAATTCACAAGAGTAGTAGTCCATTTCTCTAGTGTTTTAAAAGTAAACTTTTTGGAAGGAATGAGCCTTGCAGCTTGAATTCTGCAATGCTGAACAAATCTACTACCTTATTTGGTAATACCCTAAAGGTCTTTTGGTGGGATGTGCTTTGTTATTTTATGACTTGCTGATGGGTAAGGTTTATTCTATTTATTAGAATAAAGAGAAAGCTCTCTTTGTTTTCTCCTGCAAAAGAGTCGGTGTAAAGGCCACCAGATCAGGTTATTTTGACTTAGTTATTTTTCTTTTGTTTTATCACTTTACAGATGCTATGTCAGGACTGTATGTTGTGCTGGCCACAGTCTTTTATCTGGGCTAATTCTTTTTTCAGAAGGTAGCAGGATTCACTGAGAATTTGTTATCGGTGCAGAAACAGTGAATTTCTAACTAGCATCTCACATCCAGTATGTTGCTGTAATCTCTCCTATCTATTTCTGATTTTTTCTGGAATGCAAATAATATAAGGGAAGCAAGACTGTAAACATTTACTGACATAAGAGCTCTTTTGAACTGTAATAATTGTCATATGTAAAAGCCTGTAGTTTAAGTGGTGTTAATTACCTCCCAAGAGCAGTGGGTTCTGCAGTAATCACTAGATGAGACATGCTTTTAGTTACTGCTCTTCATGGTAGTTTGAATATGTTCCCCTTTCCTTATTCGTAAAGATATTTAAACCTGATAAATTACTTGCCTCTAAAGAAATGTTTATCTATTAGATGGCTCTGTACAATTTAGTATAAAAGTAGTGATATCTTCCTTTTAGATACATGTTAACATAAAACTGAAGGTGACAAATGTGTAAGGGTAGTGATATTCAGCCCCATAACTCCTGCATTGCTGTTGTCATATGAGGTTATTGTGTATCTCAGGGTAGGACACTCTGTACCTTTGTACTTATGAGAATAAATTTATTGTGGATTTTCCTCCTGGGAATATAAATATATCCCTTAAAGGAAGCTTGGATGTATCGATTTAAGGGTTCTCATATCAAATACAGCTTTTTAGTCACACGCAATATAATCGCTGTGGTTGCTTTTATCAAGGTCTTTCAATAATGTTGTTAATTCCAGTATTTCCATTGCAAACTAATATACTGACTGGAAGCTAGAGCTCGCTTTTACAAGAGTTACAGATGTTACAGTTCCACTTTGTACATCACCAGATAGTACATGAGCTTATAAGAATGGCTGTATCCAGCAGACCTTAAGCTCACATAATTCTTTATGGGTCACCTCTGACCGTGGTCAGTAGCAGAAACTTACAGGAGCAATGAAAGCAAAAACCAGCGCTAGCATAAAGTGGTCCTCCCTCTATTATATCTTTTTCGCTTTCAGCTGTTGGTGGTTTTAGGGCTTTCAGACTTGGTATGTCATTCATATTATCTTCTTTAATTGCTCTTGATACACTTTTCTAACATGAATTTATTTAATCATTTTTGGTCTCATTTGTATTTCTGGCATCCACAACATCCTGTGACCATGAGCTCCATAATTTAATTATGTGTTGTATGAAAAAGTACTTCCCTTTGTTATAAAATTGCTCTCCAATAATTTCATTAGGTACCCATGGCTTTTCTGTTACAGGAAGCAGTAAATAACAGTGAACAATCATTTCCTTTCCATCATTGCCTTCTTCCCACCATTCATGATTTTACAGATTTCTGTGACATCCTTCCCTCCTCCCTGTCATTCCTTTTCCAAGCTTGAGAGTCCTACAACATTCAACGTCCCTGCCTGCAGAAGCAGTTTTATCTGTCTTCATGTCTTTCCTAGTTCTGCTATGACATTTTATAATAGGGCACTAGTGCACTAGTCCTGTGATGGTTCAACTCTACATGAAAACTGTAGGCAAAGGGATTTTTGTCTTGGTGTTAGTTCCTAACATACAACTTTTTCAACTACCAGTGAATACCCGCTGCTATTTTCAAATAATTCAGAGACCTTGATCCTTCCAGAGGAATTGCCTGCCATTGTATATGAGCATTTTATTTTATAAGCAGAACAGAGAAGTAACAGTAAAGGAACTCTTAAGAAATTAGTAAAACGCAGGACGTGGACGTCTGTGTGGTCAAGAAACTGAAAAGTGAATGCTGTGCATTAGAAGTCCAGCTCTTGAACCTATGTGTGTCCTAATCCTGTAAGACCTATTTGCAGCCTTTTGTTTTTGCACAGCAACAAAGGTAAATGTAAATGCAGAAAGGGAAATCTTGTTGTCTTATGTAACTGTGATTTTCCTGCTTCCCAAGACTACCTGCAGCCCTCTGGCATGCCCACAAATTGTAAGGTTTTCACCAAAGATTAGATACTGTTTTCAGCTGGGGGAAGGACCATGTGGTTGCTTGTGCATCTCTTGTTTTGCTGTTTGGTACAGCTTGTGATGACAATCAGCTGTGTCTTTTCCATAGTGCTAATAGAACTTGGTGGCTTATGGTCCATCATATATTGGAGATCTTTTGTGGTGTTTTTTTTTTTGTGTGCTTTGGCATGTTTACATTCTTAGCAAGCATGTGGTTGTTTTGAGGGAGACTCTAGCTCTGGTTTCATAGTAAAGAAACTTCTGAAGTTTTTATATTCTGGGCATATGCAGCTTTAAGGAGAGCTTGTCCTCAAATTTTCAAAGCGAGTAGTTATTTCGGTAATATACTTTGAATCAAAGGTGATGAATTGTAAAATTACTTCCTCCTTTTTTCTCTCTCAAATGCTTGTCTGGCATAGGACTCCAGTAGTTGTGCGTTAGGTTTGTTTCTGGTTACTGTTTGCTGAGTTAAACTTACCAGGGTGATCACTGATGTGGTTATTTTTCTGCATTTTCTTCTAATTCTTGTTAGTGGTTATGTCAGAGATACCATTTCTATCTCCTCAAACATAGATTTCTGAATCTAGCTTCAGTTATGTGTATAAATCCATCTCTGAAAAATAAATACAAAATTTAAGTGCTGGAATGTCATGAAGTAGATGCGAGAATGAAAATAATGATATCTCTAGTGCTAGATGGGTACTTTCAGAGATGATTAACACCTCTGAGTTTGCTTAATAGCAGAAGATATCTGAACAGTATGAATAAAGATTTAATAAAAGTTTATACCGATGTAGTGATGTGAAATACTTAAACTTCTGGGCTACGAGAGCCCCCTGTGTGCTCTCAGCAGGCTTCCCTCTGCCACGGGGGGTGAAATACAACCAGCTCCCCTGAGCATCTGCTGTCAGAAGCCCCTGTTCATGAAGCCTTCAGAGCGTAGATGCTATATGTTGCGTTTCATATATATGGCTGTATGCATTGTGCAGGAGAAGACTTAGTTCAACTAAAGCAAGATTACTTTTGAAAAGGTTAAAGTTTTCTTTTTTTTTTATTAAAAAAAAAAAGTCCCAAAGCTTGAAGGCTGGGAAGTGGAGATGAGTTTGCATCTCACAGCGCCTCAACACAGCCTTTAGCTGCCTGATGCGCCCGAGCTTCTCCCTTAATGTCTTCCATTGTAGGCAAACTGTAGGCCCTCAGGGACAATGCATTGCTGCTTATGCTTCTGCAATATTTCATGCTTATGCACCTCTAATGGTAAAAGAGAGGATTTTCCCCATAATAACTTCTCCCATCCCTTCAGTAGTGTAGCAACGTGAAACGAATTTGGAGGTGGGGAAACATCAGGTCTTTGGCTTCTGTGTTGAAACAAAAAGGAGCCTTCAATTTGTTCTCTAATGCATATTTGACTACAGCTTTAAAGAGGCAAAATAATCTGTTATATAGATCATTAAAAGTAACATTCTGGCTTTTACTGATTGTACTAACCTGACTAAATTGGGTGGGATGGGGTAGGAATTACTTTTTTGACACATCAGGAAGAGCAGCCCTTTGTGTGGGATGGAAGAGGGCTCTGTCACTTGGACACACCGGAGGACAGTGGCTGGTCTCTGTCTGTGCACCTTTGTCTTGTGGTTGGTGTTTGGTGCAGGGAGCCTGCACAGATCCCAGGGAGTACGCAGAGTCTGGGTAACTTACTATTTAACGCATCTCAGACCTCTCCTCCTACCTCTGCCCGGCTTTTTTTAAAACAGGTTTGCACTCTCCTGCCTTACAAGGTTGGTGTGAAGAAGTCGTCGTCGTCATTTTCATGCCGTCTTAGAGCATCCGCCACACTGTGTGTTGATCCATGTGTCCACACGGACTAAGGGATGCACATTGCTTGCATCTGAGATGGAAAATGGCTGTTCTTGCAGGTTTTGCTTTTTCTTGCAGCACAACATTTAATTTCAGAGAGTAACTCCATTGTAATTCTATTTTATGCTCTGTTTTCATTGAATCATTGAATTCAGACAACGGTTTTTCTAATGCATTTGCAGAGTGCTGTAAATGAAACTGTCAAAGAAAAGCAGCTTTAGTCAAGCCCCGATTTGAATTGTGTGTCTGTGCCACTGGCCAACTTTACTGGCTTTTAATTAGCCAATTATATGCACAAAACCCACTAATGGCTATTTCTATAAAATTTCGGACTATATCAATATATTTATGCATTATGTTCTCCAGAGAAGTACAGTCCCTCCTTTCTCTACCGTGTTCTCTCCTGAAGTCAGTAGATTTCATATTTTAGATGAAGGAAATTATCCTTTGCCTAGTACCTTGCCTGACTTTTGATGCAGATTTCTTTTTTCTGCAGTTCCTATTCTAAAGGGAGAAGAAGATAGTGCCTGCTAGTCAGAGTCCTTTGTCCGTGCTCTAGTTTACTAGTTCTGTCATTCAGATTAAAGGTACCTTCACTAATGTCACCAAATTTAAACTATTGAGGCTCTTTCTATTCCTCAGTTGAAACAAATCTGATAGAAAATGTGGAGTCCAAGCCTGTTGCTGTTCTTTAGTTCTAGGACTTGACAGCAAGCGTATCGTAGCTAAGTAAGGCAATAAGATCTGCCCATCTGTGTCTTGTGGCGCGTGTCAAGTTAAGTTGCACCAGCTACTGGCAGAAGGTCTAAGGGAGATGGGACCCACTTGTGTCTACAGCCAGTCCCAGGAAAGCGGAGAGTTACAGGTCAGGAGATACCAAACTTGCTAATGTCTGGTGCTTGTAAAATGGAGTTTTACTTGGAAATAAAGCACTACAGCACAGCAGTTCCTGTGTGGAAAGCTGAGGCTGTTGAGGTGACCATACTGCTGTATGGCGTACGTTGGTGCAGCGTCTCCTCCCGCTCTGCAGGCACCTTGCGTCTTGACCTGAGAAGAACATCTGCGTTTAACTGCTTTTTGTGTCAGTATTTATAGACTGAATCTTTCTGTTCTGTGTGATTTATTCCAGATTATATTTGTTCATTGCCCAAAATGAAATGGTTAACTGTCTCTCCTGTGGATGGTTTGACACTAACATATCGATTTGCTTTGAGGAGACAGGAGGATCAGGCCCTTTATTCTGGTAGAGAAATACATAAGTTCAGAGCTGCCACCAAAGTGATTTTTTTCGCCGTTTTTCTGCCAAATGGTTGGCTGCTGTTGCTGAGCTAGATGAATTTTGTGGGGGTAAGGAAGGCTGGACTCCACATGTACAAACTGCTTTTGCTGAGAGTGCTGTGCAACAGTGCATGTGCAGACTTTGCTGTGGGAGTCCAGCGGCCCTTTGGCTGAGATGTCCTTTTAATTTTTCTTCTTTAGACCAGGCAAACCCTCCCTTCCAACACATACAAAGTAGTTAAATGGGGTATGAACCCAGAACAAAAGATCATATGCTACAGTCCTGCTCTCCGTGGGGAAGGGCAGGGGAAGAAGAAATACTATGCCAAACAAAATACCAGAAAAGCAGATGCAGATTGCTGCTGGACTGTTTTAGCTCTGAAAGCTACCTCACAGGACCGATTTTAGTGATTTTTTTAATGAGGAAGAAGATACTGCTCTGGATGAATTATTTGTTCCTTAAAGTCCCCTGTGGTGAGGAGGTCCCTTGGGGCGCAATCCCACAATGCGTGCTCACAGTGGGTTTAGACCAAGTTAGAGGTACACTCTGGTGTATGTTGACCTATTATTATTTTTAAGTAAAAGCTTCTGCCATCTAGTGGAAAGAATAGAGAACTAGCATTTCAGATAAGCAAGAAACCCACTAATATGGGTCATATACAAAGTGTTATTTATACGAAGGAATAACTCGCTAGAACAGTAGCAAATTATTCTGACTTTTGTGGAAATTAGTTAGTAGAAATCTTCGAAGTAATGGTGCATTTTGTTCACGTAGTATTTGAGATTCTCATTTAGGCACAAAGTTGGTGAACAGGGCTGCTCTCACTTGTTTACGACTCCTTTTGTTCCACCCTGGAGGGTACCTGCCTGCTCCTCCCTGGATCCTGGGCTTGGCCAGCATGCTTTGAATGCCTCTGTGGTGGCTCACTCCCCCCACCAGTGGGATGGGGAAGAGAATTGGAAGGGCAAAAGTGAGAAAAATTCATCAATCGAGACAAAGACACCTTAATAACTGAAGAAAAAAGATAATAAAGAAACAAGTGATGCAAACACAATCACTGACTACCTCCCACCAGTAGACTGATGCCCAGCCAATCTCTGGCTGGGGGCAGAGTGAGAAACAGAGGAGGTCTTGGCTCTATGCAAGCCCTGCTCTGCAATAGTTTTGGTCCAACAATTGTTTTGGTCACAAATGTAAAACATAGCACCTTACAGGCTGCTATAAAGAAAATTTAACTTCATCCCAACCAGATCCAGTAGAGCTTCTTAGTTGTCCAACTCTTTTAACATTCATCAACCCCCTAATCAAGAGATGGGGATCTCATCACATATAAAGTTTGTGCAAGAGCTGTAGGATGTGCCTCCGCTACAGTACTTTCAGGTAGCATTTCGTTAGCCTTTGCTTCAGCTGAGGTTGTCCTTCCTCTATCTCTTTCATTTCATCTTGCCACACTGCTCCACCTGGCCTAGCAGCCACCCTCCTCCAGGTGGGACAGGTCTTCACAGTGCTGGCTTTTTCCTGGTCCACAGCTTCTGACACAACAGCTCCCTTGAGGCAACAGTTCAGGCCACCTCCAAGTCTTCCTTCCTTCTGTTGTCGGACTTTCATGGCTGGATGTTTTTGGCTGATGAACAGGCTATTTTTGGCCCATTTTCGAGGAAAGAACATATGGATCTTTCCTCATGATCTCCTATGGTACTTTTCCCCACTGCTGCTACTATTAGTATCAACTCTTGTAAATTGAAGCTGTCTCACAGCTTCAGCTCTGGACCTCAGGCTGTGCTGGCCCTGAGCAAACATCTCTCAGAGCCCCAAAATTCTCCCACTTAAGGAGGATGGGTAGTGCCATCCTAATTGCTCATCCAGGGCTGTCATCCACAGTTCTTCTGAACTTCTCTTCTGAAGTCACTTGCCCTTGGGTTTTTTTGGCTATTGTGCTAGTGTTTTGGTCCTTATGTCAACAGCTTGGGGTTTGGTGGTTGAAAGGGAGAAGAAGCCAGGACTTCAAAACAAGTGGGTTTAGTAGTGTGGTTTTTTTCCTGAATGTTGATAAATCTGCTTTCCTCTCTCTTCCTTAAGATTATTCATCTCTGCTTGAACACCGTGTATGCCTGTAGTAACTCATGATTTATACAGCAAGGTGAAGATCACATCACATGGAAAAAAATAGCACAGGCGATTCATCCGAAGCTTCCTTAGGATTTTTAAGAAGTCAGTCTTTTCTGATTATAGTTTATGTTACAGTTGATCAAAACAGCCATTCATTTTTGGCACAGATTGTGATTGGTTTGTATGGTTGTATGTATGCCTGTAAATCTCACATTTCAGCATTTTTTCCAGGAACCTGTTTGAGAATTTTCTGCTCCCCAAGTGCATGTGGCTGGTTCAGTGATTCGGCAAGGAGGATGACAGGGTTGTCATGACAACCAGTTGCATGCTGTGAAAAGATGATGCCAAATGACCAGCTTCTGGCTGTTTATCACTCCTCGTTGAGTAATGTTCCACAAATTAGACAGGCTTGTCTGATTTATAATTACTTGTCCTAGTGGCTTGCATTTTTGCTGCATTTGTTTCTGAGATAGCATTCATGCTTCTTGCAATGATGCTTAGGTGAGACTACCTGCTGACCACCGTTGTTGTGAATTATGAGAGTAGGTGTTAACCGTTGATTATGCTGTAGTGTGTGCAAAGTGAGGAAAACATCTGTCTTTGGGGTCTTTTTTTGTTAAACCAGAGCAACTTAAACTTGCACATTGAGCCCACTACAGGAATAAATGGGATAAAAACATCCAGGGCCTGTGTTCCTTCCATTGTGCTGTTTAATGGAGAGTGTTCCTTTAATTTTGTTTGCCTTCACTATTAATATGACAGGTCTTCCCCTCCCTTCCAATGTCTGTGTGCATATGGGGTGGGGGAGGAACATGCTCCCTGTAGGATCAAATCCTGGATCTGCTGAAGTTATTGGCATCTTCTCAAGAAGACTAAGTTTTTGTGGCTTTCTTATCCTTTGATTTTGCTTTTATTTAGGCCCAGAAAGAAGACATTTTTATCTCAAGATTTTGAAAGTTCAAAAGAGGAAGAAAACATTCTCCCCCATCCCTTTCATTTTAAATAAAAGCTTTTTATCCTCTTCTCTTCCCACCTCCTTTCTTGTGCTTCCCCTTGTGTGCCCGGGATAGCATCTGTAACACCCACGGGCTATTGTGGGCAATGAAGAAAGCCATCAGATTTGAAGCAAGTGGCTTCCCATTGCTGCCTGAACACTAGGACAAGATGGTGTTGGGTCCTGTCGCCATCCCATTCTTGGCAATTTTTGGCATAGAAAACTTTGCTGCAGATCCCTTATTTACAAACAAGGCACTTTGCAGTTTGAAATCATTCATTTACATTGTGCCACTGCTGGAACGTGAGCAATGGGAGAGCCAGAGACTGACATGTAGATACACAGATTTATTATTGGCCACATTTTCTAGATTTGGAAAACTCTGAATGTGTCTCTGTTTTGGACCATCGTGCTTCCAGTTTGGACACCGAACACTCCTTTTCAGTTAATTTTCACTGTGGAAATATACTTTTGAGATGGTGGTAGATAATCAAAGTCTAGATCAAATCCTGTGTTTGGATGGTATCCCTTTTCTTCAGAGGATCTTTACAGGAGAAAAACTGTTAGAAAATAGCCCTGAGAATTGGGATAACTAAGCTAGGAGTACGAAAAAGTGAGTTACCTCATCTTTAGAGTATTTATTTCCTAACGTGCAGTTCCTCCTATTCAGGAGTACTCTTCTTGTCTGTAATTTGATGCCTGAGTTATGCTGCTTGGTGGGATTTGTTTTTACCTAAAGAAGAGCTGTGCANCCCCCCCCCCCAAGTAAATTTCCCAGTTCAATACAAAATCTATTGCATTAGACCTGTTGCCTTTCTTAGGAGTATTTTGTTCAGGAAGTAGGCCTGCTTAGCATTTAGTGAACTAGGTTTGAGTCTTTAGTTCCCTCACGCACAAGGAGTTAATCAGAGATGCACGTACAGTTCAAGCTCCATCCCCAGCACCTTGCTTATCGTCACCACCAAGTTCCCTTTGAAGTGCGAGATAACACCTAGTTGCTGCTTTTATCCATCTTTGTTTAGTTTGTCTAAAGGAAAGGAGAAAGTTTGTTTATTACAGTCTATTATAAATTCTATTTTATGTTCCAAATAGTTCCCTTGCTGGTGCATTTTTCCTTGAGGCTTCTATTCCTGAGGTATCTAGCTTTTCTTTATATCACATAAGGTGATCTTTTTCTTCTGGTCCTAAGTAACATGTAAATATGCTAGGTGTCTTCCACTACTTTATCTACAGAAAGGGAAGGAGATAGACTGTCTTCCTTCCAGACAGGAGCGTTGAGATTTGTTATTGAAATGATATGGCATGTTTCTAGTCTTTGTCAAGAAAAGATCGTGATTTATTTAATTTAGCACAAGCACAATGTCATACAGCTAGATTTAAGTACTAGACTGATGATAAACCAACTTGTGACAATGGTGAGTGGAGTATTTGGTTTGTTTTATGCTGAAAAATACAGACTTTACTGAAGATGGTGGAGAAAATGGGTTTCTACATAACAGAATTTGGTCTATAGGAAATCATGCATCTTGCCAATATTCTTCCACTCCACCTTTGTTATAACACCAAATCATCCCTGATTGAACATTTTACTTCAGTGTAGTTCTTTCTAAAAAAAAAAAACAAAGATGAGTAATTATTGTCTCAAAACTTTATCACAACTTGTTGCTAAAATGAAGTATATTGTGCTGTACCTTTGCATTCCTTCTCTTCCAGAATGTGCCTCCAAAGCTCCTGCCGTTCTCTTTCCAGCTGTATTTATTTCAAAATGACTACCTTTGGTCTTCAGTGAAAGGGATTTATAGCTGCGCCTGCGGAAGAAACCCTGATCTAGTTAAAAGCTGCTTCAGCTTCATGGCATTTAGTCTCTCTAGTTACGAAATATCCACAAATTACATCAGCAGAGAATGGTGCCAACATAGTCGGGAACGGCAGCTGGAAAGCTGCACTGCATTTAGATGCAGGGCCTACTAATTGCATCTGTTGTGATGCCACCGATACGACCTTGCCTTATGCGGGATGCCTGTTACGAGGGAACAGTTTGTGGCATGGCAAAATGCTGGAAAAATAAACAGTCTCCGTTTTACTGCACAAGTTTGTCTGCTGAATGCTGTACTTTTAATTTCTATTTAATTGAACAAGGGCTAAAGAGTGATTCATAATGGCAGCAATTTGATTGCTATCCTTTCCCCTGAAACAGCAATAAAATAAGTGGTAAAAATACCAGTTTTGCCAAAGAGCTTGGTCACCAATTACATGTGCTCTTCAGTGAATTATTTATATTGTTTATTACCATCTCTTTTCAGTATCGTAACGCTGTTTTCGTAGATCAGCCTCAGATAGTTAAATAATTTTAACTTGAAATTAAAAATTAATTACTAAAATTTCTAATTATTGTGCCAAACTTAGTATCTGAACTATAGTTACAGCATGGCATTTATCACTGCTGTATATCAGGTAATTGGCAGAGGCTGACATTTGGAGAAGGCAGTTACAAACAGCAATATATTACATTATATGGGTTTTATCCTGTCTTCTTTAGAATACAAAATGTGTTCACAAAGCTCTCCTAGCGAGAATTACCACTCAAATACGGCTGTGTTTATGGTTTTTGTGGAGGTACATCTCTGTTGCTAGTTGTTTCAGAAGAGTGAATTAATAGTTTCATTTTGTGTAGCAGACTTCATTTTTCCAGTATTTTTTAAGTTTTAACTGCTCTCCTCAGTTATAGTGATACCAGGATGAAGGCTCTATTAATTTTTTTTTTTCTAATACAGGCTTCATGTTTCAGCCATTCAGACAAAAATTCAGACACAAGCATTTATTTCTGAGTGAAACTTGACCAGACAATTTCAGCAAGTGGGAATCTCTTCAGACTGTTTTATTCCTTTGTACGTTTATTAAAAATCAAGACAACTATTTATTCCTTTTAAAAACAAATTAAACATTTCTTTGGTACTTTCCTAAGACTCACTGGCTTTTGTGAGTTAATTCTTTCTCTTTATTTTAATTTTTAAAGAGAAATGACTAACAGAAGTTCTCTGGTTTTAAAAGGGAATGGTAAGGCATTGCAGGCGCTGCCCTCCCCTTGGCCTCTCACTTCTGATTATTTCGTCTTTTTCATCATTTTCCCATTCTTTTAAAAACATTCCTATCATTGCTGTGTTGCTGAGTCCCTGAAGAGGTGGAGACTGTGGTGGGATGCAGGAAGCTCAGCTCTGACTTCTGCAGAGACCAGTGCCAAAGGTTTTTGGGGGCCAGCCCTGTTCCTTGTCATGTTGGACCCCATACGATGGGACTATGGCACCAACTACAAGCAAGCTTTAGGTAGAGGGGGAAGATCTGGTTTCCTGAGGGACTTGTCAGGTCTTGCTGCAGGAAGGTGGTGGAGGCAAGAAAGTCCAGTGAAGTCCGTTCTGTGTTTTTTGGTTTTCCTTAGATGAAGTTAGCTTCTTGTCTTAAATCACACCTTTCATGTTTTTATGGAGTCTTCCATTTTAGTCCTCAAAATCCTCCACCATGTCTGTCTTACTCGCATGTTTTTTTCGCCAGAATTGGCCCATGCTTCTTCCATAGTAACATCCCTATGAATAGTCAGTTTGGGGATCTTCCCTGTATGGGCAAGGCTTTAATCATCTGTCTTCGGCAAGACAAAACTCCAACTGGAAAATATCAGTCCTCTCTTTGCGACCTCTCCTTTCATGTGACTGTCTGCAGAAGACCAGCTGTGAACTTCTCACAACGTTGACCTTTAAGCTGGCAGCTCTGTGTTTCAGAAGTGGGGTGGTGACAGCTTATACTTGTCTTAGGCAGATTTCCAGGTAGAAGCTTGCCCGTGAGGACTCGCCGGTATGTCCATGGCAGTGTGGGCAGATCTGGGATGAGAGCCGGCCTCTCTCGCTAGTGATGGCTTATGCACCCCATGTTCAGGGATAGAAAGCTGTAAGCTGGCTGCCCAGTCTCCTGTGATGAAGGCTGACTTTGGACTGCATCTCTAGAGTGTATGTAGGCAGTGGAGCCACCCTGTGCAGTAAGGTCGTTCTCCAGAAAAAGAGATGGCTTTCAAAGGTCTGCAGTGATGTGTGAATCTGCGTGATGCCTGGGTAAAGATATACCTTGTTCCTGTGCAGAGTTTTGAATTGGTAACATCCTAAAATAGTCTTTCCACTGATAAGAAGTTGACTCTTTCTTGCTGTAGAAAGACAAGTTATATAGATAATATGAATCCAGGTTTCTTAAAGAAACCCAGTGTCTGCTTTCTCATGCAGTTTAGCTACAGTGGCTCTTTTATTCTAGTTCAGTATTGTTTTTCTTATTCCTGTTGCTTTATGCATTTTATGTAAGAAACGTCTTACAATATAGCCTCTCAGGAGATCATGGTTTACTGTAATACACATGGTAGGTAAACCAACCCCAATACAAAAGAATACGTTCTTTTTGTGAATCATGCTATAAATTTCTGTAGTAAGCCATGCTTTCCATATTGTCAGAGCAATAATACTTTCAAACTCAGAAGCTCTGTGAGTAACCATGCGGTCCTGGTTCATTGACCTTTCATCAACAAATCAGTAAAGGAGCACAGAAAAGGCCAAGAGATGCCAGGTAGAACTTTGCTTCCTGTGGATGACAGGGAGGGAATCGGAGAAAAGTGCCTGGTCACCATAAATCATCTAAGGACTTAGTCATCCACAGACTAGAAGGAACCATTTCCCTGTAAAGTTTTTACCTCTAAAACCTTGCAGAGGTTCTCATTTTCAGATGAAAAAGTCCGATGTGGTCAGTTCTACTTCCTCCTATTTCAAATTATTTCATGCTAGTTATTTGATGCCACGTCAACAGAATTGCATTGACGTACAGGTACCTGCTTCTTTTCTCCCCTGTCTTGTGGCTGTCACTTTTCCTTCTGCAAGAAGATTGGAATTGAAAAGGCCTGAGTGCAACAGGATGTATCTATCAGCATGGTGCCTTCATTTTGTTCTGGGCACCAAACACTGGCCTGATAAGGGACCATTCTTACACTGGCCCATGAAACAAAAATTAGATGCTTTGACTCAATGTTGTGCCATTGAATGGGGTCTTTCAAATTCAGAGGGAAATTACTTTACTACCTGTAATTCCATATTCAAATGAAGAAAAGATATCGATGTCCTGCAATAGTCTCTTGTGCTACAAGTGCGTTCATCTGTCCTGTCAGATTTTGTATGTTGACTCTTACTTTATTTATCTTTCTTGTGCTATTATCTCTAGCGATGGTTCATTACCTTTGACTTGCATGGCAGGTGCTTCCATCTGTTAGAACAGCCAGCGAATTAGGGAAGTTTTCCAGTTCATCCCAGTAGGAAATCACAGCTTGTGAGAAGGTTACGCCTGCCAGTCTGATCCTGAGGTGTGTTTGCAAATGGGCTGGGGGACACACGTGTTTCATTTTTTTCGAAGTTGATTTGCATGGCTAACACGAGGAATGGTGTTTTGGTAAGAACATGTGAGACCTGACACTGTCCCCTTCAGCCATCCTTATCAGATGGTCCGAGGTCGGTACCTCTGTGCAAGGAGTACCCAGGCACCAGCAACATGCGTCTCATGCACAGACATAAATCGTAGTTGTTCTGAGTGGAAAATGCAGTTCTTTGAAAGTCCTGAGCTGTATTAATCGAAAAAAATTTCTGAAATTTAATTCCTGTTTTATCTCTGAGCATATGCGAACGTATTTTGGTGTATTTATTTTTGCTAATAAGTTAGTGATGCATTTTCAAAGTAAATTAACATTACTCAGATAGGTGATATTTTCTTATCCCAGAGTTCTCCCAGCTGTTTTACGTGATTTCCTGCCAAGTTTTCATTCACATACAAGATAATTTCTTCTCTTCTAACTAAATGTTGCAGGAATGTTGTTAAGTCTCTGGGTTAACAATTTTCTTTCTGCTGTGAGTTTTGTCTGCTTTTACTTCAAAGTCGTTTCTGTTTATCTCTTTTTGGTACTATGTGTCATTACAACAATAAAAAAAAGTGTGTTGGTTCCTCTGCATCTCTTGTTCTCTGCGTATTTGGTTGATTGGTTTGAAAGGAGTAATTTAATGTAGCCATAGCCTAACATTCTGCTAACTGTGTATTTAAATCACGTGTACGTATGCATATGTATGTGTAGCAAGGACAGAAGTGAAGAGAATAACATTTCATATCCTGGCAATGTGGAAATGTGGTTGTTTAGTTCTGTATGCTGTATGAACCTGATCTGGTCTGACACTTTGCCTCTCTGCATAGTAAAATCTTATTATCTTCCTATTCCAGCATGATTTGAAAGGCCCAATATGTAAGTTTTATGAACGCTGACATTATTGTGATATTTTGGAGTTTTATGAACCAGTTATTTGGACTTACCCACGTGTATCTGGACTTGCAGATGTTGGCACGCGTACTTCAGTGTGCTGCTTAGATATTTGATATAAACCTCACTTGTCGCATGATGTGGTCAAATTATTAGAAGTGTTTTGCTTTTATTTTCCTTTTATATGGTTGAGAGGAGTGCAGCTGAGTTGTTCAGTTGGAAAATAAAAATGGGCAAGGTTGAAGACCTTGGCTTTAAAACATGTAAGGCCTTGGAGTCAGGAACTACATACACTTGAATGCAGTAGAGGCTGCATTTAGGGCGACTTTTAGAAGTGGGCTTTTGCATACTTGTGAGTTTCTGAAACTGATAATATGAATGTTGCTGATTTCAGATATTGAGCCACGGGTGAGGCTCATTATTGAATTTAAGTGTAACGATGTTGTCTGGTTTTACTTCTGCAGAATTTGCTCAGATAAGTCCTCAAGTGGTAAATCAGTAACTTAAGAATTCTAAGTGTCTCTGGGGAAGAAACAGTCTGGTTTGTGCCATGGAGTGTAAGAGTTATTTCAAGTTGTCATGACACACGTGTGTGTGTGTATGTACATAAATGTGAGTAGCAGAAATGAGAGAGATTCAGAAATAAGCAACTGTGATAAAACACCTAGTAAGAGGCTTGAGTATAGACTAACAAGAAACTTTTAATTCAAAATAGAGGTTAAGAAGAGCAACGTAACAACAGGTTGTTCATCGGTGATCCACTGAAGGTGTTTTGAGGACTGTCTTTGAAGATTGGAAAGAAGTTGCCAACTAGATGATCCACAGCTCATTACTATGGTGCTTCCTTTATTCTTGGGGTTTTTTCTCACTGGCTCAGACATCTCCTATATGCACCTAGTCTGTAGTTACAATATGAATTGCTGGCACATTCTTAAGTTAGTAGGTTTGTTGGTAGAGCCAGTATTTCATCTCTGTGCACAGTGGATGAGTTTTTGAATTTTCCCTACACCGTTATAAAACCTATTGAAAACAGTATGTTTGTGGCAGTCAGGGTGTGTGTAAAATCATCACTCAGTTCTTTTGTTCTCATAATTTTAAACAAGTAGTCTGTTAGATGTTGTAAGTAAACCCAGTGTGGGTTGTTTGGTTGGGAGTGGGGCTGTTTTGGTAAGCTGACTTTGATTTGCAGAAATATATGCTCTGCTACCATGCACTGAGGAGGGAAGGTGCTGTGATGAAGAGGACAGAGTACACCACAACTCCCAAGTATTTCTTTATATGCTGTGATTTAATATACTAGAAGCTAAACCTTATTAGAAGAGATAGTTTATCTGATGGCATTAGATAGCTGCCATATTAGAACAGCTCTTTGGTAAGTAGTGTGTTTTTTTCCTTTCTTTATAGGCCAAGTCAAACCACACTTTGTCACCTTACTTTGAGCTTTAATAATTCAGTATGTTTTTCTGATGTTCATTTACACAGGAACTGTACAACAGCAGAACCAGCTGTGCATCATTTGCATCAGGGCAAACCCATGGAAGAACTGTTTGTGTCTTAGGAACATTCATTCGTTTTCTTTTTTTTTTTCTTGTTCCCAGCAGATATATGGAGTGATCATTCATTTCAGACAGACCCAGACTTACCACCTGGCTGGAAAAAAATCAATGACATTGCTGGGATCTACTACTGGCACATACCAACAGGAACAACTCAATGGCAACGTCCCGAGTCCATCCCAACAGATCTCCACGGCTCACGAAAAGGATCGCTTGGTTCCATTACTCCATCTCCTACTCCAGAAACTGAGGTAACATACTGTGTCTTGTGGGCTGCACACTGTAAAGAAAATGGAACTAACTTTTTGAACTTGCAGATTTAACCATTATCTAAACTGAGCTTTAGAATATGGGGTCTGATAATGTCCCAAAGTGTAGCTATTTGTTGATAATACGTCGTAAGTATCTATTTTCTATGTGCATTTTCTAATGGTTGTGCCTCATGAAACATCCTAAACTTTGGATGCGTGGGATGAAATCGGACATATCTCAGATGAATTAGCCAGCCAGTGCCTGATAAATATGAAACTGCTGTGGTTCTGTAGCATGCTCTGAAGCGTTGCTGCATTGTATGGATACAGGGTACATAAAATTTTTGCACATTATAGCAGTCTTTTGGCTGGACTGTTTGTTTGCATCTTCTTTCTTTTGGGTTCACTCGGTACGATTATCACATAAAGACATATGAGTCTTCATTTGGGACACTAGTTCTTTTACAGGGTAGTTTCTAGTGAATAAATATCAAGTATTTTCAAGTGTAAGTCTCTTAACATCCTGCCAATACAAAATACCTGCACAAGTGGATCACTGTGTTGCAGTCGATCTTTAATTAGAAACAGAAAGAAATGCACTCTTCCACATGTGCTGAAAGAGCAATATGGGATACAAATCCAGGGAGGTGATTGATGTCATATAAGTAGAAAAATAAAATAAATTATCAGAAAGAAGAGTATGCTTCAAAAAACGCAGTCACTTTGTTTCGGTATGCTAGGAGGACTTCTACGGAATGAAATACTAATATAGAATCAAATTCTTTTGAAATTAATTCTTTTTCATACTAACTTTTCAGAAGAAGGTCCACAGTTTTATGAAATCAAGGAGAGTCCTTGTACTAGCTTTGAGGTTTGGATCAGGCAATCCTTAGTTTTTTAGTTGTTTTTTTTTTAAAATGTATTTAGATACGACATTTTTTCTGTTCTTGATTTTTGTTGATATATGCACCAAATTAACTTAAATGAAAGTTAAGAGGAGTTGAGGACATTTGAGGATGTATTACCATCTTGACCCTGAAACTTTTATGCTGTGTAGGCTTAAACATGTACACTCTTATTCATTGTTTTAGAAATATTGCTCCCACGTGTTCATAAATGCTGCTCATAAGGTTTGCAAACTTGACCACAACATTTCAATTATGGTTTGCCTCAGTCAAGCTCCCCTGGAATTTACTGTGCACCAGGCGCACTGGCAGTTATTTCTGAGAGGGTTCATGGAGAAAGAACAACAATTGTTATCATTCAGATAGAAAACAAGAAAAAAAAATAATCCAGAAATGCAGAATGTAAAGTGCTGCACTTGCTTCCAGTGTAAATTCCAGTAATGTACACGTGAGTGATACAACTTCACCATGAAGTATTTTTCTTGCTCTAAAACATGGAGAACAAGACTTTAATTAGTAACTTATAGGTACCTTCCACAAAAACCCAGAAATCAGTATGGTTGGTAAATTGCAAAGAGAAAATGCGTATATTCATTTCAAATATTTTTCTACCTTTGTTTAATATGCCTTTACAATGAAAATCTCAGACCTGCTGGTAATGTGGCAGATGTACCTTTTAACTTTTCACAATTTTATTTGCTTTAAATGAAGAATAGTTTGCAATTATAAAGAATGATCATTAATTCTTAGCATCATCGTATAGAATATGAAATGTATGAATTATAACAACATAGATTTTGATACAGTGTAGATGTATTAAATAAGACATTTGAGGAGTCGTTCTAAAATGTAGTAGGCTCATCTAGGTTTTGATATGGCAGTTCTAATTCAGCAAGGAATTTGACCCAGCAAAGATTTATACATATACAGTTCTTTGGCAGCATCAAGACCATATACTGTAGTGTAAAAGATGATACAGAAAATAAGCAAGTTTCCAAAATATGTATTAGTATGATATTATATGGTTATTTGAACCGTAGGTATAAATGAAGGCATTTGTCTGTGAAGGTTTCTGCATTCGTTGATAAGCATCTTACATACCGTTGTTTAAACAACACTGATTTTTTGACTCAGTGGTTATTAAGATAGCATTGCAATACAATACCAGCAGACTTACAGTAATGGAGTTCAAAACGAGAGTCTGAATTGTGCTCAGGACTTTGTACACTGACAGATTCTGGAACTGCTACAAAGAAGGGGCATAGCTGGAGTCATAATGAGAACTGTTAAGAAAAGCCTTGCATTTCTTGAAACCACAGATGTTGAGCTTTATTAAGACAGAACTGGAGAAAGAATCCTTTGGGATTCAGCTGGTTCTGAGCAGAACCCTGTGCCAGAGCAGTAAGAGGGAAATAAGCCGTGGTGTGGGGCTAAGAGATAGGGGTAGATAATGAAATAATTTGTAATCTAGATTTAAGTGTCAGCTACTGTGAATCTTTAGTTTTTCATCTTTCTGCAATCAGTACTTGCCAGCACCTAATCATCTCCAGGTCACTTGCAGGTGATACTGGTTTCTGTCCCTGTTCACTGCCCTGCGGCCTACCCCAGGTGTTCCCCCTCTCTCTCCCCATGAAGGATTAACCTGGATGTCTGTGATACGGTCAATCACTTCACAAAAGATGTGGAATTCAATCTAGAATAAGGGCTCCCAAATGCCTTTATGCCAGCACTACCATTGGTGGCAGCAGTTGTGGTGGCCAGCTTCCAGCTCTGCGTTGGACCACGTGTGAGCTGTGTACTGCTGGTTCCCTCAGTGCTCTTTGGAAGCCTGTGCTCCCAGATAATCTGGTTTCGGAGAGCTGGTTTAGCTCATTCCCACGTGCTGGAATTTGTATTGCTTGCTTCTGAAAAGCTTGGGGGATATATAGGTTTTAGGCAGATGAAAGAGTATAATCTGGGACTGAAGATTGGCATGGGTAGCATTTCATATCTGTCCCAATAGGCTTCTGCGAGTCCATAAAAAATACTTTTATCTTTATCACGTTTGTCTGTGAAGCATCGTGTGCTAGTCTTGAGATGAATTTATTTGGACTCTTACAGCTTTTGAGTTTGTCAAATAAACATTTAGAAACACCTTTTTTTTTTCCCCAGGGTAATGCCTTTTTACCCTTTGTCTTGTTTCCTCCTTTTTTTCTTTTTTCTTTTTTTTTTTAAATTATTTTGTGTCCCTGTCTCTTAAAGGATGTGATACACAGAAGCTTTGCTTCATTTGATAGAATGTGGCTCACAGCTGAGGGCCGTCAACAAAGAACAGATCAAGTCAGCCATTTTTATGTTGTAGCTTGCTCTGGATATTTAGCATAAAGAAAAGCAGTTACTATTGTTGAACAGAGAATCAGAAAAAAACAGGTAGGGAGGAATGATGCCGTAATGCATACAAATGGCAAAAAGGGTTTTAAAAAGGAAAAAAATGTGAAAATGTCTTACTTTTGCACAGGCCACAAGGCAATTTTTCTTTCACAAGATAATCAGTAAATTTCAATCCAAAGCAATTATGAGTTAAGCGTTGTACAAAAATCCTGCAGATTTAAAAAAGAAAAAAAGTTAATAAATGCTAAATATTAACAACCTGGAACATTCCTTCCCTTCCTCCCCCTCAAAAGCATGACAATGTATTTTGATTTTGCACAGCTGATTAAATTTGACTTAGTTTTAGATGGATCTTTTCTCCTGTATGTTGCCAAATGACTTCCTTTGTGAATCCTCGTCTTTTGCAACATTCTGTTCCAAATTCTAGAGATTTTGCTGCCTCTTTCTTATTTCCTGTGCAGAGAAAAAGCTGTAGGGTTTAACTGTCAATAAGAGCTTCTTTGAGATCATGGCAGAATTTGGTGATGGCAGGTGTGTCGTCTTATAGCCTGACTCATCCCAGGCCTAGATCACCTCTAGATATTCTTCTGTAGGTAACATAACCACTAGCAGCTAATGATTAAAGAGGAGGAGCTTATTAGGAAAAGCTAACAACTCAATTAGAATCATAGAATGGTTAGAGTTGGAAGGGACTCTAAAAACCATCCAGTTCCAACCCCCCTGCCATGGGCAGGGACACCTCCCACTAGACCAGGTTGCTCAAAGCCCCATCCAGCCTGGCCTTGAACACTTCCAGGGATGGGACATCCACAGCCTCCCTGGGCAACCTGTTCCAGTGCCTCACCACCCTCACAGTAAGGAATTTCTTCCTAATATCTAATCTAAACCTCCCCTCTTTCAGTTTAAAATTAATTCAAAGGCATGTTAGGGAAGAGTTATTGCTGGAAGTTGTTTCTCACAAATAACTCCTCCAGTGGGGATATACTGAGAACACTTCTGAGGTGAGAGGTCCACCCTGCAAATTCATGTATCGGGCCATATTAATAGGTACCACTTCAACTTGGTGCTGAGCTGGACAACCGGGCAGAGTTCATCTTAAAAGGGGACATTAATTACAGGAACATGTGATTTGGTAAAGCTACAAAGACATGGCTCTGGGTCTCTCAGCAACCAAATCTGCTGTCCCACCTGGCTCTTGTTCAGGACTGTGGGATTCCTGTCCTCGTGGGGAAGAAAGTCATCTCCAACACCAGCTGCTCCTCCTAGCCTTTACAGAGGAGGGTGAACCTCAAGTTGCTGTAGTGCTAAATGCACTGCTACTTGCTTGATTGCACCAGTGAACACCTCTGAAAATTTTGAGAAACTTGAATGGAATATGAGAGGGTGGGTGTTTTGTTTGGTGGTTTTCTTGGTTTTGTTCTGTTTTTTAAAAAAAACTGAGAAATCTCTCTGCACTCCTTACTCCTTCCCTTCACTGTCCTTTTCTTGTGCTTTCTCTCTAGAAATATTTAATTTTTACCTTGTATGTATCTTATCCTTGTATATATCACTGTGTTGTAGTATTTCTAGCTCTGATAGTGTTAGGGTCTTTCAACAAAAATGCCAATCAAATGGAAATCCTAATGTTTCCACTTAATTGCTGTTTATCAAAGGCTGTAGCAGCTGTGGCCAACATTCATATTCAGATTCATTTTGCTTGCTTTTAAGATCATAGTTAAAGAGTAATTTCATTGTCTGTTCCTAATTTATATTAACTTTCCTTGTTTCAATCATTTGTTTTGGTAAGTAACTGTTAGAGGCATGTCTACTCTCCCCTTTCCTCCAAATGCCATGGTATAGTGGAGTAATTAGCTGAAGTTTGAGGTGATCTGTTCCCTAACCCATCCTGTAAATATCAATGCTAACAACAGTGTCTTGTGTTTTTTTTCTTTTTTCTTTTTTTTTTTTATCAATGTGCTTCTTCCTGTGTGAATAATTATGTGTCTAGAAACAGCCATGGAGTGATTTTGCTGTACTGAATGGGGGAAAGATTAATAGTGACATTTGGAAGGCAAGTATATTGTCAGATTTTAGAACCTTTAATACTGTTACCCTTGTTTTTTGCATGGCAGTGGCTGGTTTTTTTTCCCTTTTTATTTTTCCATGAATGTCATTCATAACCTAGGCCAAAGTGAACGGGGGTACTGCTAAGGATGTCTAGCTCACAAACATGCTGCCTTTTCTGATCTTTCCACTTGGAATGGATTCAGTCTACACTAGCAGGACAACTGCCATGACGTAACGAATGAGATGCCTGCAGTGAATGAAATGCAGCTTGAGAATATATGCATGCCTCTTCTCAACTTCAGCCAGAAATACTATCGCTTCTTTGCAGGGAGGATTTAATTTCCCTTTGAAATAAGAAATAACACGGTGGTGTGCTTAATACTATATTCATAGCACTTAATGCTATATTAATAGCGCTGCCTTTATCTCTAGGATCTTCATGCAGCCACTGTGAACCCAGACCCAAGTCTGAAAGAGTTTGAAGGAGCAACGTTACGCTATGCCTCTTTGAAGCTCAGGTACAATGACTTCAGAAGTCTCTGTGGAATGACCATCTCCCTTTTGTGCTGTGTGGTAATTTTTATGTGATTTTAAGATTGATTTTTGTCTTTTTTTTTTTCTGTAACAGAAATGGTCAGCAATCTGATGATGATGATTCTTGTAGCATCAACAGTGATCCAGAAGCCAAGGTCTGTAAGAAGATCCACAGTGGGATAACAATTAAAAATTTGCAATTGTAAACATAACTTGCAAGGTGCAGAATGTCTCCTAGGTTTTGAAATTAACTGTATGCCTCCTCTTGGCACAATGTAGATTGACAATGCGAGACTAATTCCATCAAAGGAATTTGTAGATTTAAAGCTTCATTCAATTTGTTCAGGAAAGTGTGCCTTACTTTGAAATCACATAAGCCAAGGAATTGAATGTTACAGCTCAAGATTCTACTGTCCAACTGTAGTAACTGACCTCTTGCACAACTAAATGGGTTTTCTGTCCTGAGTGAGAGAGCGCTCTGTTGTTTGTCATGGCTGGATAGCTTCCTGGGGCATTTGGTGGCAGAATTAGCTCTTTATTCTCAAGTTTATCCCTTTTTTCCTTGTTTATGTGGTTGCTTGAACTTGCAGCTAGTAACAAGGAAGTTACTTTTTAGAACAAGGAACTTTGTATTTTAGAACAGAGAATGCAACCTAGTTTGAGGATAAAATTTATAGAGCAAAATGAGACCATTATGTGAACAAGCACCGTAATTAAATCAGAGCCTTTACTGTTGTAATCTAAGGTTTTTGAGGAGAAAGAAGCAGCAGAAGGTTTGGAATGCTTGTATACATATCTCCAGATTGTCTTGCTGATGGTTTTGCCTTGTGCTTGCATCCATTTTTAAGGATGTGTGTGAATCTCTGTAGTTGGAAATCCAAGTAATTTACATAAGTGTTTTGGCTGTGCCATACACCTGCAGTGACTGACAGGATCAGAAGCTGCTTACATGCAGGAAGACAGTACGTAACAGAGTTAATAATTATAATAGCATTAATGATATATTTTAGGAGAGAAAACATACTGATCAGGGTACTTAAACTTCTTTGTCATCCTGATTATTTGGCTTGTGATATTTAAATCAGATGTGAATACATGTGTTTTGGTTGCCAGGCTGGCAGTTAAAAAGCAAGGGTTTCAGCTGCGCTCGTTACAATGACAGGCACTAAATACTGAGCACAGTAAATGGAGTTGGAAGAGTGATGAGCATTAGGTACCAGTCCTCTGAACGAGAAAGCTGTTCCTTTCAAGATAAGCCTTACGGTATGGAAAGCATTATAGGGAGGCAGTATTTTGATATGTCTGACTTTCCCAGGTGCCCTGCACTGGGTAGAATTGGGAGCCCTTCCTCCACGGAGAACCATGGCAGTATTTGTGTGGATGAGTAACTCGTGTGTCATCATCTCCCTTCCCTCTCTGGCTTGCTGTTTAAACTTCAAAATTTATGGAAAGGATACCCATCCAGCATCAGGGAAATGGGTCAATGCCAAAAGCTTGTCCTCTTTTGTCTATCACAGCTGGTTTTGTTTCTCCTGTTTAGACAAAACCGTGCTGATGATGCTTAAACAGGTAATCAAAACCGAGGGCGGAAACATTCACAGAAGTGACTGAGAGGAGCAAGATAAGAAATAGAGGAGAAACTATATATGTTTGGGTTTTGTTTATTTAAATCAGTTGAGTGAAAGCACCTTACCTGCTGTCTGTCACTGCCTGATGGGGCTTTTGTAGTGACTGTGGGTGACTGCAGTGGTGAAGGACTGTGGTGCTGCGGGTGAAGCTGAGCAGCGCTGATGGTGCTCTGCAGCAGGAGAGGCTGTGGGCAGAGCTGTTCAGTGCATCTGCTTCTGCCCCGAGGACCGGACAAGCAGCTGCTGCATGGCCCTACCTTGCAAGGGTGGGAAGTGGTCCGGAAACAGCAGGGAAAATCTTCACCTGTGGAAAATGCTTTGGGATCTTCAATTCTCACGTGGATGGGAAGGGGGTGTGGACGGTGTATTCCTTCCTAGCCCATTTTACCCAAAATATTGCGAGACCGAAAGAAGTTTGATAGGATTTGAAACTGACCACCTGAGACTTGAAAAAATAGATTTTTTAGCCCCTTAGGCTCTCCTCTGCCACATGACATACCTTAACTATATTTGATTGAAGCTTGCTTTTGTGTGGCAGCAGGAACAGATACTTTTTCTTCATTTCAGTGCAAGAGGAGGAAGCTTTTTTAACTCATTAAACTCTCTGTTGGAAGAATTTGTTAAAATGAACCTTGTTAGAGATATTTTAGAGATCTGAAACCTGTTTAAACCTATTCATGACAGCGGCCAGTATATTTGAAAAAAATTAAATTAAAAAATTAAATTTCCTCAATGGCACCGAGTAATGCTGTCTTTCAGCAAAGGGAGCCATGCCACCTTGTGGAAAGCTGAAGTAGTTGTCTTCCCCCAGAGTCTGTCAACTTCTGCAAAGATTGTAGTACTGCAAAAATGTCAGTTTTGGGAAAAGTGTGTCATATAATTAATTTAATTCTTGTAAGAAAAGAGATTTATGCAGCAACACAGTTAAGCATTCAAAATTGTCAGTAAAAAACAGATGTTTCTCTATACATCATGTGCTTAAGATGCAGTTCAGAGCTTCATATCCTTGGCATCTTGGTGCAGGTTGTCTGCACAAGGCCATAAAAGATAAGGGGAAGGGGGAGAAAGGGGAGAATGATGACATCCAGCTTCTTGATTTCTGTAATTTATTTTGGTAGGAATTTCTTGAAGAGATGGCTCATTGCGCTTGACAAGGATCCTCATTCTGCATGTGAAACGTGCACAGGTGGAAATGAGTTTTGAATTGGTATTTCCCAGGAGACAGATCATAACCTCCCTGGTTAATTTATAGAGCAACCTGCGCCTTCCTAATTGAGTTTCAAGGGAGGTAAAAAGATGCTTTTATCAATCCTGGACTGTAAGTTCATCTTTTCACATTGTTGTAAAATACAAAGGCCATGTGTAAAAGTATAGAAAGATGCTAATTTTTTTCCTTGCTGTCATGCGTAGAAACTGAGCCTCCTGAGAAACCTGTCTCTGTCCCTAGGAATGGGATGAAAAATGGAAAGCTTATGCGACCCAATTTTTCCAAAATCTTTTCAGAATTGGCCTGTTTGGCCTGACATTTGGGCTTGCCTTTATTCTCCCCTTTTAAATGTGGTTTTCTGATAAGACTTAATTGAGTCTTTTTGTGTTAAGCATGGATTTTCGAATTTCCTGACCACATTATCCTGTTCAGCAGAGTTTCACTTTCCAGCCTTGCCATTTTAGAGTAGTTTCAGTTATATATTGGTGTCTAAGAATGGGAAGAATCTATACCTGCAGAAGTACTAGGCAGTTGCTCCAAAAATCTGTTTTATACTTTAGAAACCAGTAAATGCTCGAGATCTCAAAAGAGAGGAAGAGGAGGAGACTATTTCCAAGAGGGGTAGAGGTAGGAGCTGCTGATACCAGGTATTTAAATTTAATTATTTAACTGTATGTGAATGAAAATACAGTTGGAAACATGGGAAATGAGTTGGTGATGAACTCCTTTGGATTACCTGGGCATTAGGGATTAACCAGTTGGGCTTTTTGGAGTGATGTGAGGGATGTTTCTGGCAAGCTGACTTGTCAGTCTACTTCTGGCTCTCATGAAAATGGCCTCGAAATAGCACTATCAAAATAATTTTACAAAATAGTGGCTGCCCCCCAAAGACTTATTATCCATCTTGCTGCTGTTTTTCTTGCTATGAAGGCAGGTGTGTATGTTTTGGAGACATCCTACATTTGCTTGTTTCTGGTCTTCTCCAGAAGTGAATATCCTGGCTAGATACAGGACCGTTGGTAAATAATCAGTGTGTCTCCTTGGTGATAGAGATGAGTCTGATTTCTGATGCAAGTGAAGATTTAACCAGAGAGGAGTTTTTACCATGTCTAGTAATTCCAAGAAAATCTTTTCACACTGAAGTCTCTCTCACAGTCAGAGTAGCTTCTAAAATTATTGGTCCAAATAGGGAGTATTCAACATTTTCCAACAGCTTCACAGTCCACTTCATGCAGCATATAATCTTCTCATGAGCACATGAAACAAACAGCCTCAGTTCAATTCATTTCAATTAATGGATTCAATTTAATTAAATCTGAGGAGTTTATTCCATCTTAAATCTCCTTACAAAAAAAAAGATTAAATCTAAAAGAAAAATGGGGCATCTTCAACAGTTTTTCTTCCAAAATGATACTTCCGCTTGTTTTTGGAGTAGGAATTTGTTTCTTTCAAAAACAATCCTTGGTTTTCATTCCCTGCAAAATGGGACCTGTTATAGGGTAGAGGACTAGAAGAAATCTTCAACCCATCACTTTACCCTTATAGGGAACCACAATATGTAATCCAATGTATTAATTTCAAATTTCTTCTTCAACATTTTTGGGTTGGGTTTGTTTTTTTTTTTGCCTTGACTAGTCTTACTGACAAACTGATTCAAGCATTACCTTCCTTTGACGGTCAAAACCTTTTTAACCTAAACTTTTTGAGGCCATTTTTTATCCTCTTGTTCTATTTAGCCACCTTCTAGTGCATTTATAGCAGGCAATTATGTCTCTTCTTCAGCTTGGTTTTGTTACAGTAAACAAGCTAAGTGCTTTTAATTATTCATAATGAGGCTAGGAGGGTTGCCGTCTTCTTACGAGTCCCTGTTTCCCTGACTGTTGTAGCAACTCCATGTTTCCTGTCTTTAATTTTTACCTATGGGCAATCAGATTTTTCTCTGGGTGGAGTTTTTCTAGTGTCTTGTAGGGCAGCTTGAAAGTGTCCTTATTCTCTATTGGAAAGTTCTTGACACATAATTTCATTTACTTTTTCAACTCCCGAGCAGGTAATCGTTTTAGTTGCAGCTTAAGCCATAATTACAACGAGTGTTTGTAAGAGTGAGCAGAAGAAAAGTTTCAGTTTTCATCTCAACAATTTGAATACCACCTTTGTCAGGGCAGGGGAATTGTTTTGTTTCTTTTTTTTTTTTTTCAAAGAATTTTCTTGCTGGTATCTGAAAGTTTCTTGTGAACAGCAGAATTCTGTATTTTGGGGATTAGCCTAAATAGTATGTAGTTCTTTTAACACTACGCTACTGCCAGTGGAAAACTCTTGACAATAACTATAGAATAGCAAATGTTTAACCATCTTTCCATCCTTGCAGCTTCTGCGTAGCAGTGGTGAGTGGTATGGGGGACAGCAGTTCCTACGCTGGTTGGTTGGTTCTGAATCTGGTTGAATGCTGCCATTAGCAGCATTAAGGAGATGCTGCAGGTGAACGATGCAGGTGCTCGAAAACATTCTGCTTTGACAGCAGTTTTAGAAATAGCAGGATAAAGCACTAAAATACATCTCCTCAACATTTTTTTTTAAATGTTTTTGATTTCGTACATTAGAACTTTTGGAGTGTGTTTGCTTGTTCGTTCTCTCTCTCTTTGATACTTACTGCTATTGACATCTGTTGTATCATTAGGTGATGTTATAATTGATAATGTCATGATGTGAAGTACATCATAACACAGATTTCCATCTAGAGGATATTTGCTTCTGCCTTGTCCCTAAATGGAGCCTTGTTTAGTCAAATATGAAGATCAGTCCAGGGCAGAGGAAGACCTAGTGTTTTTCCCAAATCTAAGCAATTTTTTTAATAGTATACAGAATTAAAATATGTTTAATTGTTATAATATATGTATAATATAAATATCTGGGATAATGTAGTTTAATTTCTTGAGCCCTTCAAGATTTATAATTAAGTCCCGTGAAATGTTACATGTCTTTCACTCTTAGAAATCCCACGTATCTCTGGGATCTAATTAGATGTGAACCTTCCATGCAGGATCAGGGTGACTGAACAGCAGGAGAGATGTAGAGGGAGCTTGTAGCTTTCCTTAGAAAAATACATCACAAAGCCATTCCTCATGTGAAAGAGAACGGAAACTGCTTTAAAATTTACCATTAATTTCCAGGTTTGTAATGCAATAATTATGTGTTGAATTTGGGGGCATTATCAGTATTTCTTTCTTAAGATATACTGTACAAAAGATTTGCATTGGACTGCCGGATTTCTACAGGATTGGGAAAAGGGAAGATAAAATAGAAGAACACTTTTGTTTCAAATCAGATCAAAATATCTTCTTGGCCTGTAAAGTTCCAGTACTGACAGCTGTCGGGGTGCTGTTTCTTCCAGGGGTGGCTGTTTAAGAAGGGTTTTCTGTTGCTTCAGCAGGTGAAAGTGCCATTGTTACCTTCAGTACTGTTTCTCATGGAGATGCACGGTGCAATTTTTCTTGGCTGGCGTCTGTATACAGCATCTCGCTGTATAAACCCCTTAACAAACCTGGCTGCTGTGCAGAACTCAAGAGAAACCTAGCTGCTGCTCTTAGAGACATACTTTTCGTGGAAGAATCTGCACTACCTAATATTTTAATGTTTCTTCTATTTAAGTGGTTTTAATCACAATTGATTCACTGCTCTGTAGTGCAGCACAGTAAACTTTGTGGGCCAGCAGTACCTTGTGTATGACTGATGAAGGAGCCCTCAGGAGTGGACAGAAACCAGGGGAAGAAGCAGTCTGCATCATACCCATGTCCCATAGGCAAAAAGCTCCTGTTGCTGTTCTGCAGACCACTGGATTTCGTGCACAGGCAGCTCCCAGTTTAGCTCAGCCTCTGCTGATGTTACTGGCAGACCTCCCCATCAGCTCGCCGGCATCTTTGCTAATACACTGCAGAGGGAATCACAGCTTACAGCCCTTCATACTCCCCACTGGAGACCAGCCATTTCACCTTTAAAACAGTATATAGCCTCTGTCCACTCCAACTGTAGAGCAGCCTCTTGATTGTGAACTGCCTCTTGAATCTCTAGTCATCACCTAGCTGCTACAAAATAATCTGCTCAGATGATATTTTTGTATTTCTCTTCAATTATTTACATTAGCTTGACAGTTTCAGATGGCTAGTTCTAGTCTGCAATGTCACAAAGTTTACCATTCTGTTGCATAGATATATTTTTAATGAAAAAAAGCTCAGAGTGCATACTTATGTGGGTGTGTCTATATATATAATGTATATTTTATGTATGTTATATATATACTACATATAATATATACGCAGTTTGAAAACAATGTGGTACAACCTTGGTGGGTTATTTCTCCATTGTGGATCTGCTGAAAGGGTACGTTTTTGGAGAAAGTTAATTTTAAAAAAATCAATTAAAATGGAACATTGTGTTGAACGACAGAGCAATATTTAGATAGCTCTAGCCAGCATGTATATTTATTTTGGTATGAGTTCTAGCTCTAAATTTCACTTTAAAGGAAGAGAGGTCTTGCTTGGCAAAATTTCATCAACGAGAAAAGGGACTGGGAGGAAGTATTTACCTCTTCAGAGTTTTAAATGCATGAGATACGCAGTATATCATGATGTCATGTTGCTCCTACACGGGAATGCATTATTCTGTATGCTTGAAGATGATTACTCTGCAGTGCTGCAGGAAGGCAGTGTGACAGTAAGTGGGTCCTCAAACATGGGAGTCCCACCAGGGCTCAAGATTTCTGGACTCGGGATTCATGTTCGTGTGAGTCTTCTTCAAAGGATGAGAATCGATCAAAAGTGATGTAACTTCATTGACTTTGGATCCTGTCGTAAACAATTTCTGCAGAAGAAAAATTGCTCTTAACAATGTTACTTCTAAAGAGATGTGAAATCCTGACTCTAGTGAAGACAGAAGGTTTTCCTCCATTGATTCAGTAAGGTCGAGAGTTCACCTAAAGGCTTTTATTTCCTTTTTTTTTTTTTTTGAAGTTGGATGTCATGCATATTACCTTTGAAATTATGTACCACAGTACTAAATAAAGTGCTACTGGCTGCATTAGAGCCACTTACATCTGTCTGCCTGCAGAAGAGCCCTCATCAGAAAAATACAACGCTTAAGGTTAAAGATAACAAGGGCAGAGCATTAGTTTTTTAAGAAATAAATGCGCACATTCTTTCATGCCCTGTAAGCTCCTGCAGGGCTTGTCTTTACTGACAAAGCATATATGTGTTTGTTGGGAGGTTTTTTTGTGTGTTGCAGAATAATTGAAACCTGCTTGAGTTACCCTAACAGATAGACCCTAATTTGAGCATCATTGGAACAATTAGCCCTTATTAGTTTCTGGTGAAAAATACGACTGCCCTTTCTTCACTGAGGAAGCATGTTTTTTATTTCACTGTGTTAAACCGATCCCTTTAGGATGCGAAGTCAAGGTATCTGCAAAGCATCTAAAATCAAAGCCTACTCTTTACTGAGAAGACTGGAGAAAAGAATAAGGTGACTTTAATTTTTTTCTTTAGCAATACGTATAGCAGAAGGGTATTACTGGAGAACAATTGCGTCCATTCCATTTTTTGCTTGACTGACTAGATTTTTTTTTTTACTTGATTCAGAAATACAGTAATGAATAAGAACTTTGGATTAAAAAAATCTTGAACCAGCACAATGGACCTGCAACATTTTCTTGCCTTGATAAAGCAGATTTGACCTCTGGCTGTGAGCCAGCAGCAATCACCGGGACAGACGTATTAAACTCAAAACAAGAGAGGGACTTTTGTCATCCAATGCATTGGAGTCTGTGAGTCTGGAAAAAATGAGACTGTAGTGTCTTGGAGAATGAGTGAGGGACTGTAAGAGCAGAAAGTTCAATATTGACCTGCTCTGGACGAGTAATTTATTATAAAGGTTATTTTCCAGTATTTGTAAAGCCCTCGTATTTTATTCCACAGAAGTTTAGGTTATAATCATGTACTTGAAATAATAATCATTAGTGGATTTCTGAATTCTGTTGTGACCTGAATATCTGTGTGCTTATTTTTGTATTGCATGCTCATTTTCAGCAGTTCAAATAATACAACACGAACTGCAACAGAAAGCTGGAAATGTTGAAGAATCTTATTAGTACTTTTTTGATTCTGCATTTTGAATTTTTGTAATTCAGGATTTTTATGTGACAACTGTCAGTATTTCTCTGAGAAAATGGATACATCGCAGTCTTATTCATGTCAATTAAATGAAAGTGTTTGCTTGTTCGTTAATTGCATAAGATCTCTTTACTCTTGTTACTCAGTTTAGCTTTGATCAACTCCAGTATTTTCATCTGGAACCAATGCAAGCTTTCTTGCTTGATGTATAGCAGGTGTATATATGGGAACATACTTCTTTCTCAGAAGAGAGTGGCTATATTTTATGGTACTTGGTCTTCCAAAGCATAAAATAATATGATAGTTTGTTTTATTTTAAAACCGTGAAAGAAAATGTAAGGAGTATTTCCAAGATTGTGTTGGCTGCATAAGAAACAGTTAATTATGTGACCTACATGCTGTGTCTCAGACACAAGCCTGCTCAGTGGCCTGTGATAAAAGACCTTATTAAATACTGTAATGATTTATGTATGTCTGCAGACAGATATAACCTTTAAAAAGGAAAAACATAAAGGGAAGCAAAGGGAAACTGCTCAAAACCAAGTCCTGTAGGCTCAGAAGTAGAGAAGAAATTTGTAGCACAGATTTAAATCATCAAGGCAAACATACCCTAATGTAGATGTTCATAGTGACTACCAACAGCTGTGTGATCTGAAAACAATTAGTCCATGGTTTTGTAATGTACACCAGTTTGTTGTTCAAACTGATGTGCTAATCCATTTTCTCCCTGTAATGGGATCTTTTCTACCCATGCCCTTATGATCCATCCACTTTCCAATACCACTCTGCCATCAGTCATGTGTAATTGATCTCTTGTCCCCTGTCTAGTATGGGGGTTGTATTTGCTTTGGTTTTCTTGATTATTTTATTTATATTTTTTTTTAAAGGTACATACTTACTACTACATGAGGCAACAGCTAGAGTGTGGCATTTGCTTATGTGCAGAGATTTGTCACGGTTCTGTGTTCCTGTCAAAGCTCCTTCCGGAGTTCCTCTTTGAAAAGCTGCTGTAGAGCAGAACCCTACCCTATGGTAAAGGTTTAGTGATGCCGAAGAGCAGAAGTGTGATCTACGGTTCATTCATTCCTTCAAACCTAAAGCTCTCCAGCTTTAGGTGATGTTTTAGATCAGAACTGCACTGCGAGGGAGGTTTACAGCTTTTTACAGAGTTTGGATTATAGCATTTATGAGTTTGGTTCTTTGGCTACAGATCATTAACCTTGAAACATTAATTGGATTTGCAGCCATGCAAACATACGTTCCCCAGAACTGCAAAAATAAGCACTGATATCTGTGTTTTCATTTCTTTTCACCTGTCTTTTCATGGGGCAGTGTGTGATAAGGTGGCCTTTTTTTCCCCTGTGTATTTTCTTTGCACGTTGTCCTGTGTAGCCTCGCAGGAAATGTGAAGTCTCCAGTCGAGATGAAAATACAAGATTATTGACATACCATGGTTTAAAAAACTTTTTTTCATTCACTTCTCTCAGACACCCAGGGTCTGTGGTACTATCTTTGATCTTCCCAATCCCAAACAACAGTGATCCAAATGCAGTATACAATTCCTAAATCTCTTTTATCTTGCTGTATTTATCAACTTCCTTTGTTTTTCTTCAAACCTGTTTTTCGTTGCCAGCTGGGAACAAGCAGATAGGAAAATCATGTTTCATGTATCTTTATTCAGATATGGTTTTTTAAATAATCCGTTTAGAGTTTTGATTGTAAGATAAAGCAGAAGGACTGACCAGGACAGAAAACCATAAGATTTTCTTTTTTGTATGATAGTACTAATAATGTATAACATGATACAAGGGTTATTTGTTTATTCTCTAATGGAGAAAAAAAAATGAGGTAGACTACTGTAAGTCAAAAGTTAGCATCTGGATTACTTTGAAATTATGATGGGCCAATAATGATGAGCCTTGAGTAGACATACTTAACCAACTGGCATTACCAGGAATGTCTGTTTTACTGAGCTCATAGATTCGTAGTCAAGGAGAGCCGCACTCTGGTTTTCAGCTTGGCTTGTTTTGACTCTAGATGTTAGTTCCAGGAGAAAAGAGGGTGCATTAGCACAGTTCTTTCAGGTCAAAGAGAGCACTTTGTCTCTTGGTAAGTGTTGTGGGTGGGAGCCGGGGGACCACGATGCTGTATTAGTGTGCTAGAGGACTAAGGAATTCTACTGTCATGGCTAACTCAGCTAGCCCTGGTGTAAGAATTAGGTCATACCTGATTAAAGACACTAGGTCGTTTGTTTCTGCTGTGTTTTGTGCTCTTTTGTTTTAAAAAGAACCTCTGAGTCCAATAATTAAGCGGGGGGAAACCCACCAACAGTATACTCCTGTTACTCTGACGATGAATGAACCGGAGTATGTATCAAATGTTACTCTGAATCTTCATATTTTCTTGTGCTGATATGTGCATGAAAGTCTGCCATCACGTCTGCCATCACTTCCGAGTCATGCCAGCACCTATATTCAGTTAACCAAGAAGTAGAAGGTTTTTGGCCTTTACGTGTATTTTGAGCAAAAGAATGTTTCTTGTATGTGTATACTGAGGTATATGCGTTGCCTTGTGAGTGGGGTGTTGAGTCTTTCTGGGGTTTATTGAGAGGTTTTTTTGTTTGCAGTGAGTCTTTGGGAAATCAGTTTGTTTTGATGAAACTGTTGTGAAGCATTTTATGTGGGTTATGGTAAAGGTTCTTGTAAAACACACACAAAAACTTGCCAGGTGCTGGAACCCAACGGGGTTTCTCACGTCTACCTGGCTTGGAAGCACCGAGAGGGGATGAAAGCAGGGAAGGAGGCCAAGCCCTTCCATGGAGGGAAATACATGGGATGGACAAGAGTGTCTCTTTCAGCTCGCTCTACTGTCAGGACAGTGGGCTGGGAATGGAAAGAAATACAATGGATGCCTCCACTGGAGAATTTTAAACATAGACTAAAAATGGCCAGCAAAAAAAAGCACCAAGACAGTTCACCATCTTTACTAATAAGAGATTCACCTGCTGCCAGCTAGAACTGGTTGTCTTTCACCAGTTTTTTGCCTTCTTAAGATATATTCTGTTCAGTGCAAGGACTGTATTTATCTTTGTGTTCGGAAAGCAGCTGACAAATTGCAGATGTGGTTGAGATATGAAGAGTAATGAGGAAACAATGTGCTTGTTGTATATATTTAGTTCTTCACCTCTCTTAAGATGATTTAGAAAATGTTTCTCTCTGCTAGTATTCTGTTATTCAATTTAATATTGAAGTACTTGTAAAAACATCCCTTCTTCTGGCACAGTAAAAAAATCTGTATTTTAAAAGCTCACAAAGATAAATATTTAATACCTCAATGGGCATCGCAGCACTTTCAGCAAGATTCATGAGCATCTGATGTGCCAAAAACAATTCTACAATCTTGAGATTAGATGACCTTAATAATCGCTAAAAAATGGATATTTTAGTATCTCGTGTAGCCCTGAAGTGAAGCACACCCCTGAGTGGTGACCCCTCCTTTGTTTCCTCTTTCACCTTCTCCTTCATCTCCCTTTAAAATCGTGAAAGTCAGTGCTTTTGTGGGTTTCCAGCAGAGCTGGGTCAGGAAGCAGCAGTGCAGAAGAATTTGCATATTGGTTTCCTTGCTTGAAAAGCAAAAAAAAAAAATAATAATAAAAATTAATAACGCTTCCACAAAAAATCTGGAGTCATGAGAGGCTTTAATTTTTTACCCACACTCGCTGAAGGGTTTCACACAATTTGCAGAGTGTGTTTGCTGTCTGATGCCTTAGATGAGATGCATCATTAGTGACTCATTATGTACCAGAGGAACAAGAGGCAGACTCTTTAGCTGGGTTCTCTGCTTGGTGAAGTAGGCTGGATGAGTGCGTTGTGCAAGCTGAAAGAAGGCTGAAGGAGGAGAGAAGTTTTAAAGGGAAGGAAGGAGAAACTCATTAATCTTCTTACCCACTGGTGAATTTTATTCCTCCCTTAGTTTGCCAAAGTTGACACATTATGCATATTTAAAATACCTTGGTGTTTTGGGGTCTTTTTTGGAGGACGGTGGTTCCCAAATGGCACACCAGTGATGGTGCATGAGCTTGATCTACTCACTGACTTCACAGCAGTTTTTAAAAGGCAGCAAATGAATATTCAGTGTCTGCTTTTGAACTGTGAAGATGATTTATTTACTGTATCTCAAGAAGAGGGATTAATTGGTAACTCCAGGGTGGACCTGCTGTTGCTGCTCCTGGGCTGTATGCCCATGTGGGCAGGGTCCTGTTGGAGGCAGCAGGGTTCCCAGCAGTCACCGGTGCTGGCTTCCTTCGAGCAGCTCCCAGGATCCTTGCCTGCCTTCCTGAGAGCCGCGGGATGCTGCTGACAGCAAAGAAAGCTCTGTGGCACAAGGCGGCAGCGCTGGACAATCAGTGTTGGTCTTTGCAAGGTCAGAATTGCACTGACTACCTAACGGGGAACTGGACTGACAGAGACAATTACACATCAGTTCACCAGAACAACACAGCATTTCAGGACAGCATAACATTTCAGAAGAAATGCATGAGTAACACTGAAGCAAGCGGGGTACCAAGGACCGAGCACTAATTGACGTCAACACTTGATCCATCTTGGCAAGGGGAGGCTCGGGGTGCAAGCAATGTTATACAGTGGCAGACGTTCAGTTATTAATTGTAAATTTTCTCACTTCTACTTTTGGAACTTGTGCCCGCCTAGTCCTGCACCTCTCTAGGAGGCATTGTGGCTAGCAAGGAGGATTTGGGTGTAAGACTTGGATGTTAGGGCTGGTGCACTGTCTGATCACTGACTTAAGCAAAAAGTTGCAGGGAAACCAAGCTCGGAGATGGGACGGCATTTGATTTGGCATTGTTCAGTGGGGTGTCTGTTGCTATATTAAATACTTAGAAGAGAGCAGGAATTTGGTATGGGGTCGTTCAGGAACCGTTATTGCTGAACCTTTAGGGACCATCATAAGCGTATGGTGTGTCTATTAAGGAGCCACACCAGTAAGTCTGTTGTGCATCCTCCCCCGGCAGTGCATTGCAATTTGAGAATGTGATATACCCATAGTGTTGTCTGGAGGAAATCCTAGTCTCATAGACAGACTCCCATTGACTTAGTGTGAGGTCTGTATTTCACCCGCCGTAAAGCCTAAGAGCGAATCATAGAATGGTTCGTGTTGGAAGGGACCTTAAAGACCATCTAGTTCCAACCTCCCTGCCGTGGGCAGGGACACCTCCCACTAGACCAGGTTGCTCAAAGCCCCATCCAACCTGGCCTTGAACGCTTCTAGGGATGTGGGTTTTTTTCAGAATTAAAGTTTTTTATTCTCTACCCTAGTAAATGTAGGGTAGAGATGATGCCACTCAATTTCTTCCATTTTGTTTTGTTTGCAAAAAGCACCATATGTGCAAAGTAATGTCGCCTTGGCTTGTTCTGCCAACTGAGTGCTCTGGTTGGCTAAACATCCTTCTGCTAAAAAAATGTATAATTAGATTGTTTTATTTTAAAGGTCATTTTTAATTTCTTCTAGAAAAAAGCCTGCTTTCCTCTTACGATAGCTTATCTTTTTATTAGTGCTTTGCATTTGTTATTGTTTGCTACCTCAGTTAAACTTACTGTAGAAATGATTGCTGTAGTCCACAAAAAATTTTAATTTTCTAGTTAAAAGCCAGGCAGTGAGATATACCAAGTTAGTGCGAATCTCACAATAGACATAATCCAATTGTATTTTCTTTCTTTTCAATTAGAGCTCTAGATACTAGCTAAAATTTCAGTTCTACTGTATCTATATTTGTGCTTTTACCTTTATGTCTCTCTGGTTGTGTGTCCTAGTATTTACTGCTGCCTTGTTTCCTCCTTTATATTAACAAAAGTATTTTACTGTAAAGAATTTCTTGCCTCCACAGATACCTTCCCTGGCAAGTCACGTGTTCTTCCTTGTTCCTTTGAATGTTTTCACTTTGCCATTCTCAAATTATATTTTAATTTATTTATCTTTGAGCATAAGATGATCTACAAGGCCTTGATTTTGTTCTCTTCCTAGCCGGGGATCTTTAACTGGCTATTTTGTGTTGCAGTACAAGATTTCCATAGCTGGATACAGCAGTGTGTTGTGTGCTCTGATACATGTTCAGATATTTTCTGTTTTCTTTTTAGTGCTTCGCTGTGCGATCTCTGGGCTGGGTAGAAATGGCAGAAGAAGATCTTGCTCCTGGAAAAAGTAGTGTTGCTGTGAACAATTGCATCAGACAACTCTCCTACTGTAAAAACGACATCAGAGATACTGTCGGCATTTGGGGAGAGGTAAGAATGGAGTGAACTTCTCCTTCTCTTGGAACATCCCTCTCATCTCGTAAAACATCTTGAAAGAACAACTCTGTAGGCAAATATGTCCGTGCTGTGTATTTAGGACTTCCCTATCCCAGCTGGCACTGCTAGAAAATATAAAAGAGTTCAAGGAAAGTGTTGACGGAAAGTGTTCCAAACTTTTCAGGACAGCCAGTGCCACAAAGACGTCATCTTTGCATTTGCATCCAAACTAGTACACACCTGTGCAATAGTGTTGGGATAAACTGTTAAAATCATTGGAAGTCTTTCTCCTGACCAGAGGTTTGAGAGTGGTGCTTTGGAACAGCATTGTCACACGTTTCCCAGTGACAAAAGGGCTTCAAGGAAACCTAGACTGCTCTGACCCATGCTTCTAAAATGTTTGAGAGGATTGAGACTGATGGACAGATGGCTTATTTTAAGATGATTATTTTATCAGTGTTTCAGAAGGCAATTAATTTTATGTCATCAGTCTGTCTGTTGGTTCCTGTCCAGTAACTCTTGAATCTGTTCACCAGTGTCATCCAATATTGAAGGATGCCAAATTTCCACACACTGAGGGGGAGAACAGAGAGCTCAGCTCTCCGCTGCCTTGGTTTGGTGATGGGTCAGTACACCTTCATCAGCTGAACCGTGCGAGCTCTGTGCTTCTTTCTGAATTGGCAGCAAAACAGGATACCACTGAGGGAGCACAGGGAGAAGCGTGAAGGGAGAAACCTGGTGTGGACAGAGGTGAGCTGGGGACAGATGAAGTAGAAGGTGTGGAGGGATCAGTAAGTGAAACAAGAAGAAAGGAGTTGTTATAGCTGTGGAATGTACAGAGGACATAGGAGACAAACCCATAGAAAAACATCTTCATTATTTGATTGATCATGGAGCAACTTAAACTTCAGCCAAATCTTCTATTTCTCTCCTGACCTGTTTTGAGGAGGGTTACACTGATGTGGATTTACTACCCAAGATCTGGACGCAAAACTGATAGAAGAGTGAATGTTGTTACCTTCGCTGCTATTTGTGTGATCATCATTGCCAAACCAAAGAGGAATTAAAAGAAAGACTTGTCTCAGTAAAAATTTTAGGAAAAATATCTTTCAGTCTCCCAAGTTATTGTTACAGTCTAAGGCTTGTGTTCAGTGTCCCGGCTGTGACCACAACAATGCAGACACACTTCAGAGGAGCAACTGGGGAAAAGTGCCTGTCTAAAAATGAAAGTGATGTTTTAAAGGACACAATTAGAGTGCCCTATCTATTTAAAGTAGTTTCAGAAGGGTTTTTTTTTATGTAAGAAATATATGCTGTACGTATAAATGAACAAGATAACGTTAGTTTCCCTTTTCCTTATTTCTGGGAACAGTTTTATTTAGTTAATATGGCTAGACAAGCAATTAGAGATGTGTCAGTCATGGGCTTTGGACTTACTGATGACCCTGGGAGGGGAAAACCCACTCTCTTTACATGTGTGTAATCCCATCCATTTTTCAGGTGACAGAATTTTGATCAACTTGAAATATATCCTTTACTTTGAAATGATATGCTTTATTTTAGTTTAAGAGTTAACGTTCATATTTTTCCATATTTCTCTCTGCCAATCCCATTGTTCTGTGTTGGAAAACCTTGCAGGTTTTCAAGCCAAACTGGTGAAAAGTTTTGGTCCTCTTGAAAGGAAGTTTTGATTAAGAGTGCTATTCATAAAAAAATATTTAAAAAATCAGCCTGACAAAACAGTAGAGACACTGTGCTTGAATAGGTGGCCCCTGAAGTAAATTGTCTTCTTGATTTTAAAAGAAATCATTACAACCACATTTTTCTGCTGGCAATGTAATGCTTCAAGAGTGATTGCAAGAGGCATGTTTTAGAGAGGAATCTGAAAAAAAGTGTGCTGTTCACTGATATATCAGATGGAGCACATACGGCAGAAATCTGTTATGAAGCTAGAACTGATGACTACAGATAGAGGTTTTAAGATAGCCTAAAGATTTATTTTAGCTAGAATGTAATGCAAGTGAAATTGGGAGTAGGACCATCCTCAAGTTTTCATGATTTAATAAAACAAAACACAAAACCCCCACACACTCTGGGTAAAATCCTGACCCTGCAGAAGCTTTGTCACTGGCTTTAATGTGGGATTTCATCCCCTCCGCTCCTCGCCAAAAGAAATTCCCTGTAAATTTCTAACTTCCACGTCTCTATAAAATCTAGGAAGAAAACCAGGACTCATCTGTTTGTGTTGCTACTTTGCCATGCATTATATTCCTGTACATTACAAAATCACTTACATGAGAAAGACGGGTTGTTGCCATTGACCTATATACCACAGTATAGAACACTTCCCTGCGTATATAACACTGCTGGGACTGCGCCTTTCTTCCCTTTATTCACTTTACCTGTGTGGCTCTTCCAGTGAGAGCCACCTTCATCTTGGACCATCAGGTCTCTGCCACTCTTCAGCAGTCTGAGATAGTGAGGTCTATCTTCAAGCTCCCAGTCTGTCCAAATCATTTCTTCTTGCCCTATGAGGTGTTTTCATCTCTAAAATAGCTTTTGTATAATAAGGCAACAAAACTTAGCAAAATATATTGCTTCTGGCTGCAGCCATGCTATCCCTTGAGCATTGCAAGGATAACTTCCTGAGACTTATGTTGCTTATCTGCACATTCTCCAATCTTTTCCAGCTAATTTGGATTCAGTTTTATTACCCTAATCCCAGTCTATTTTGCATGATGAACAGATTTTACCTTCTTGTAATAATTTCTTTCTGGAATAAATATATAAGTAGAAAATGGGTCCAAAAAGCAATCTTTGTGACACTTGGTAATGTTCTTCACACAATCTGTTTACTGCTTCTGACCTCCAAGCAGATTTCTCACCCTTTTTCTTTACGGTGACTCTGTTTTCTGTTTGATTTCCTTCATCATCCTGGTCTGCCTGATGCCATCCTGGCTTCTGTGTTTTATTTCCCGTGTTTCTTTTCCTGCATGCCACAAGCAGTGCAATGCTGCTGATGCACCCCATTGGCACACATGCTGATCACAGCTACATCTGTTTCTCCTTCTCAAGGAACAGCCTGTGTATCTCCAGCATTGCATCTCCGCCGCAGCTGTACTTTTTTCATCGGGCAAAAATGTTCCTGTGTTGGCATCGCATACACCAGCCTGTGTCTCCTTCCTCTCCCACACCCCTCTTGGTGCCAGCTCTGTGTCACAGCTCCCCTTTGAGTCCCTCTTAGGAGATTTGGCGAGAGGAGAGAGGTGGTCAGCAGCACCTGCCCCTTGCTGCCTAGCCTGGAAACCCTGAAAGCAGGCCATCCCAGGGTGACAGGAGTGTATGTCCTAGACACAAAATTAACATCATTAAGACTTGAGCCACTGTAACCAAGCGGGAAGAGGGTTTCTGTGACACTGAGGTGAAGAAAAAGGTCATTTTTGAAACGTGTCAGTAGGAAGTCAGCCCCTTTCCATTCTTTCTGTTCATTTATAGATTCTGGCACAATAGAGAGGAAACAAATTACTCTATATTTAGCTGATAGCTTCCACCTTCTTATTATTATTATCAGCAGGAGCTTGTCTTACCTCTTGGCAATAGGTCCATGACCATTTCCATGGGATCCCGCGGTCTGCAGGGTAGGTGTACAGCCTCTGAGAAGAGAGCTGTTAACTGATAGAAGAGGCAGCAGACCTTTTGCAAATGCTAACCGTCAGAGGAAGATTAGCATTTGAGAATTAGCATCAAAAGGAAAATTGCCTCTAAATTTGTTTCCTCTAAGGGGGAAAAAAGCATTCTCCTTGTTCTTACATGCCAGAAGAATTAGGGAGAAATCCTGGCTCCAGGATTCTGCAGTCACCGGCAGAATTCACATTCATGTCTTAATGCTAGGTTTTCCCCTTTAATTAATCTTTCTTCAAAGAGAATCCTGTAAATCCTTTGGCACTTACAAATTGCTGTCTGTTCCCATGACCCTCTGGTTAAAGTTTATGGAAACAAAGCATATTGTTTGAAGGAATAAACTCTTCCTTAAGAGTACAGGTTTTGATGTGAGCCTTTACTATTAAGACAATTCTTGACTTCTGTTATGTTTGGAAGGATTTACTTGAGAAAGGATAAACACGTCATTTGTTGAATAACTCAGTAGCTTGGGGTTGAATGAGTCAAACAGTTGCATTTAAAAGACATCAAAGCTTTTTGTGATTGGGATCATTTAAAAATATAGTAGTAGTAAGATACTATCTTATACTGTCGTAGATCTTTTTCACACCAGAAGTAAATGAACTTATTTTCAATTGTTCTTGGAGCAAACTGAAACCTTGAGTAAATTAAGAGAATGCAAGTCTGAACAGCACAGGGATAACACCTTGATCGCAGGCAGTTTGAGAGGGAGATGTGCTGTGTAACTGTACTTTGTCTGGAGTTGCAGGGCAAAGACATGTACCTTATACTGGAAAATGACATGCTGAACCTGATTGACCCCATGGACCGCACAGTTCTCCATTCGCAGCCCATTGTGAGCATCCGAGTCTGGGGCGTGGGGCGTGACAATGGCCGGTGAGTCTTCATTCTCCTTATCCCTCTTGACTTGGTGCTATTTCTGTCTGCTGATACAGAGTACACGTATGCCTGGAGGAAGTCTGGTATCAAAGCTATTTATTTGATTGAGTAATTGTGTCCCAGGGGCTATGAGAGGATGGGTATATTCTTTTTCTTGCTGGTGTTACTTTTTAAAATCTCTGCTTTTTGCTGTTTTGCTAAACCTGTATTGAGCAAACCTTTCAGATGAATTCAGCCAGGTGCATAAAACTGCACACACGTTATTTTGCTTCAGATATATATATAATACTTTTGAAAATATAGTTTTATATTAAAATGTGTTCTGTTTGTCCTGCCAATGTGAAAGTATGTCTTCCTGCTGGTTCAAGTTAAGTGCACTGCTTAATGCTTACTGTATGCATGTGTTTCCACTTTCTTGAGATACTTGATTTGATGGAGAAAAAAGTTGGATTGAGGGAGGAGTAATGGTTTTAAGCCAGTACAATTACTTAAGGATGTTGATGCAAGAAAATTCAGAAGCGTGTTGCAGAAAACTGAGGTTTGTCCTTGAAACCTGACTCTTGTGAGCTGAAGTTCTTCCTTGCCATAGGGAGCAACCATGAGTGTGTGCTAAAGGCCTTCCTGCCCTGGAGCCAGTCTTTCCTTCGCCTTCGTTCCTGACTGGTCTTCTTTTGGTAGCATCTTTCTTTGTCATGTAACATTGCTGCAGGAACAGGGTTGTGAAGGTAACTTAGAGCGGGACAGCGAGCTGTCTACCCGTGCCATTGAGCATTTTGATGTATCAAAAACATCGCTATTCACACTGAGAAATTCCAGGGTCTTTGGACTGTACCCATCTTGACACATGGCTAGTATGGATTGAATAATGTTAATGAGCTGCTGCTTTTTGTGTTCATGTTTGATTATTGAGATACTTGCAATAGTAGGGTTGTTTGGGTTATTTGTCTCTGACTTTTGATGGGAAATGTCTTTTTGGACCTGAAAAAATCTTTCCCAGGAAAAGATTTTCTGAAACGTCTTTAATCCCTCCCAAAGTTTCAGATTGTCTCTGGTTAAATTTCCAAAAGGAAAGGTGAGACCTTATTGTGGCCTTTCGGTACCTAAAGGAGTCCTACAGAAGAGCTGGGGACAAAATTTTCAGCAGGGCCTGTTCTGATAGGACAAGGGGTAATGGCTTTAAACTGAAAGAGGGAAGATTTAGACTAGACAGAAGGAAGAAATTTTTTGCAGTAAGGATGGTGAAACACTGGCCCAGGTTGCCCTGAGAGGTGGTAGATGCCCCATCCCCAGAAACATTCAAGGTCAGGTTGGACGGGGCTCTGAGCAACCTGATCTAGTTGAAGATGTCCCTTCTCATGGCAGGGGGGGTTGGACTGGATGGCCTTTAAAAGTTCCTTCCAACCCCAAGTATTCTATGATTCTGAGATAAGTGTTTCTGTGACCCAGTTCCATCTTTCTAAATTTTTTACTTCTATAAATGACTGATGGTTGGGGTTGGTTTTTTTACCGTTTTTCACTTCTATTGGTGCAGATTTTTGACATCTAAAAGGGGCAAATCCAGTTTGAAATGGCGGGAAGTAAAAAGGTTTTAACTTCTTATGAATAAACCATTACAGTGCTTTGTTTGCCTTAGAAAATGGGTGCATTGGACATTTCCCTTCAAGTCAGATTTTGTAGTAGCTTGCTTTGGTCAGGAAATAAATAGAGCATCTTAAGGGGCACCTAAATGTGGTGCAGCTTTACAGACTAAAGGAAGCCAGCTTTGCTTTTTGTTAGCTTTCCTGAAGCATTTACAGTAGTTCTTTCAGATATTTAAATTTCTTTGGAAAATAAAATCATTCCATTGTGTTGTTTATAAAATAAGATAACGAGTCACATTTCTCCAGGTCAGCTACCTGCTTCTCCTAAAGACAGAACTGGTCATAGAAGCATTGAAGTCGAAAAGGGGACATTTAAGAGAAGTGTGCCTTTTGCAATCATGTGGCACCAAGAATGTTGCGAGCTTTTGGTGAAATGTATTTGGGGGTGGGAGACAATAGCAAACTCTCCTAGATGAATATAAGCCCCGTCAGCAGGATGCAATTAAAAACCCAACCAAATAAACCCAGTGTTCTCTCTCTTGGTCATAAAAGGTAGAAGCTTCCTCTACTGTTTCCCTGAAACGAGATTTTATTTGTGACATTGACAATACAGAGAACACGGCAGAGTAAATCAACTAATCTTTTCTCATGTTTCTACCATCAGAAGTGGGAGTTGGCCTATCTGTGTTGCAAGTGAACATTTCTTGTTTCTAGAGAACATGACTTTTCTTGATTGTTTGCTGTAAGTAACAGCAAGAAATAGTTTATTGAAGGTTTAATATATGAACACACAATCAAAACCAGACTTAATATTTCATTTGCTGGCACAGTAATGTTCTTAGACACTTTTATTGGAATCTGTTTTTTTCATCGTAAGAAGTTCGATTTCAGAGCTTTCTTATTTTTAGCCCTTCATAAGAATTTTGATATATGCTTCTGCAGAAATTTTGTGTCCAGTATGACTTTCAGGACTGGAGCCCACTCTTTCTGAAATTTAGTTTTATTGACCCGTTTAAAAAAAATAAGATTGTAGGGAAAGCATTGTAGCCATTATTTGTAAGTAAATTCAGACTGCATGTGATGTTAAATAGCAGAAGATCCCAAAGACAAGCAGAAAGAACAAACTCATGACTGAGTAATCAGATGTACAATGTGTTTTGGGCATAGAGAGGTTCACTACAGGAAACATGCTTTGAAGGGTAGCATAAATGATGTATCTTTTACTGAAGAAACACTACCACACCAGAAAAAAGCATGTGGTGACAGGAGAACCCAGGCTGAGAAAACCATATTGTTGAGGTGGAAATTGCAGTGCATCTCTCTTCACTTACACATTAGCATGCAGTCCTTGGGCTCATCCTGGTAATATTACTGGTCCTGAGGTGAGAAACACCAGAGCCATTCACTGACTGCAAAAGCAACTCTCCCTGATTATGGCTTTGCCATCATCAGAGAAAAGTGAGGGGATTGCATTGCTGCTTTTGGTGGATTAATTGTCCAGGAAGTTGATGAAATCCCAGTTTCTGGGATGAAGCTCTTCAGAAGTTACTTGACGTGAATTTTGTTTATAAGCTACATTTTCTGGTCCAGGACCCTATAATAAAATATATTGTATTTCTTGTGAAAGGCAGTGTTTCAATTTTAAAATATTGTAGAAATGTATATTTTCATCTATTTTGAGCTATTTGAACGCCATAACGATCTGCAGGCCCTCCTTTTTAACTCTCTTTTGCTTGTAGTAATTTATTTGGGTAGATTTTGCTTTGGAAGATGAAGAGGTTTTCTAATAACACCTGACCAGATGATTTTCTAAGCTATGCCATAATGAAAGATTGATGAAATACAGAGATCTGCTGATGAAAGTTTAATCTGAGGATGTGTCTGCTAACTCACCTCAGGCAGAAACATCTTCAGGGAGGCTGTAATCACTCTCTCCACACGTTACACTATTATCCTGACCTCTAGAGTTCCTTTTTCTTAACAGTTCTGTGGTAGGCAAAGGCTTTATCGTTTTGTTGACTTAGGCTGTGTGGCGATTTGCTGTTTTGAAAGGTGGCGGCCCCTGTTTTTGATTAATCAGCCAGCAAAATACATTTGACCTTAAGAAAGGCTGGAGCACCTTTGTAAAATCATGAACAAAAGCAGGTTCCCACAAGTTGGTAGTTATGCATGTATGTGTGTGTATGTATATGCATAGACTCTGAGCTCCGATGTTTGGTGTGTATATATGGGCATTAAAGGAAAATAAACATACTGTATCTGTCCATCCTTTCGGCAGACTTGGGTTTCTTAGGTGGTATCGTGTGATTTTTGGAAGTAAAAGCCACTGTGCTCTGTACAGTCTTCCTCTCCTGCGGTGCTGAAAACAAAGCCATCATGATTCATTTATATTATTTGTAAATAAGAAAAGTCCTCGCACTTGCTTAAATAGTTTGATTTCAAGATCAGTAAGGTCACTGGCACCTGGAGGATTTGTGGTATCACAGGTGTATGTCGTGGTTCGGCCCCAGCCGGTAACAAAGACAGTGTATCAGTGAATAATTGCCGGTGCTGTGTTTGCTTCTTAACAAGCCACTCATGACATGTGGGGGTTTTTCTGGGCTTTAAAAGCATGTTGGAAAATATTAGTGTAGTGAAGCTATAAAAGAGTTGTTCTTTTCACTGGCGAGCTGCAGGACATTAATCATTCCTCAGGCTGGGTTTTGTCTCCCCTTCTCAACTGCTGGTGCGTGGCCTTTACTTCCTGAGCAGCTCCCCAACAAGGAAGAGAGAAAAGGTAATGCCCCATCAATTTTGTAAAAGAGTTTCTGTTAGCACATTTCCCTGAATCCTCCTTTATCTTCATTGCTCTTCCACCAACCCAAAGCGCGCCTCTGCTTTTAAAACCTCTGTGGGACCTTTATTGCGTGAAAGATCATGATTCCTTCTCTCATGCTGGCCAGGAGAGCTGCGTGTGGGTTCAGGACACAGCTTTGGTGCGGCTGAATATGGACCTGGTCACTGGACGGTGTGGGCACCTGGCGTGTTGGACAAAACACGTAGCATGTTGCTTTGTTCATCCACTAGCTTTGTCCTCACATAGCCTGGTTTTGTTTTCTCTCTATATTGTGCGTTTCCCTGGCAGGCTGAGGAGGGAGTGGGGTTGCTCTTGGTTCTTCAGTGGTGGAGAGGCAGATTCTCTGATACCGTGGTTTTCCTACCTCTGACTAGACAGAGCGGAAGCACTGCGCTCCCTCCTCTGCCCTAATAATGCCCATTTTGGCAGATGATGGTTGTGGGGATCTCTTCGTCCTTGTGGATGTTTGTTGCCCTGGTTCCTTGAACTGCTCCTGGTTTTCTGCTGCCTGGATATCAGGGAATAAAATGAGGCTGAGAATCGAAAAGGGGAGAAAGGCGGAGAGGATACCTGGGCTGAAGAGAGTAGGATGATGCACACACCAAAGATGAGGCTCAAGCTGCCTCAAAAAGGGAGGACAAACGGATAAATGGGTAGACACCCCAGGTGAGATGGATGTAATCCTGTAATGCTGGAAGAGAAGAAAGTCCTAACAACAAAACATAAATTAACTGAGCTCTATTATCTCAAGAGTTGTTAGGGCAAGAGCTGAGAAAACTATTGGGATGGTGCAGGTGAAAAAATGGGACAAGTCTGTGGAAAATGAGAAAGAAGTGGCATAAAAGTGATGGCTTAGATTCCTCAAAATATCAGGAATTAAAAATAGTACCTTGTCTTGCTGTTTGGACAGCTAAATAAAAATGGCCTGGTTTTAGAGGTGTTTAACACCTGCACTGTCTGCTGAGTTCAGTAGGATCTCCGTATATGCAGTCTTAAAAAATCCAATGTCTACATACAGACTTAGGAACCTTTCTCTAGACATCCAGAACCGGAAGTTTTCATTTGAGCAACAATGCTACAGCAGGTTAAATGGTTTCTTTTTAGTGTCAAGCTAAGAGGGGTAGGGACATGTCTGAGCAAGAACTGGTTTGTTAGAGGGCAGAAAAAGCAGTGAGTGGGGAATGTGGAAGCTGTGCTGCAGGTCCAGTGCCTGTCTCATGGGGTTATGATTCGTATTTCCTAGCTGAAAACTGTGTATGTGCAGATATTACCTGGCTTGAGCTCCAGTGCACATCTATCATATGGACATGAGATTTTAGGAGGGTTACCTGGCTTTAATCAGAGACTTAAAAGCTAAGAGAATTACAGACAATAATTACAAGTTTAGTGTGGTTAGGGTATGCTGTTGTATCTCTAATTTCTCATTCCCCCTTTCAGAGCATGCTGGAGTGTCCAGAGAAGGGCAAGGAAGCTGGTGAGGGCTCTGGAGCACAAGTCCTGTGAGGAGCAGCTGAGGGAGCTGGGGGTGTTCAGCCTGGAGAAAAGGAGGCTGAGGGAAGACCTTATCACTCTACAACTACCTGAAAGGAGGTTGTAGCCAGGTGGGGGTCCGTCTCTCCTCCCAAGTAACAGGCGATAGGACAAGAGGAAATGGCCTCAAGTTGTGACAGGGCAGGTTTAGATTGGATATTAGGAAAAATTTCTGCACTGAAAGGGTTATCAAGCATTGGAACAGGCTGCCCAGGGAAGTGTCTGAGTCACCATCCCTGGAGGTATTTCAAAGACAGGTAGATGTCGTGCTGAGGGACATGGTTTAGTGGTGGTTTTGGCAGTGTTAGGTTGATGGTTGGACTCTGTGATCTTAAAGATCTTTTCCAACCATGATTCTATGATTCTAAAATATTTTGCATACAAGCAGTACAACATCAGGCTTCAGTGATGCTATAAGCTACACTTAGCTTACAGCTGCATCATTCCGGGGGCTGTTTATGGTCCTCTGGGTTTGCCTTCCATTTGAGGTGATGATTGACTGTGCTCTGAGATTGAGTCTTTCTCCAATTTTGTGAGAGAAGCTTATCAAGCTGTATGAGATAATGAATAATAAACTTTCTCTTCTTCACTGAAGAGATGTGGTCAAGAAAAGCAGAAAATAAAATAAATTAAAAAGGAGATGGTTTTTGCACCTGCTCTTCTGAAAAGATAACACCCTTCAAAGAACGCATAATTCCAGCTGAACTCTTCAAACTCTGAGACACCATTAATCAATATCACCTATTCCCCTCAGTCACCGTAACCTTGGAATAAGGACAAGACATATTGTGAGGAATCACGTAAATAGGGCATAGGTGAGGGATTACACTGGAGGAAAAGGATTTTACTGGCTTTTCTCACCCATATTCCTAGCAGTTATTTTAGAGTAATATTTTCCTTTCTCCTTTTCTCTAAACCAACTGCACCTGAATATTCTTTTCTGTGTGTTTTGATAGCATTTTCCCTGCTCACTAAGAAACAGTTTAGGTGATTATTTATATAAAACTTCCCATTTATATCCATAAGGCCTGATGTTATTGTTTGCAAGTGCAGCACGTTCTAGGAGGGGGTAATGAAACAATACAGCTGTGAAAGGGGAAATCCAGCCAAGCTTACAGAATTAATGTGTTTTCAAACAAATGTAGTTAAATGGGTGCAAAAAGCTGTGTGCGTGTGTTCTAACTTTGATTAATGAAACTGATTTACTCTAGTTTTGGGATTTAATGTGAAAGACACGGTAGACTGAAGAGGCACTGAAATAGACCCATATTAACTTGAAATAAGCACGCAAAGATTTGCACTGATGTATGGTTTTGTATCAATAGTGGCTTCAGCTGTGTTAGGGAAACATCCCTCTGTCCTTTCTGCCTCATGCCACTAATGAGATGAAAAATGATTACATGTGAGTGAGGGATATTTCGATTTTTACGGATGAGGCTTGTGAGCAGCTTAGGTGCTTACGAACGGTGGATTCACCCTTTGAGAGCAGCTGAGAAAAAAGGGTACACCTAGGGAGAATCTTGGCCATGGACCTATAGATATTTGTTAACCTTTGAAAAGCTTATAATGCAGAAACAGCAGCAGAGAAGCATAGTAGCAGTAGGATTAGCACAAGCATGGAGGAGTCTCACGGAGCAAGGTAATTGGGACAAACACAGAATTGTAAGGATTTCTGTGGGAGAGGGGGACAGGAACAGAGAAGCCCCTGAAGGACAGCTCAGGGGAGTGCTGTGGTATTTGCTTGTAAAGAAGTGGGGAAAATGTCAGGAGGCTTCCCTTCTTACTTGGAAAAGCAACCAGGCAACCATTTAAAATGTGTCACTTGCTCTGCTAGCAGCTTGGGTGTGGCAATGAATGCTTGGTCACCTTAAACAGAATCCTGTTTAAAGTATTTTATTGTAGAATGTCTTTACTATTGGTTTTCAGGAAATAATGGAAAATATTGCATATAATTTGGGAATTGTATCTAGTGTTTCTTCTGGGAGGCAGGCTTTTTAAATAGTAGTTGGAATTGCTCAGCTGTAAAGCTTTCAGTTAAGACAAATTATATGTCTAAGCCTGGACTACACGTAACCACTGCGATGTAGTCAGATTGTCTCAGTTAATAAAAAAGATAGCATATTGACTGAGTCCCTGGCTTAAAGTCTTTCTACAGATTTGTGCTAGAAAATCTCCACACATTCCCTATGATTCCAGCAATTAAACTCAAATGCTTTAGGATCCAAGTAGGGTAATCGGTGAACTTTAGCCTGAGCCACCTATGAAAGCGTCTGCTGCTCAGGAGAGCTACCAGTTTGGGGTGGAAATCCCATGCTTTCTTCTGGTATTCTTTTCACTGTATGTTAATCAACCTGATGCTACATCCAGGCTGAATTGCTGCATTTAACTCTTCTTTAACTCTGTGGCAAACCAGTGATGCAGAAGGCAGCTGCTCTCTGGCTCCGTAGCTGTGAACAGAAAATACCCTGCTCCCAGCCTCTCCGCAGCCCGGCTTGTTTTCAACACCCAGTTAGAAACTTTGGCCTTAAGTGACAATCAAAGGCGGTTTAAACTTACCTTATTTACTTTGCCTGGTCTTGCACTTGGGTGATACACAAGGCTATGCTAACAAAAAATAGCATCCTCTTTCCCAAACTAGTTGGAGTCGATTGAAGGCACCTGCGTTTAACCCCCTTCATCTTTGGCGGCACTGAGGTTAGACTCATAGTTGCACATCTCTTGGATGATATGTCAACAGCAGGGACTGTGTATAGTGGGAACCACCTATGGAATAAGTTTCCACAAGAGAATTATACTTTGACTGTCTTATGAAGGCTATCAAATAATATCAAATCAATAACACTTTTCTTAAGAAACAAAAACAAAAAACCACTTTATTGTATTCTTTGGTTCTCATCTCAAGACCTTGTCTAGTCTAAGGTCTCTGTAGCAGGTGAGAGAAAACCAAGCTAGTCCACTAGCGATTTCCCTTTGCCAGTCTAATTTATATTGAAGCTGTTCTGTTACTAATAAGGTGAGCATATGAAAAACCTTTCGAGGAGAAAAGCCACAGAGAGCATAGACCACTGAAGAAAAGAGCAGTGTTTTAAGAAAAAAATTGTGCCAAGAATACTTAGAAGCACCATGCTGGCTGAGATGTTCAATACAGCTCTTTGTTACCTTGATTATAGTATGTTTGTATGAGCAGTAACAGACTTTTCTGTCGTGTGGTGGCTTACTTGAAAAGGTCAACCTTTTGTATGACATATATTTACTACACTTACTGTTTTCTATTGTAGGCAAAAATTTGACTTCCTAAAAATTGTTACTATACCAGGCAAATAATTTCTGAAAAAGTAATTCAGAGGAGAAAACTTACCGTACAGGGTAAGGGGTTTCATTCAATTATCTCTGTGTTACGCTATTTAATGAATGTGGGACATTCACAACTTTCTAATATAGCAAGCTAAAAAGCAGAAGTGCAGCCAGAAAATGACCTGTCTCTAGTTCTTCTTCCTGTCCAGTTTATGCCCATACTGTACCGCTGGGTTAGAGAGAGGTAGGATGTTTCTATATATGCCTTTACTGGGTAAATATTTATATCCACCTACATAAAACATACTTCTCATGTTTGCGTCAGTGTTATACTCCTGATATCAAGGGAACTTTTGACGTGCCTGTGTATTTGTAGACCACTGAAGCTCTTCTGGAATTTGCTATATGCTATAGTAAAATAAGGTCCCAGTTTTGTCACAGTCGTGTGTGTCTCTCTAAGTCACAGTCAAAATAATAATTTGGAATATGCCTCTAAAATATAAAAGGATGCTCTTGCTATGAACTTGCCACATTTAAATAATTGAAATAGTATCTGCCTTGGGATGCTTTCCTATATTTGCTACTAGCTGATTGCAATTCAAATATTTATATGTGATACATCTTTATGTAAATCATAGCATATACTGTCTTATCCATTACATGTATTTAGAAAGCATTTTCACTTCAGGCTTTTAATTCTGAGGATGGTATTTTGACTTGATTCCTAACATTGGCTCCACCGGGGAAAAGGGCCTTTGTTTGTCAGTGGGATTCAGCACAATTTGCCTTCGGGCAATGGAGGTAGATCGGCTACTCAAGTCTCTTTGATACATGCAGATTGATTAGCAGAAACTTGAACACTAATTTGAGCAAACTAAAAGATATTTTTTTCAACAGATAATTCAAGTGTCTTAAACATTTAGGGTTTTTTTAGTGGCTTGGTTTTGTATTTAGAAACTGTGTAAAACTGTATTTAGAAACATCTTTATTTTTGCGAGAAGAAATTTGTGTTTAATGACATTGAAAAATCCATGTGCATTATATCTCTTGTGGTGATGGTCTGCTTCACAAAAATGCTATTCATCTTAATACCATAAAAATAATTTCAATTTATAATTTGAATAATGCATTGAACATAGAACTCAATTGTCTCTAGAATTTAAATATTTTACTGCTTGAAGTTCCCTTCTCCCCACCTTGATTAATTTCAAAGCTGGCTGGACGTATGCTTGTGTGTCCCCTGAGCCTGACCAAATTCTCCTTATAATTGCTGGGAATTTTTTTATTAACTTCATGTTGGGTTAGTCCATAAACTTACAGATGCGGATCTGGAAAACCTGGATACTGCTTAGCAAAATCAGTGTAATACTTCTGGGAGCAGCAGGGTGGTTTAAGTGTTCTTATCAGGGTTAGGGTGGTTCTTGTAGAGAACAAAATAGCAGGTGGAAAAGTAAGGAGCCTGCTGTGAATCTTAGAAGTATGTGGAAGGGTTTGAGGTCTGCAAGGGCAGGCAAGGTGGCTGGCTTCAGCATTTGACCTGGTATCCTGCTGATCTTACGTTTAACAACGATGAAGTAAATTCATTTTTCTGTTTCAGAAAAGCACCTGTGAAAGTGAGCTTGCCTGTGCCCTGGGGTACCTGACATGTGGCAGTGTTTGGGATGATGCTGAATTTGTCATGAAGACACAGGAAGAGGAGCTGTAGATTACTTACAGAACAATTTTTCAGTAGCTCAGACTGGAAAGGTCCACCTGGGTCCTCATGGCCTGTGCTCTGTGATTGCAGACATAATCTCATAGTCGTTAAAGTCCTCCTTTTGGCAAGCTGACAGCAGGTCTAGTTCACTTTGCTAAGGGATTTATTGAATTGCTTTTGCTTTGTCGTTGTTTGTCTTCAGTCTTTCTTCATTCATTAAGAACTTTATTATCTCTCTGTTCCTTTCGGTGGTGTTTAAAGAATCTAAAGAAACTTTACATGTGTATCTCCAGCGATGTACATAAACATTTAAGATAAAAAGTAGCCAAACCCACAAGAAAACTGATGCACTAAGGAAGTGGGGTTTTTTGTTTGTTCGTTTTTAATCTTTGCAGGGGACACACACATGAGTGTATTTTATTAAGAAAATTGCTTTTCAGCTCTGCTTTTGCTCAGCTACCATCAGGAACATGATGAGATGAATTAGACAAAGCAAACTGAGCTATTGCTCGTGCCCTCTATTCATTTATGAAGTACATACGTGGCTTCAAGGGCCTTAGTGTAAAACACAAACAAAGCCCTTCTGGGAGATTGCCAACCCAGGCATTCAGAAGTGATATTCAGTCTGTCACTTTTGAGCCTTTCAGATTCAAGGCAGTATTTCAAACTTTCCTCATCCATCCGTGGATGTTGGAAACTTGGTTTGTGCTGTGTTATGGAGATACTCATATCCCTGCCTGAATCCAGGATTTAAACTTTACGAAATGTTTCCTCACTCACCCCTCACCTTCTCCCCCCTCTTTTTGAAAATAATAGGAAATTTCAGATAAATTACAAGGTTGCACACTGCTCAATAATTTGTGATAAAAGTAGATGATCACAACGATGGGGCGGGAGGTTTTAAGCTTCTAGGTTGTTAAAGATTAAACAAAATCATTGTTGTGCTCTGAGTTTTTCAAAAAAAGGACCAATTTTTTTCTCTTAGAAACATCAAAATGTTTTGCTTCAAGATAGGATGGGTGCCTCAGAATAGCAAAAGGCAGATCAAGTTTGGGAAACATTTGTTTCTTTTCCTGTAGGGCAGAAGTGGAGCTTTGAATGGTGCAGGAGCTGGGGTATAAACCTGCGTCTGTTTTTATCTCAAGTGTAGGACAAGTCTACTGGTGTGTGTCTACTGAGTGAGTGCAGCTGCTAGGGCTAACTACCTCCCCACCTTCAAAAATCACACCGTTGGCCTCACAACATGAATTTGTCACTATAGTATCACTTTCCTTATGTTCAAACTGAAATAAAACTGCAACCTGAATCCTGGTGCCTTACTCATAAACTCATTTTCCTTTTTGCTCAAAATTTTCTGCATGGGAAGCCCTTGGATCCAGTCCCTGCACATGCACAGGGTGGGGATGAAGATCTCAGCCGCTGATCATGTTTCTGTTTCTTTAGTCCAGCCACGGCTCTGCTGGTATTACCAGGGCTGTGTGTGATGGGATACTCCGTATCTTGCTCTAAGGTAAATAACTTCTGTCTGTGCAATAGGAGTATTTGATCAATTTTCGGGTAATGTGGTCCCACCTCTGTGTCTAGAGTATAAGCTAATTTCATTTACTTTGATGCCCTGCTGTTCACTGGCAGTTTAACCAGAGAGTTGGGCTCATCGTCATTGCCAAGTGCATGGAGATCTGCCCAGATTCTTTATGGTGCTAAATATCCACTCCCTGACTATGAGCTTGGCTGAACCTTATCTCCAGCGAGGAACACAGCAGCCTGGGGGATGTAACCCAGCTGGGGTCCCATGAGAGGGCAGCACGTGATAGCTGGGAGAGGCCGAACAACACATGTTATATTTATATACCAGGCATGCCCCAAAACACTGGTGATGCCTTGAATTCAGCATTTTTGGCAGTGCCGGAGTTGAATTTGTTGGATCTTCATCAGCTGAGAGCTCTCCTGGGCAGTTTTCACTGCAGCCAGCCAGGGCTGACTGCTTGTCATGTTTTTGTCAGTGTGAATTTGACCCATTACCTGCTGCAAGCTCATTTCTTTTGCAGCCTGTAGGTAAAGTGCAGTAAAACGATCCCTCCTGCCGAGTGATTTGGCTGAAGCTCAGAGTGCTGGCTGGCAGCGGGAAATGGGACTCGGTGCAGTGTTTGCGCTGGAAATTTTTTCCCATGGTTTATGGTAGCAGTTGTTGCTGGGGACAGACCGTCAGCCAAACTCGTGAGCTGATGCCAAGTGCTGCAACTTCCATGACTTGTGTCAAAACTTGCATTATTGATGATAATTCTCTAAAACCCAGCTCGTGAAAGAAGACTTTTATACTGTTTTCGCCTTTCATTTTCAGAACACATCTATTGGCAAAGTAAGTTCTAAGGAATCGGAAGTCGGACGCCACCACCTCCCATAGCCTATATATAAAATTTTAAATTAGTGTTTAAAGTTAGTCACCTCACTTCTTTTTTTTTATGGTATTGGGGTTGCTAAAGCTAAGTTTTGTCAGAACAACAAACACGGGAGGTGCAGCTGTAGTTACTAAACAAGTTGCACATGCGCAAACGGGAAGACATTGGGCCCAAATTGTTTTTTCATTTTCAGAAACTACCTGCTGGCCAAGCCCAACTAGAAGCAATAAACTCAGAGCAGAGAGTGTGGGGCAAGGGAAAACTGAAATGCTGATACCAGGGCAAGTTATTTCTCAACAGCAGAGCCAGCATGTTTGTATCTAGCCATGTTGTTACTGAAAGGTGCACAGACAGTAAGTATTATATGTATCACTTACCAAAATATCAAAACCAACACAGGATTAGAATTCAGTCCCAGTTCATTTACTAGATAGCCAGCTAAAAACATGAAGACTGGGACGTAGTTTTAATTATACTTATTTTTACGGGTTTCCCAAGTTCTGCTGAATCTCTTTTCTTGTACTGAAAAGAGGTTCAGGGAAGAGTGGTTCTCTCCCACAAACTGTTCCAGCATATTAAGACGGCAAAGTTTGGCTTCTCTCCTTAGAAGCCTTTTAAGTCAGACATGGTTCTCACGAATGCTGTCGTTTGGCCAGCTGGAAAACTACCATATCCTGTTGTATGCTACTTGCTGAGAGTGAAAAAGGAGAATGGCAATGGAGAGGGTAGTTGTCATAGTTATCAGATTAATTCTGTCTTCATTTGCAAGTTTAAACAAATTACGTTGAATGCGTATGGGAACCTGGATTAAAAATGTAGGGCATGTATATCTTACACCATTTAACCAGTTTCGGGCGCCTTTTCACTTGTCCATAAAAATGGACAAGTGAGTTCCCACTTGTGAACTCACCCATAAGCGAGTTCCACACTTGTGTCAAGACTTTCAAGAATTTGTTTGCTTCAGTGCAAAAATTATTATCTGGCCTTGAATTCTTGTTAGTGCTGGGCATCCAGAACATCCAAGAAAGAAGGAGTTGGATCTATTTCTTCTTAGGCAGCATCAACAGATTTGTTTATTAAATTCCAACCTGTTACTCCCGTGGAAATCAGCGGAAAGCTTTAGGGATGGCACAGGTTGTCTCTTGAGCATAACTGGTCCTGCCAAACCTTGTTTGCGATAGGCAGGAGGGAAGGAAGGAAGGAACCTCACTAGACTCGCAGGGTATATTTAGGCTGTGAACAAACATCCTGCTCCCAATGCGTCTGTGCAGCTGGAAGAAGTGACTGACAGAAAACTGTCCTTAGCTGCTTTTCACCCTCTCAGATCTGCTGGTGGACAATAACCATGGTCACGTTCTCTGCCCTGCTTTCACTCCGATTGAGCTCAGCTGGTTTAAAGAGGCTGGGTGGTGGGCGCTTGCCATCTTGGCTGGTTTTCCTTGAGGAGGGCAGGGTGTGATCCCACGAGCAGCTCTGCCGGCTCGTTTGAAGGAGCGAGTCCCTGGGATGGAGAAAAGTGACATGCAGGATGGTGGCCCATGTCCTCGCCCCATTGAGGTTGTTCCTCGGTCGGTGTTTGCCTCCCCCCAGTCCTCCCCTGCATCCAGGAGGAATGATGTGCCATGCCACGGGTAGCTGTGAATGCCAAACGCCCCAGGAAGGGGTTTAAGCCCTGCCACGTTTTGAGTGCAGTCCCTGGGGAAGCGTCTCTTTATTGCTGGTTGAGAACATTTGATGGGGAGTTTTGCGGAATAAAAACTGGAGCTCCAGGAACGTTGTTTTCACCGTCACCTTTAGAGGAAGCAACACCTCTAAATTAGATTTACTGTTATTGCATGTGTCAGTTCTGGAAAATCAAATTATTTGGTGTGTTTGTTTTTACAGCTCAAGGATAAATCTCACTTCTGGCATAAGCAGGTGTAATTTCATTGAAGTAAATGCAGTTGTACTTCTGTCTGAATTTTTGGATTTGGCCGTAAATCTTTGCTGCCTTTTAAAGAGACTTTCATTCACTGTTGCGTTCAGTTCGGAGTCAGGCTGTGAAAGCTTTGCACTGGTTTTGGAAAATTGGGAGGGGAAAGACTCCCCGTGCGCTTCAGCTTTCCCCAAAAGATTGCTTCTGTCACAGCAGATTAATCCTGGAAGTTTACGGGCTAGAAACACAATGCGTGGCGGTGAAAATTTGTTTAAAGGGGGAGGAGAGGGGCCTCTTCTTCTGCGGGTCAGAGCACGGGGAGCGGGCAAATGGGAAAAGCGATGGGAAGGGAGGAAGAGACCCACCCCTGATGGAGCAGTGCCTTCCAGGGAGCAGCACCCACTGTCTCACAGCTGGAGCCGGCGAACACAAGCGTGCACAGTCCGTGAGGAGAGTGGGAAGCTGACATGATGTGCTTCAACTCGATGCAGAATGAATGAGCTGCTGTTCTCAGGGGTATTCGGCCCCCGTCGTTGAAGTACAAGTTACATGGCTGCATCAAGTGCACTTTGCATCATCTGGTGCCTAGATACACGCTAACGGAGACGGGGACCAGGCGGAGCATTGAGTTGGGTGTTTGTGTATGACGTGCTTGGCATTAAATTCCTGTTTGCTGCAACAAAAAGGTAGGAAACTTCAAAAGTGACAAGGAAAAAAACCTCACACCCCTCCCCCCCCCTCCCCAGACAACAGTCTCACGTTAGGAGTAGCCTTTGTCTCGAGTTGTATTTTCAAAGCTATGGTCCATTAGTCTAAAGCTTCTATGTGGATGCCTGCAAGGCAAATTACAGCTCCTAGTGTGACAAAAGCAAGTCAGATTTCTTTTCTCCAAGAGCTGACACTTAACAACCTTCAGGAGAGCGCTGTAGCAGAAATGCTGGACTGTGTGCTAGGCGGTGAGTATTTGATGTTGTTCTCCTCTCTCCTTTATTCCTTCAGATGTTGCTCATTTGAGCAGTAAGCTAACTAATGGGTCCTGGTGATTAATGGGTTTGGGGGTCTGTGTTCAGCTCGGAATTACACGTTCCTAAACTGGCTGCGGTTACCGGCTGCCTATTCACCAGCCTGATTGTGTAGAGGATGATCATAATTTGCTTTTACTGGTGATGCTGTGTTAATGGATAAAAAGCTGTTGTAGTTAAGAACAGCAGAAACCTCATTTACTGAAGAGGAAAAACTTCCCTGTGTTTCCCTCCAAACATACAGCACCTGTATAATTATTTATGTGTAATTCCCAGCTAACTTCAACCTAGCCAGTTCTTCTTTCAGCCCATAATTGACAATGGAGATTATGCAATTTGAAATCTTTGTAGAGCTCCAAAAGAAGTAAACACATTTAAAGGTAGAAGTATTACACTGGGGAGGGGGGGATACATGCATGTAAAAATAGATTTAGTTGAAGTGAAATGGTTAATGGCTCTTTTGACAGAAGAGGAAACTTCATGATTTAAATGTAATATATTGCCTTGAGGTCTCTGTGCGTGCTTAATCCTATCTGTATTCATAAAGAATTTGCAGCAGGAGAAATTTCATTGATTTGTTAATTGATATATAGCTTTGAATCCTCATTACGCTGGGTGCAGAGAGGAGGGAAGAAAGACAAGCACATTTATCTTTTTCTTTAAACTCAGCAGCTTCGCTTTTAAATTAGGTTGCTTGTGTGTTATGGAACCTCATTGCTCTCCCTGTTCTGTGCAGTAATTTTTGCCTTTTTAAAAGATAGCAAACATTGCTGAGTCTTGATCTCTATCAGGGAAATATATGAAGTGGTTCATCTCTTAAAACTATGGCTTTAATTATACTTTTGTAGCTGTTGCCTTGCAGTTAATGTAACTATAATAACTTGTGAGCGAGGAAAAGGATATTATTTAGCCCTGGAGCATTTCTCAGTAAAAATTGGCTTATTTATTTTCATAAGGAGTTAAAAGAGAGAAAGAGAAAGACAGTGGGGTTTTATTATGTAATACCAGTTAGAAATTTATTTTTTTTTTAAAA